>JAGFMF010011862.1:103937-182152 GCA_019455555.1 Galemys pyrenaicus
CTTCCTTCCTTCCTTCCTTCCTTCCTTCCTTCCTTCCTTCCTTCCTTCCCCCTCCTACATACCATTTTCTCTGCCTGGTGCTTATAATGCAGTGTTTAACAAAACAAACAAGGCCCCTCTGGTCAGAAACTTACATTCAGGCAGGAAGTGAAAGTCAATAAACATGTTTACAACTAAGTAAATAAGATGATTTCAAACAGTGATAAGTATTCTACTGAAAGTAAAACAGGATGAGGTAAATTAGGAGTGACTGTAGGGGAAGGCAGAACCCCTTTACATAGTGACAAAAAAATATGTGCCTGTGGAGGAAATAATTTAGCTGATACTGAATCTTAGTTAAATCAATTCATTAAACCAGCTGCCCCAGAAAAAAAAAAAATCTGGAGACCATATTAGTATATTCCTGCCCACAACACCTGCATTCATTCCATAACCTAAACAGTTCTCAAATCTAGTCATCTCTCTTGGCTTTATCACCATCACACTAAAGTTCAAACACCAATTTTAACTATTTTCCCACTAGATTTCACAAACATTTTCTTCTGTCTTATCACCTTCAGTCTAGTCTCATGAATACAGAAAATGTCTTATACACATTTGCCTTATTCATTAACATATATATATATATATGCACATTGACATCTGAACACTAACCCCCTCCATTAAGAGCTGAAATACCCTTCTTACTATTTAATTAATCGGTGTGTATCACCTTTACCTAACTATGCTGGCTATTTGCAGAGGTAAATACTATTTGAAACAATATTTGTAATTCTATTGTTTCATCAAATATGTGTTTCTGTATGTATAAATACCTACACAAATTCACAGGCATATTTGTTAATTTGCTTTGTTTGGCATTCTAAAATTAGCATCTTGTTGTATTCTCTAATTCATTTCTTTGTTTGCCTCACTGGTTCACTTGAAAGTTCATATTGAATCATTCTGTTAAAAACAGAATATTGACTCTGTGCTTTCCTGGTTCCATTCAGTAGGACAATCTCTTCATATACATGTCATTGGTGTGCCAGATGGACTGCACATAAAAGTATTACAATGAGGAGAAATGTTGAAGGAAAGAAACATAAAGTTGTAATGCAAGAAAGGTGCTATTTTCTCTCAAATATAAAATACATTTGCTATTGTAGCAGTGACCCATTATGCCCAATTTTAAAAATGAATTATATTAGTCTAATTTTTGACATAAGCAACCATCATGTTTTGATACCGTAACACAATGGCTTTTGTTCTTATTACATTGTAGCTTCAAATCAATCAGCATAGGGATATATATAGTTCAGTGAACCCAAGCTCCTTCCACTAATTCACTTAGAGTTTCCAACTCATTTAAGGATCAGGACCCTTTCATCTTGTTGGTTTATCATCTTCTGACTCAATCAGTAGCTTTAGCTGGCCGTTGAGCATCTGCCTGTGAGAAGAATCTAGCAGAAGATTCATGGTAGACATTTTAGAGGTCAAAATGAGGCTCCATTGCTTGAAGTTGATCTAAGTGACTTGCGTAATTATAGACAGGCTATGTTACAAAAAGAAATGAGGGAAAGGATACTGCTGGACATAGACATTTCCTGTACAAACTACTCTCAAATAAGGGACTGTAAGAGTTTTATCTAATATTCATTCAGACAAAATTTGGAACATACACTCTTCAGAGTCAGCCTTAGAAAATGAGTATACACAGAAAAACAACAAATAATTTTTATCTCCAAGATGAGTCTAGTGGGAAAGATAGATATACAGATAAGAAAACAGGAATAGAAACTATGGTCATATCTATAGGGGGTTTTAGAGAAATAAACTCTGCGGTGCCCATTCCTCACTGAAGAATATTAAGGGAGTTTTTCTGGCTGGGATTATCTTTGAATGGAGATTTCAGTTATTTGGCAAAAGGTACTGAAAGGGAAAAGGTACATGCAGAAGCTTAGGGCTGTACAAATTTTGCCCCTTTGCCAAAGGGAATGTTTTAGAATCTTAACACATAGTGACTGCCTTGGTAGGTTATGAAATAACAACCAAGTCACCAATAGTCTTTTACATCTGTGTGTGTTTTCAGGAATTAGAGTTTTATTTTGCATATAATCATGAAGACCAAAAACTTTATAAAGCATCAGTGCCTGTAAGAGCTTTAGAGGAGGAGGAGGGGGAGGGGGAGGGGAGGAGGAGAAAAGGAATAAAGAAAAAGGAATAAAATTGTAATACTTTGGGTCAATTTCAAAGATGAGTTTTGTCCATTGACATGTTATTTTTCTTCCCTGACCTAGGGAGAACTTTGAAAGGGCAAGTCAGATAAGTACAATTCTAGAAAAGCTACT
The DNA here is from genome assembly GCA_019455555.1 of Galemys pyrenaicus. Lineage (NCBI taxonomy): Eukaryota > Metazoa > Chordata > Mammalia > Eulipotyphla > Talpidae > Galemys > Galemys pyrenaicus. The sequence continues at coordinate 106,268 of JAGFMF010011862.1, forward strand.
TCCTTGGGAATACTTAGTCTCACCTTGTTTACATGTGCATTTATTGTCCCTAATTACCTTCTGTATGTTTTCAGTTGAAGAAATTTGTGATGGAGACTTAGTAAATATATTACCCAACTCTAGGAAAATCCAAATGGTTCTTAATGGACTTCAAAATTTGCATCTAAGTATAAAATTTTCTTTTTATTAAAGGAAATGAGTTGATGAATTATTTTTTTTCAACATGTATCTAAGGGAAAATATTTTGTCCAACTTGGCTTGAGTCCAGCCTCTTGAGTAACCCTTTTTTGTTTCCCTTAGAAAAAGCATAGGTGACTGAAGACCAACTAGCAGAGATTACATGCAAACATAAGCCAAAAGTAAATGTGTTTGGATGTGCTGCAAAACTGTTCTGATAAGAAATTATGTATTTGGAAGATGCTGTAAAGGAGTCATGTTTTGGAAATACCATTATTTTGTGCAGTCAACACTTAGTCACCTCATTGTCATGTTGATAGGATGTTAGATGTTCTATAACTTTACATTCTAATGGCATCTTCATTACTGGCAGTACTTAGGAACTTCCAAATATATCAGAGATCAATTTTTGTCTGTTCATATACACAGGATACTTAGGGAAGCTGTCTACAGTGGAAAGCAAGCAATGTGATTGCTATGTCCTACATAGGTAGAGTGGTAGAGCAGAATAGGTTTAACTTTCATTCAGTTGCACAGGAAGTACACTAACTAATGGATACTACTGATTGTGTGATCTTTACTTGATTAAACTGTCCAAAGCTTCTCAAGTACGAAATTTGGATGACAATACTTTTCTTGTTAAGTTTCTATGGATTCAAAATAGTGTTATATAGAAGCAACTTGTACATGGAAGGTAGTAGGTGTCTATTTGCATTAACAAGTTGTATTTTATTGCTTCATTCATTCCAGATGCTTGATCTACATCTTAACTTTTCTTCTTTTTTTAATAGTTCCTATAAATTATGATTAAAAACAGGTGGTGAATTAAATGCATTAGTCTAACAAACATAGCTTCAGAACTCACATATGATGCATTTTCTTGACAAGAATTGAAAATGGCTACTACCTGAGTAAGCTTAACACAATAGTATAGTACTTTTGTTAAAAGAATATGGGAGTTGACTGTGATGAAAATGGACTACCAAAAGTAATTCATTTATTTTGTCCTATTTTGTGCTGGCATAAATAAAAACAATCTGAATTGAGTAGTGATTCTAATTCTCTTAATTAGTGTATGTTTAGGTGTATTCCAACTTTATCAGTTTATATGAAGGTAATCTTTGACATTCAGTGGAAAAATGAAAACTTCTGGAAAGATTTTTGAACCTGAATATAAAGAAAATCAGAAGAAAACAATTATTTCTCCTTCTTTCTATGTTCAGCATGATTCAGTGAGTTCAATGATGTATCATGCTTCCTCCATCATACTTTAACCTGTCAGTTATAAGCTTATAGAAACAACAGCAACAATATAGAACAACCATATTTTAACATTTTGATAAATGCCAGATAGTAAAGAAAAGTTCCAGATATTTCAATATATACTTACTTAAACCTATGTCTTCATGACTTATAGACATAATTGCTATTTGTGCAACTATGTTACTTGCAGCTGAATTCACTCTAATTAGTAAAACTAAGTGAGGAAAGAAGGGAAATGACAGACACTACTAAAGAAGGACTAGAACATAACAAAACAACACAAAGCATTTTAAGCACTTATTTGTGTGTGTTCATAAAAAATACCATCTACTATTTTGAAAAGAACTGTCAAGGACAATTTTCCCACTCAAGTCTTTTATAAAAATGTACAAATACATAAAACTAATGCAACTTCATGAATACTTATTGTGCATCTGTTATATACAGTGCTAACTGTAGGTGTATATTGAGGAGAATAAATTTTATTAAGCATCGATCTTCTACCATATCACTGTTGAATATCAAATGAACCATAAAGAGGCTTAGGTTTAAGGTTTGGTTTTGGAATTTCCAAGTCATTGACTTTGAAAAGGTACTTATCTTCTCCAATCATTTTCTTAATATGGAAATAATCAGATCCACCATATGTAAAGTGTCAAATAAAACACTATAATATAAAACACTTAGACAACTATTGGCATATGATAGTACTATCCAACATAGAATAATAGTAGCATTGAACATAGAATGACAATTTTATTATATATTGAATCACAAAATAGTTATTAATTACTTTATCTGTGTTCTAGGCATTGAAAAAAGTAAACAAAACAAAACAAACGTTCCTTCCCTCATAATCTAAAAACAGTAAACCTTAAAATAATATACTAATTACTGGTTATATAAAAATTAAAGAAGTATCTGTATTCCAGGGTTTTACTGTCTTGTTGGAATAGAGGACGATCAGTTTATATTAAATACAAGGATCTCTGCTAATCATTGACGTACTTTGTTTCTGAGGCTAATGGAATTAAATAATTCTCTAAGGTTTTATCTTTGAGTCTATTTCTGAGCAAGGATTATTAGGTTGCTTCTACATCCAGGTCCAAAGGACTTTGTCATCATCTTTCTTAGGTCCTAAAACTAAGGGAGAAGAGTATTGGAAGAAGTGTCTGTATATTTCCTGAGTTAGATCATCTACTTCCCAGATAGAACAGAAAAATATACAGGAATTTTGCAAATAATCAATGTACCAGCTCACGTAATGTTTTTATAATTCTATTTCCCATCTTAGGTAATACAAAGATGGAAAATTAAAATTTGTATTTTCTACCTCCATCCAGTATCTTTGTTATTCTTCGTGTAACTGAGGAAATTTTTCAAAGGTAATTAGCCAGTCATTTTTATAGCCAGGTTTAAACACCAGTTCTACAAGAGTAAACATATATATATAATTCAGATTTTTCTTAAAACCTAAATTGTACTGTGTCCCAAAGTCTTGCTGTTTTCAAGAATATTTATTTAACACATCATTTGTCCAAGATTTCCATGTTGTTCCAAGGTCAACAGTTTGCTTGTAGCCCCGTGAGTTGGACACCTAATTTTGACTAGTGTACAAATTCAATGCAGACCTAAGGGTTGGTCCATCAGTCTATAGCCAGGATTCCCAAATTCCTTAGTTTTTTTGCAAGTATTGTCTTCACCTACCACCACCAGAGGTTTTCCTTGTAGTTGAGTCCATATATCAATAAAAACTCAATTTCTTTAGGTTAGATAATATACAGACTATTTTAATTCTCTAATATCCAGAACATAATATATTTACTCCTAGAGAATTATTTAAATGAAGTTCACTGTTCCTTTATTAGAAATCAAAATAAACAAATGATACTCCCCGGGGAACTAAATGATGAATGAATTCATTGCTCTCCATGGTTACATAGGAAAACATCACTTTATGGCAGGATTGTATAACTCAAAATGAATTATGTCATGTTACCATATTTAATCCATTTTATTGTTCTGGTGAGCATTTGACCCACTTATTGAAAGTATAATTAATGAGGAAATACTTTTATATTGTGAATAATGTATTTTTTTTTTCTCCTGTCAAGTCTCAAAATCATGCATTTTGCCTATTTTCTTTCCTGGCTAGTTATTATTATTTATCAGTTATCATCATAATGACCCATTCTGATTTACAAGTGATACTTAGTGATCCATTTTCTTTCTCAAATTTTTGTAGCATTCTCTTGTATCTTGCTTTACTCCTTATAAACTACGCATATTTGACATTGTTATCTAAATTCTGATAGTAAGATTTGTTATTCATATTTCAAAATATAATTGAGTAAATAAGTATACATTTGGATATGCATATTATATAAAACATCATTGGTGTTTAAAATGGAGTTTCACTCAGCATTGTACATACCTGCCTAGTAAATTTTCCCATTCCGTCTCTGCAGGCTTCATATTTCCTTCAATTCCTGGATTCAATGGCTTTTATTACTCTCTTAGATATTTTGGGGCATAGATTCTTTTATCTTCCCCTAGCATGTAACTTCTCACTTTTCTGTTTTTCTACTAATTATTTCTTTTTTTTATTAAGTTTAGGTTTTATTAAGTGGTTTCTGTTTCTTTGTATTAGGGCATCCCTGCTTATCATATTGCTCATTATAAAGTACAGACTGTGTAGGAGCCAGAAGTTTCATCTTGTTAGGATATTTAAGAATCATCACAATATAATGATCTGAGCCCATGTCCTTCAAATGTTTCATGCAATTATCACAAATAAAAAATTATACTTGCTTTTTCTTTATGCAGAGTCTTCTTATGTACTCCTTCAGAGATGTGCATTTAGGAAGATTTCAGTCCTATTCACAGGTAGTATGTTATAAGAAAAATGACCTGAAGGATAGATTTGAATAGTCTAGAAACAAGGAAAATTATAATTAAAATGTTATCTCTTTCACTTGATAATGAGTGTAAGTCCTTAAGCATTTTTGAAATTTTGAATGCCAGAATCTGAAGGATCTTTGAGAAGCATTTTTGTCTTTGTTTTTAAATTGAAGTCTTTATATTGTTTCTGCCTGTCATTGAAAGCATCAGTTTTGTTTGCTGCCTGCAAAATGACAGACAGAAAGAGGAAACACAATGAAATTAATGGTGAGCTACAACATACCTTGCCAGTAAAGTAGATCTGTCACCAAGTCATAATTTTATTGTTCCCTCTGCAGTGTGAAGTCTGTCCAATAGACAATGAGTTGCAATCATAATTCTGTGTGTGAAGAATAATAATGGGCTAATTGCAAAGGGGAAAACTATCTGTTCTCACTGGTAAGTTGAGTGACTTCATCTAGATGAAAGGGTCAGGCTCAAGAAATAAATCTGAATGCAGATGAAACACAAGACTGTTCAAAAATGTACTGTTGGATCTTTTACTTCTATTCAGGTTTCCCCAGCAATATTACTTCTCAGAATGCCTTTCTCTTAATACCCAAGGAATAGTAGACCCTAACTTTATTATGATATTTCTTCTCATCACAGCAGTAAATACTGCAATTTTTTTTGTTTATTTTGTTGTCTGTGTCCCCCCATAAAAATGGCCTCTCTGATTTTTGCTCATTTTATATCCAAGAACCAGAAACACTGTTCAAAATCCTTAGCCCTGGTCAATAAGTTTTCAATGAGTAGAAAGATAAACTCAAATGGGAAAAATAACAGCTTAATATTTTACAAATTTAAAATTGAGAATGTCAAACCATGGCAAAGGCAGTATGTTTCTCAAGATGACACAGTAAGGAGAGTAGTGTGACTTGATTCCTGTACCACCGTAATTTGACTTGGAAATAACTTTTTCTTCCATTGAGATAGAAAGCGTGAGATTAATTAACTTTGGACTAAGTCATGCTGTTGTCTTTCCTTCACAGAAACTGAATCCACTAGCTGGGAGAATCTTATCATAAAAGGGAACAGCAGCAATGGTCTCATTTTGATTTTTTCTAATTTTCTTTGCATTGCACTTGTATGATTAAAGTTAGAACTGCTACAAGATTGAGTTTAGAAAAACTGAAGTAGTAACCAAAAATAGGAGGATGTGCTGATTAATGATGATAGCAAATACAAAAACAAAACCTCCCTTTCTTCTTATACTCACTGAATGTGTTGCCTATGTTTCCATTCCAAAGAAAATGAAGCAAACAAAAATAAAGTATCAGCCCTTCCCACAAAGAGTAAATGTAGTCAAAGATTCATAGATGGTACCTAGCAGTCATTATAATAGGGGTGGCATATAACACTTCAGTGTGTGAATCATATTATATGTAAATTAAGGACTAAAAGGACAAGTTAATTATAATCCACACAGGCAAATTATACTATGGAAAGTTTCTAACAAATATTTTATATTATGAACACCAAAGAGTTCATAATGGACTAGTACACCACTCTTTTTTCTTGGTTGCCAGTCACAATGTTCCTTTGCAAGTTCTTTTGTGTGGAGTTGATCTTGTCTTTGAGATTAGACATGCATAAAGGCCAGGACTGGCTGCCTTTTATTTATTTGTATCTCCTCCTGCAGCACCTCCTACTAGTATATGTGAAATTCACTTATCAATCCTCTCGATTGACAGTAAATTTATACTCATATAAAAATAGAATAACAATGTTAGTATCATGATTTTTGATATTTACTGTCCACTGCATAACAAGCTTTCAACTATGTCATTTATTATCTTCTGTGGACTTCACTGGTCATGAGAATTCACTGTTCTAGGTAAACAAAAGTGTATTCATTCTACATATTCAATTTTCATAGCCATGGATCATAGATTTAAATGTATACTCACTTGTTAACTTTAAAAGACAAAAATGATTTTTTAAACAATAATATATAACATAAAATATTTGTTAGAAACTTTCCATAGTATAATTTGCCTGTGTGGATTATAATTAACTTGTCCTTTTAGTCCTTAATTTACATATAATATGATTCACACACTGAAGTGTTATATGCCACCCCTATTATAATGACTGCTAGTTACCATCTATGAAACTGACTACATTTACTCTTTGTGGGGAAGGAGAGTGAACAAAATATTTGATGATTAGAATGGTGAACTCTGGCAGCTATAGATGACATTCAAGTACTTTACTTTTTCCAGGTGCTCTCGGAAGTTAAGTGGATCTTTTTTTTTTTTTAAAGATTTATTTATTTATGCATACAAGCACTGGGGTACAGGTCAGATGTGTGGGGGGGGGTGAGAGGATTCACCACAGAGAGCGGGGAGCAGAACAGGCAGATCAACTGAAGTACACTGCTGAGGGGAGCAGCGGGCACAGCAGGAGAGGTCTGTCGCGCAATGTGGGTCCCCTCCCTGGCCGGCAGCAGGGATCGAACTCGTGCTGCAGTGGCTACGGTCTGCTTCATAGTGCGTTGCTTAACCCACTGCGCCACCAGGGAGGCCCAGTTAAGTGGATCTTAACACTTTTTTTGTGTTACACAATATGAACAATAGAAATATATAGCACTTCGGATTAAAGTGTGTAAGAACCAACATGCATACTTGTGTGTGTTTTTTTTCTTTTGTAAGATTTGTTTATTTATGCATACAGGAGCTGGGGTACAGGCCAGAGTTGTAGGAGGTGAGAGGGTTCATCAGAGACAGAGAAAGGAGCAGAACAGGCAGATCGACTGAAATACACTGCTGAGGGGAGCAGTGGGTGAGACAGGAGAGATCTGTTGCACCATGTGGGTCCCCTCCCTGGCCAGGGATCAAACTCACCTTGTATGCAATGGATGCGTCACAGTATGGAGCTCAAACTGCTGCGTCACCAGGCCCATGAATACCTATTTCAGTGCTTCAGTGATTGAGAAAGCATGAGTTCAGATAAAACATCCACCCCTAGCTTCTGAGTTTTCTGTGTGATAATGATATGCAGATATTCTTTATCCCCTTTTATGGACCCAAACTAGCCATGTATCATGGCAAGGACAGACTCTTTCTTGGATTTAATCCACTAGAATTTCTCAGTATGAGTCAAGCTTGTCAGTGAGGGCCAGACTTTGTCTTGCAGTAGTGTTAGCCAAACAATTTGAATATAAGATTGGAATTATCTAGAGAACTTACCTCAGAATCTTGACAACATGGAGTAAACTATAGCAAGAGATAGAAACTGATTCCTGTTCACACATTTTTAGACAGTTTTATCTTTACAGTAATGAGTAAAAAAAAATTCCTTGGTGGTAGAATTAATCATCTTCAGTAACTATTATATAAATCTACACCCTGTGGTTTTTTTCTTGAATGTTTAAAAATAAACATACCAAAGCTAATCAAGAATATTTCTATTTGGAAAGAAAAAAGGTTTATTTATAAACATGCTTTCCCTGATTACAAGTAGAAAACCTCACATAAAATTATTTTCATAAGAGGAAATCTAATAAACAAATAAGGAAAAATTATGAATACTGCTAGTTTTCTGAAAATATGCCCTTCTACCTCTAAAGCTGTCAAACTAAAATGTTTTTTCTATTTTAATTAAGCTTTTAATTTTCCATCAACAATGCCTTTCTTTAAAGAAAAAAATTTTTAGGAGCTATAGGAGACACTGAATTTTCCAAATAGCTAAATGAATTTGTTTATTATTAATTGTGGCATATACAATTGTGCCTTTGTATGTCAAACCCTCTTTCCATTTAACTAATCCAGTGTGATTCTCATTGAAAGTAAATTATTGTTCATTCAAAGGGCAGTGAGCGATTAGAACATAATTGATCCAGCTAAGCATCTGATTTTGACCTTGTGCTGAGTGAATGGTCTCACAATAATATCTTTTCCATTAGTAATTTCACCTAATTCAGGACATTTTCTTGAATACTAAAGTGGTATTGATCTGGATGAGTTAAATACTATCACCAACATCCTAAGACCTTCTCAAATATTTTAAATTTGCACTCACCATTTAACTATGAAATATTGATATATTAAATAATGATAAATTTTGTTCCAATTTTGGTAAATTCCATCTTGTTATTTATCTCATTCTTTTTTTTTGTCACATGGAATTAAATACTTTTATAGGATAGATTTTTTTTTATTTAATTAGAAATTTATTGAGTTTCTGATAAAGTCAAGGAATGCAGTGTTGAATAATGCAAGTATTTTCCATCATGTAAAACAACAAACAACAATTTTAGATGAAGTTGCAGTAATTAATTGCAGATAAGTAGAAGAGTGGCAGTAGTTACTAAAAGAAGATGAAGCTCAACATGGGCAGGACACAGCTTCACAAGTAAGGAAGTCTTTATCAGAGGGACAGGTCTATGGTAAAGTGCTTTTGTAGTTAGCACCCATATTGCGTGGTGATTTACATCTGAGGAGGTGTGTATCTATTCCCCCAAATCTTATATGGTGTTATAAACCATGTCACCTCAATAAAGTTAATTAAAAAAGACAAAAAATAAATGCTTGAGCAAAGTGATGTTAAAAAATCAACAGTCATTGTCTCTTTGGTGGTAGAAGTTTCACATAAATTATTTATAGACCTCAATCATTGCTAGTTGGGCATTATGAAAATGTTTTTGGTAAGGAAACTCAAAGTAGTTAAGAAATTTATAAGAGCTTACATAATCTATCCATTAAGAAACCAGCATTTGAACTCAGGAATCTCTCTTTATTGCCATTGTTTCTCAACTCCATTCCCCTACTCCATGCTGCTTCATTTCTAACACAAAGAGGGCAAACTGAATGATCACAAAGGCATTTCAAGAATAGGAGCAGTGTGCACTAAAGTACTGAAGTGTGGAACAACAATGAAATTATGCAGTATATATGTGTAGGAAAGCTGAAGAGGTTGAGGTTAGAAAATTACAGAAGGCTTAAAAGTTATTACTGAGATGTATGTCATGAAGAGTTTTGCCTACTTTTTCTCCTATGTATGATATAGTTTCAGGTCTTATGTGTAATTCCTTAATCCATTTGAGTTGCTTTTTGTGCATTGTATGAGGTAGTAGTCTAATGTAGTCTTAATTTCTTTCTTTTCTTTTTTTGCATGTAACAGTCTAGTTTGACAAGCACCATTTTTTGAATAGACTGTCCTTGTTCCATTTTATATTCTTTACTCCTTTGTCAAAAGTTAGATAGTCTTATATGTATGGCTTTATTTCTGGGTTTTCTATTCAATTCCATTGGTCTATGTGTCTGGTTTAGTTTCAATACCATGCTGTTTTAATTATTATGGCTCTTTAGTATAGTTTGAAGTCTGGAAACATGGAAGGGATGGTGAACCTTAAAGGTTTGTAACTTTCTAGTCAATAATGAGGAGCCATTGAATGAGGTAAGAGAATAATTTTCATTGGAATTACGATAGAGTTGTGATTAGAATTCCTGATGCACTGTTTGAGGAATTTACTTGAAAAGCTAATATTCAGAAGGGTAACATGGAAGAAAATGCATCATAAATACTTAAAGGAGGAAGATGAAAGAGGAATGATGAAAAAATAGGGTTAGATAAAGGCATTCTGAAGTTCCTCTAGACTGCTACCAACTTGCCACTGAAGTATCATTCAAGTATATTTATGCCCAGATATGTTCTCCATCATGTTTATTTCAATACAAATTTTCCAGTTGTATTAAATCAAATTTAATAATATGAATTATAAACCTGCCTGTGATTAAATAACATGTCATACTAAATACTGATAGGAAGTTAAAGATGAAATGTGAGTGTTACTTGTACCATATTTACTCAAGCCCCCCGTTATATTCTATTCTAGCCCAAAACATTCTACCTTAACACGTGATTTGACTGCTTATACTGTATTACTCAGAACTGTTAAACATTCATGTATAGGCAACATGTGTGAGGGATGTGGATTCATGGTTGCTTAATAGATATACCTTGCTTGGAAAGACTTTACATTGTCCCAGAGCAGCAGACTCATATTTGAGTAAATTATGGTAACAAGCAAGTGACTAAGTAATTAAGGTTTGTATAAGATAGAGGGGTAGAACAGAAATATAAATCAGTACAGATTAAGAGGACATGCAACTAAATACAATGTGCTATCCCAGATTGGCTCCTGAAACAGAAGATATGAGGGAAGACTGAGTGAAATCCAAATGGACTGTAGTTTATTGAATAAAAAAGTAAAAAGTTAAAGTTTTAGTTTGGGAGAAGAGGGTATAGGAACTCTCTGCACTATCTTTAGAACCTTTCTGTAAATCTGAAATAATTATGAAATAGTTTATTAAAAGGTTGTGTGGAGGAGGGAAGATTTATATCATGTGCCTTCAGATGTGATTCCCAAAAAATATATTATATCACCTATGTACCTGTGTAATATTTAATTGTGAATGCATAACCATACAAACTAAAAGTATTTAAGCTGTGAATTCATAACCATACAAACTAAAAGTATAGAGCACTTGATTTTATATATATGTGTGTGTGTATAAAGTTATTATTCATAATTATCTGGCAGATCCAAAACTATGTCACAAAAGAAAATAAATGCTGAGAGAGTGGTTCAGATTAAAAGAGATTAAAATACATGTAACTAAATGCAATATGGCATTTTAGATTGGATTCTGTATTGGAAGGAATGTGTTACTATAAAGAACATTTGTGGTTCAAATGAAAAAAAAAATAGAATATGGCTGTTCCACTAGCAAAATGCATTGTTTCAAGTTTAAATTTAAGATGACAGGTGTGTTGCATTTATGTAAGAGAATATGCTATTTAAGGAAATAGAAGTGTTTAGAGGTAAAAGAATATGAGGTATATATCTCAATCTCACCAACCAGAAAAATAAGCATAAAATGAATATATATGGAAGCAAAGCAAATGGGGGCAAAATATTGATATTTGGTATATCTGTATAGAAAGCATGTGGGTGTTTTTATGCTTATTTCAGCTTCCTTATATTGGACACTTTTCAGCTTTTGCTTGTTTTAGAAAGAAACAGGTTTCTTCTAAGAACGGCACCATGACTAATACTTGAGGTAGAATAATTATGGTAATATCATTTTGTAGTTGAATCTCCTTAAAATACTGAGCTTAGAGAACACATAGCAACAGCTTTGAATGCTCACTGGTAAATAAAAGATCCTACTGAAAGGATGAATGAATGATTGAAGACTGTGAGGGCCAGTCCAGAACTAGTGATATCAGCAATGGATAACAGAATTGTCATCCTCTCCTTGACTAAGTAAGTTGATCAGGAACAATGATTTGATCAGGATAATCCTGGCTGTGCACCCATGGAATACACAGGCAATGTTTAGACACCAAGTAAATAACAGTCTTGACCTTTCTCCTCCATTTTAACTCTTAAAGCTTCCTTGTTGCTCATGACTGTTATATAGACATCAAGAAAGAATAAGAATAAGGGGGCCTAGTAGCCTACAGTGGAGGACCTGGGCGCATTTTGGTGCATGTGTGCAGTAAGGTATAACTGAATATGGGTGATCTTGCATTTAAATCATTATAGTATTTTAAACCAATATTACCTCAAAAAAAAAAAAAAGCAAGTCAAAAGAAAGGAAGATTAGAAAGAATTATCATGGTTTTTCTGACAGGAATTTTAGACAAAATACATGCTAAGTCAATTCCTTCTGCCATCATGTTATAGAAATTTAGAAAAAATCATGTAAGCTTTCTTCTTGAATGTTTCCTCAATGGGAAAGCAGTTATTTTTGCTAATAGGCCATACGTAGAAGAAGATGTGGAGGTGCTAATATTTCAAATTTGTAATCATAAAGGAGTGGCAAGAAAACTGAAAAACAAAGTGAAATCTTAATATTTGGGATAAGTAGAAAAACAACTAATTCAAAATATAGAGAAATTGAACAAAGGGTCAGGAAAAAGACAAAACATACAACCTGAACATAGATCTGAGGCATACAGCAGGGGAGGGGAAGAGAGAGGGGTCATAAAGGGGGAGGGGAGAGCAGAAAGGACTGTGGTGATGGATCATGAGTGATATGGTAGTGGGAAAACTATGGGATTACACCTGAGGGGAGAAATCTAGTACTGTCCAATATTGAACAACGATGTAAGAAAATAAATATAAAAAGGAAAATTAGCCATATTATTTCATTGACCCTTAAAATATGTGTACATATGACTTTCTCTCTTAAGTTTAAAGAGAACATATATTTCTGGGGTCTCTATAGACACCATTCTGGGATTGTCTTATTGCCATTGAATGAGTTCAAATCAAACCATATAAATGGAGTGGGAACATACATAATTTTTCCATGATTTATAATGGTCCCCTAATAAAGGATTAGGGAGCAGTGGGTTTTTATATAGACATAATGCTACTTTTCTTACTGCCTTTCCTGAAGAGAAAACATGTATTTTTCTGAGTAATTTAAGTGAAAAATACAATTTTATTCTCCTATTTCTCTAAGAAAATTCCTATATAAGCACTTGACATGTTTTCCATTTCAGTAACTGTTCTGTAATGGAATTTTAAAAAGCTGAAACAGAAATGTAAGCCTTGTTTTATAGCTCCCTCAGTGCTCAAGGTATCTGCTTATCAAAGTGGTTTTCAAAGTGATGAGTTAAATACTGTCGAGAAAGTGACTGGAGGAAACAAAGCTTTTAGTGTTCAGATACATGTGGAGCTGTGAGCATTACTGTTGCTTGAGCATTAGAACAGGGAAATGTGGCTGTATTTTAAAGCCTCAGAGAAATCATTTTACAATTCCATGCATTGATTAATGGACTAGTGAGTTGAAGTTTAATTAAAATTAGCATCATATTCTGTAGTCACTGCGGGAATATCTCTGCAGAAATATAAAAGTCCGTTCCATGTGAAAAAAATAAATTTCCAGGAAATTAATTCTTTTTCTATCATTTCACTTAAATAAAAGTTTCAATGGCACAGTGTAATAAGGCTACTTTGAATTTGAGCAGAAAGTTTAGTACAATTGCATCCGAGGAGTTTTGAAAACTCAGAGATATTTCAAAAGAGAATCAAAAAGTTGGGTAATGGCAGGAAGAAATCAAATAGGTCAAGTATAAGAATAAAGTAAGAGAAATAGATTGATAGTATTCATATTTATGTTAATTTTAAAATTCAGATGAAGACTGTTTAATTAGAATAGATGAAGAGAAAATAATAAAATTCTTATTAGTTATGGGGCCTCCCTGGTGGTGTAAGGGTTAAAAACACAGCACTGTCAGGCTATTGTCTGCCACTGAAGCAAGAGTTTGATCCCAGTCTGCCAGGGAGGTGCCCCACATGGCACAATAGACCACTCCTGTCTCACCTACTGATCTCCTCAGCAGTGTATTTCAGTAGATCTTCCTGATCTGCTCCACATTCTGTCTCTGGTGAATCCTCTCATCCCCACACCTCTGGCCTATACCCTAATTCTTGTATGCATAAACAAATAAACCTTTAAAATACAACAACAACAACAAAACCCCTCATATTATTAAACTCTCACTGTAACTAAACTCACCAAACACACACATACACACACACACACACACACACATACATATATACACATACCTATGGGCAGAAACAAAGTAGATGTTTTGTTGTTTTATGTTTCTCCTCTTCCAGACAAGTGTTTTTATAATGGCTCAAAAGGGACAGTTTACTTTTGTCTAACTATTTCTGAAATATTTTGTGTGTACTTTTTATGTTGAAGGTCATTTTATATCTTATAGTATGAAATATTGCTAACCTATAGCTGTCTAAAGGCTGTAAAGAAAAGGCAAAAATATATATATTTCTGGGAATTCCACTTAATTATTTTGCTTTTGATTACCATGTTTCCCTTTTTGCAAGTGATTTTTTTTTTTTTTGGCTAGACATCTATCTTTCCTAGAAATATTGACCTTATTTTGATTAAAGAGAAAGAAAAGTACATGTAGTGTAGGAACCATAGCATCTGCCACACTCACTCCTAAATATGTGGGATAAAAATCCTTGGGGAAAACTCAGATTACTTGAGACAAAATGAAAGAATGTATGCAATGTATTGAACAACAAGACAAATGAAAGAAAGGAACAATTGGACCTCTTTCAATTTCATCATGTTTTGCACATTCTCTAATTTCTCCTTATTCTCTGATGATTTGTGTCATCTCCCTGAAGGTCATACAAATTACATTAACTAGAGATTCCTTACTTTTGCATGGTAATGTGGCTAAGGGGTGCAAGAAGCTCCTTGATCCAAGGAATTTCCATTTTATCTATCACCATTTCTGTTAGCATTTCACTTTTTGCAGCCCGCAGAGTACAGGTGATGTGCTCTACTAGATATCCAAGCTTTTGAATTTAAATAATCTTAAAAAAGCAAATGTACAATCAGTATGTTTTGGCCAGGATCTGGTATTCCCTGAACTGAAGGTGTGTGTAGGACAATGATAGGTATAAGCTTATAGAAAATGAAGTGAAAGTTTTGAGTGCTGTAATTTACAATGTTTCAAGAACATAGAGGAAGAGTATCTGAGAGTTAGTAGCACAAAACCTAAGAAAATGTTCCCTGGAAAAACAATACCTTAAGCAATTAATGGTTATAATCAGTTGTGATATCACAGAAAGAATATTGTGTTTATGGTTGACTGAGCTGAAAACATTGACTTGGAATTTTCATTATAATGGGTAAAAGGGGGAGGGTTGTGAGTATTGGAAATAATCTAGGGGAATTACATCAGATCAGAAATTTGAAAATTGGTAAAACTTGGTTCAAGGCTATTATTATTTTCTAAATTGCCATTAATTAATAGTGTAATTAGTAGTGTAAAGGAAGTTTCTCCTTTCATCTCCTCTGGTGGTTCCAGGAAAATTCTGCTTAGTGGCAATCCAAGTGTCAGGTATAAGCAAGATCTGGCATAGGGTTTGTGTAGCAAAGAAGATGTTAGAGAGATGATAGACATAAGCTATCGATTAGTCCTTGGGCTCTGCCACATGAAAGCCAGAGCTCTTCACACTCTACTTGCTAGTAGAAAAGTCCATAGAACTCCCAACTTACTCTTACTAGTAGTGCACCAAATTTTGCTGTTTTTGGCATTTAACCTAGAATGAGATATTTGCAAAAAGTCAAAAATGTTATCTTTTTACATGCTAAGCAACTGTTGAATCCCAAAACAACTGACACCTCTGTATCAAGCGGTGATTTTCAGCTTCAGCAAGATTGAGAGCCTTGAAATTTTTGACACATAGGCAAACTCTTCTTCTCTATACGCATATAACTGGGAGAAGATCTTAATATTTATTTTGCATTGGTCTCCATGTAGGTAAAAATATGGGATGGGGGCATGGTGACATTAGATATGTGAAAGAATTGGAGAAGAGAGTCTCAAACATTCATAAATTTCCCCTAACTCTCACTCTCATACCAAGAACATATAATTGTGCAGTTAAGTAAAAAGACATTCTACATTCACTGTGTGTGAAATATTTGGCAAGATTGCCATGTGGTGTGAATATATTGAGACAAGTAGAAACCACATATTAAGAAAGAGTTTTTAAAATAAGTATATAATGAGTTCATTTTTAATCCTAACATTGAAACCTCATATTCTTTCAAAAGAATTGAATGTGCCTTATACAATTAAACTAATGCAAAATTATGCATAAGAAATATTAGAGAGAAAAGAAAGTATTGAGAATAACCTATTCCACACACTCAAGATAATAGTGTTGTCTTCTTGCCCAAAATGAAAATTCTTTTATTATTATTACTGTTATTTTTAAAGCAATGGTACTCATTAAAATTTCCCACAGTGTAGAAAAGCTGCAAAGAAGAAAGTGAGAACTATTCAAAATTACATCTTTTAGTATATATCCTGCCATACTTTTCTAAACATACACATATATATTTCATCACCTACTTTTTCACTAAATACTATGTTGAAAGCCTAGTTTCATAGCAATAGATGAATATATGTATATACTTTAATTTTAATTATTGTATTTTATTTCATTATATAGATGTATCATATAGCTATATATCCAATTATCTATCATATTAAGATTATTTCTAATTATTAAATATTATAACCAAACTCAGTACATATCCTAGAATAGCAATATATTCAGTGTTTAATTGCATAAATGAGAAAATAGAACTTTTCTCAAAATTGTTAACATGACTAGAATAGTAGGTTCTAGACTGAACTTCCAGGATTAGTTTCCAGAACAATACCCTGGAACAGGACCAACAGGAGAATAGTTAACAGTTGAGAACTCCTAACTTTTTCCTTATGATATGTGAGTCTTGCAATATTTATCTTAAGGAATAGAATACTTATGCTCATCTCTTGAATCAGGAAGTTTCTCCTTTCATCTCCTCTGGTGGTTCCAGGAAAATTCTGCTTAGTGGCAATCCAAGTGTCAGGTATAAGCAAGATCTGGCATAGGGTTTGTGTAGCAAAGAAGATGTTAGAGAGATGATAGACATAAGCTATCGATTAGTCCTTGGGCTCTGCCACATGAAAGCCAGAGCTCTTCACACTCTACTTGCTAGTAGAAAATGAAAGGAACTGTTAAATGACCTCATCACTAATCCTTTCTCCCAAATCTCCTGGGAGTACACTTGAGTAAATGAACCTTAGAAATATTAGGGAACTTAATTTTAAGGAAGCCCATAAAATGTGTTTTCCCAATTTTATAATAGTGGAAAAACAATGGATTGGGATTGAATGGTATGAAGGCAAGAATACTCAAAAATGTACACCAAAATTATGAATGAAGAAATGCTTAGGGGCCTCCCTGGTGGCGCAGGGGGTTAAGTTGCAGCACTATGAAGCTATCCCCAGCCACTGCTGCACAAGTTTGATCCCTGGTCAGGGAGCTGACCCACATGGCACAGCAGACCTCTCCTGTCTCACCCACTGCTCCCTTTAGTGTAGCGTACTTCAGTCTATCCACCTGTTCTTCTTCCCACTCTGGCTCTGGTGAGACCTCTCACCCCCTGCACCTCTAACCTGTACCCCAGTTATTGTATGCATAAATAAATATTTTAAAAAGAATGCCTGTGAAAGAGGCAGCCATATGCCTATAATAACATATATTAACTTATTCTTGAGATCCTCTGGTTAAAATCTAGGATAATAAGAGATTTAAAAAGCATTCATAAGATTTTTGTTTAAACTAGGTGATCTGGTAATCTCAAAAATGTTAGCTATTATATACTAACATTATGACTGTTTTTAAAAATGTGTCTGATTTCATTTATATAAGTGGAGTTCTATAAGTAATATGCACACATTTATTTATTACAGTGAGACATAAAATGAAAGCACAATCGACAAATGGTTAGGGTCCCCATGCCCTATCACCTTTCCTATATGGAATATTAGCAATATAATTTTTGATATGAGAGATCTGCATCCCCTGATGTTTAGGGGTGTGAAGCACCTTTTCATGTAACTGTTGACTATCTGTATTAATTACAAAGATAACATATATTATTATACTAATATAAGATAACCTATGATATATTATAAATAAAACACTGAATTTTATTACATATGTAAGTAATATTTCCAGTCATCGTGGAAATGATAACTTAGGATCTCTTGGTCATAACACCACTGTGCTACACTCGGCGCTAAGTAAGTTTTAAGTTTAGCAAAGTTCAATGCCTTGCCAATAGTATTACTATCTAGTGTGTAGTTTCATTGACAAATATCACAATTAGCACTGATTAAGTAGACTCATAAGAAAGATGGTAGTGCACTCTCAAAATGACATTTTTTGGGGAAGTGTTAAAATTTTGTGGTTTTAGGTTTATTGATTACAGCAATTAATTTATGAGAAAGTTACCAATATATAAATGTGTAGAATTTAAATATTTTGTAACTTTGAAAATAAAAAATAAAATAAAAAAAGATAATGTGCAATTATTCTACTTGCAGAACCTAAATTCTCATAGAAATTTTGATGATTTTTTTTGAAGTTGCCATAGACACTCGGTTCATATTTTAAGGAGAGTTCTTTAAGCTGTAAGCAAGTATAATCTCTCTAATTTAATTATAAAGAAGTTTGGTGAGTATAAATCTAATTACATAGAAGTTAGATACAGGAGCGACCAAAAACATTCTGTCTTTTGTAACTTTAATTCTCTTTTCACCTTCTTTAGACAGTACTTCCAGTGCCCACTTTTTCAGTTTTCTTATTTTTTCTCATTTCTTGATTGATATTTAAATACATATTCAAACTTGGACAGTGTTTAGTTTAGGAGTGGTGACTAAGGTCAGAACACTAAAGGAGATACCATACCTACTTCGAAGACCACAGTCTTTCCTGTTCTACTATATCACACTGTGTCTAGAAGTTACGTTACAAATATTTTATCTATAATGTCGCTTACTTTTTGCTGCCTTCTGAAGGAAGCTTCCTAATTTTTACTTTGTGTTTTACTCTTTGTCTCTCTTTACACTGAATATTTGAAATGTTCATTTGTCAACTAATTAAAAGTTAGCAAAATGCATTTACCCAGTTAAGTCCTGAAATCTGAATTATAGAGGGAATTGATATACTGCTTGTTTCAAAGACATTTCAGAATAGACTGTCAAGGTAGAGTCAACTTTATCAGTTTATCATTAAAGAGGCTCAGTTAGAAGAATATATCATCAGGGGACAATTACTTAAGTTGTGGAATAACATTGGACAATACCATAAGACAAAAATATCATTTTTCTATTTCATCCATGTATTATAAGGGAATTAGATGTCAAGATTGGTCATTAAATCATGCTAAGTATTATTAATTTAGTAGCACCATTATTTGATGCACATTAAGACAGGTAATTAGGAACACCTCTATGAGTAATTTTGAAATTTGACAATTCATTTGGTAATCACCTTCAATGAAACTTCAGTCTATGAATCCCCTTGAAATGCTCAATATTGCCCTCTCCCATAGGCTGAAGACATGGTATGATTATCTGTGACTTAAAATTACACCAGACTCAATCAAAATTGAGCAACTTATATGTACTGGAATCCAAGTTGCTCAGTATTTCTGTGACTGCTAGACCCCTAAAAACACTAGCTTAACCTGAGCTTTTAAACTTGTAAACCTGTTAGGTCTTTCCAACAAGTTTATTATTTAGGCATCTATGCCTTATCCTTCCTCATTTAAAAACTTGTTCATTGGGCCTCCCTAGTGGCGCAGTGGGTTAAGCAACGCACTATGAAGCAGACCGTAGCCACTGCAGCACGAGTTCGATCCCTGCTGCCGGCCAGGGAGGTGACCCACATGTTGAGGCAGACCTCTCCTGCTGTGCCCACTGCTCCCCTCAGCAGTGTACTTCCATTGATCTGCCTGTTCTGCTCCCTGCTCTCTGTGGTGAATCCTCTCACCGCCCCCCCCCACACCTCTGGCCTGTACCCCAGTGCTTGTATGCATAAATAAATAAATCCTTTAAAATAAATAAATAAATAAAAACTTGTTCATTGAAATGAGCAATACAAGAATATGTCTAGAGAAGGTCATAAAACTTCCATGATTATTTACAATCACTTTGTGGATTCATTCACTACTATTGCCACTTGTGCTGTGGCATTTAACCTCTGCCTCTTTCCCCTTCTCCTTTTGGAAAGTTCATGTCTTTTGATGTTTTCAAGGCTCTCCACAGTTCTTTTTCTATAAATGCATTTCTGATCCTGTTCCACCCACCTCCCTGCCACCCAGGCCAGCCCTTCCTAACATTCTGACACTTTTGACTATAACCTCCAAAGTAGTGACATCTTTCCTAGGACCTTCATGAATCATTATGGTTTGTTTGTGTTTTTCTTTTTTACTGTTGTTATTTTAGCCCTTTTTAATTGAGGTAACATTGGTTAACATACTGTGTATAATTGAAAGGTACATAATCACACCTCTTCTGTTGTATGTTGTCACACCACACACACTGCCAATGCTCCTGAGTCCTCCACCTCAGTCCATTGGTCACTCACACTTCCTACTAGAATGTTTGGTATCTATGACCTGGGGACATTTCAATGTGCTTTGTTCCTTGTACCTTGTTCAGTTCCAATGTACAGTCTATGTTTAATTAATGCAACTTGAAGCAGCAACTAAAGTGCCCCATTCTGCCACTTAAGTATTATTATTCCTTTACATGATTTTAATCATTTCAAATTTATTATGGCTTTCTTTATGGTTTGACCTATCTATTTTGTAGGGTGTACTAAATACACACACGTAAGGGTGAGAGAGAGAGAGAGGATATCTGTAAATGTTAAGACTAGTTTGTTTTATAATGATCAATTTTTATTTTTTTTTGCTCATTTGGTCTAGGTGTTCTATTCTTTATTGAAAATGAGGTATTAAAGTTCAACTAATACTGTTAGAATTCATCAGTTTGCCCAATCAGTGCTGTGGGATTTAGCTTCATGTATCGGTTTTCTAACCACAATGGAATGGAATTAGAAGTCAATAATATGAAAAAAAAATTGTGAAATATGTAAGTATGCGAAAATTGATCAGCATATTCCTAAATAGTAAATGACTCAGAAGACATGACAAAGAAAATTGGCAAATAATTTGAGAAGAATGAACAGACATGTAAAAAATGTGTGTGTGTGTAATCGATTGGCACAACAGTACACAAATATAATTCCATTTTAAGTTTTTTTAAGTTACTGTTATCATAATGTCTATATACTAGAGGGAATGTATTAGAAATCAATATATAAATAAAATAAATAGATGAATAACAAATCATCATTATTCCTGTTTCATGGATAAGGAACGAAGATTTGGAGAGTCCGTTTTCACATAGCTGGGACTGGTTACCTTTGATGGTTTCTGTGTTCAACCCATTTCCTAAAAACAGTCAAGGTAAGGAAGGGCACTGCAGGACTCAGAGAAATGGAGAATTAGTGACAGTTTTTCTAGGGACTCAATGATTTCAGAATGAATGTGGGGGAAAATCTCTTTAGGCAAAGTTAATCTTAGAAGATACTCTATTTCAAGTTATGGCATTTTTGCCGTTTTGCAGTGGTATTTTTGTAGAACATAGAAACATCTATTTCAGTGCCATGTGAGCGTGACTTTATATAGAATGTGAAAGTATGGGATGAAGGAAGGAAATGCTCACTGCTTCAACACCATGGTGGTGATATACTCAGAATATGATGCCTATCCTCATTGGCGAATATGAAACGCTGTGCAGGGAGAGAAGTAGAGTTGTTAACGCTTCCTTCCGCTGCACCTGCCTATACAGGTAGTTGCATCCTCCACCTGTCCCTGTGACATTTACATCTTTCATCCACTCTTGTTTCCTGCAGTCTCAGAAGAATCACAATTGTTCCCTTGACCGGGTTCTTCTCACCCTAAAACAGATGGGCATATTTTTTTTTTACCCTGACAAAATGTTGTTTATAAGAGGGATGAAAGCAAAGAACAAAGAATATTTCTACTTCTCATCTATCATAAGAATACAGTTCTTGGCACTTTGCCTTTCAGATGTGGCTTTGTATTGTGGTTCAGTAGCTTCCATGAATCATAGCATATTGCCACATCTGTGCTATAGCCTCAGTGACATAGCCAGTTAAATGGGTAACCCACTGATAGTTGTAGCATTCAACAGTCTCTTTGTTTAATCTTAAATATTTAATTTGATCCTTCCTGTTTGCTAAGAAAACGTAGCTGATAGAGCAAATGGTCAAATACTTAAAGATAGGAAATTTTTCCCCTCCTAGTAAGGTGATATAAGTTGAGATAGTCAGGCACCTTTATACATTCACTGAATAGTAATAACTACTGTTTTCATACTCATCTTTAATAGAATTCCCTTAGGATAGTCTTAATCATTTACTGATTAATTATTGGGAATATCATTCTAATAAATTAGCTGCAACAGTGGTTTTACCTTCTACCATATCATATATGAATTGGGTCCCTTCCTTCTTCAAACTGGAAAGTGCATCTTTAAAACTTATTTGTTTGTTTTTTTTATGAATAGAAGAGCTGGGGTGTAGGCCAGAGGTACTGCGGGTGAGAGGATTCACCAGAGACAGAGTGGGGAGCAGAACAAGAAGATCTAATGAAACACACTGCTGAGGGGAACAATGGGGGAAATAGGATTGGTCGATTGAGCCTATGTGAGTTAGATGCTTGGCCAGGGATCGAACACAGGCCACAGCAGTGATAAGTGTAATAACGTTGAAACCTAACCCCTATACATCCAGGGAGGCTCCCTAGGAAGTACAATTTTTAATTCTGTTCCATACACTGAGGAGTGAGATATTTCTCTGACTAAATAATTGTATTAATTTAAAGAGCCTCATTACAACCTACTAAACAAATCGCAACATATTCTTTATAGATAGTTGAAAACGAACTAAAGAGATTTCATTTTGAACATGTTTCCCAGAATTTTGACATAAAAGAAAGAACAGACCACACTGTACCTTCTTTTGTTCCCTTTTGTAGTCCTTGTCTGAGAAACTTAAACAGATGTTGGCTAAATAATGGAAGGAAAGGAGGAGAAGGAAAGAAAGAAGGAAGGAAGGGAGTCACAAGTTGTATTAGTTTCCTAGAATGTCTGTAACAAAATACTACACTTGTAACAAAATAGTATGATTTAAGAAAAAAGAAATTTATGTACTTCTTCTAAAGCCGTTAGGTGAGGATGCTTCCTTCCTCTGCAGCTTCTGGTAGTCTTAGATGGTCCTTGGCTTCTAGATGCATTATTCCAGTCTCTGCTTCCCTCTTAAAATGACATTTTCATGTTGACTCTACCTTCACAGTTTTCCTCTTTGTAATAGTTGTGGTCTAAGAAATAAATGTGTTGTTGAAGGACACAGTTCAACCCCTGGTACTACTTGCTCCTAAAAAGGTAAGATAAGTTCCATGTAAAAACATGAAGTCTTAAATCTTGAGCATAGGAGTTGACTATGGCATGAATTCAGGACTGGTTTTCTTGGAAGACAAAATAGTTCATAAGAGAATTGAATTGAGTCATAGCTTAAGAGTCTCTCTACTGTGATTTTTTTTTTTTTTACCAATTTAACATTGCCTACTAATGTTCCATTAGAAATCATCAGTTTGATGAATTTTATGTTCATTACAATTCAACTATCCCTTGACAATATTATTTTGAAATTTGATTTTTATAATACAAGATTAAATGTGTTTATCAGCTATTATCTAAAAGCAGCTTTTGAGTTTGTGATGTAGAGAATATTATGTTCGTGAATAATTACCCAACTAAATAGAGATTAAGATGATTTTTTTTTAATCTGTTAAATCAGAAGTTGTGCAGGGACAACTCTTTTAAACTCCTCACTGGGCCACAAAATTACTCTGTGAATAATAAATACATGAATACAACTATTTTATATTTCTCACTGAATTTTTGAAAATATGACACTGAAGCATCCAAAAGAACATTCAGCTTATATTGGGAAGTTAGGAAAACAACTTCTGCCCAAATTATTATGCTGAATGTGTGCTAACGAATTTCCATTTTAGCATTAATTTTTTTCTAAATTACATTGGATGGCTGTTATTATTCATTATCAATTCATTTGTTTACTCCTTTTCCTGGTCCCCAAGTAACTCCTGAAAGTTTGCACATCTAAAAGTGAAGAGAAAATGAAAATTCAGTTCACAAATAGATTAGATTAATGGACTGGACAGTAGAAATAGATTGGTGAACATATCCGTTTCTCCTAAAAATGTTTTTCTAAAATCATACGTTATTTTTAAAGCCCCTAATGGATTTTCACAAAAAGCTTAAGGAACACACATTAATGGAATGAAATTTTATCTTAAAAATTCCTACTGACATGTTTTGTCAGTCTAGATAGATCTTTAACTTACAAAAAGTAAATTAGTGAGATTATTCATCACCATGGTATATATGTCAGCTCCTATAGTCATATTCTTCTCTTTCTTGAAACTCTTAAATATAGGTTGGACCAACACTTGAGACTGGTTCCCTGATGTAAGTAGAGAAAATTTAAAAAACAAATACAAAAACATATGCTCCTCTGATTATTGGCTCAGTAAGAATTTTTTTAAAAAGATTTATTTATGCATATAAGAGCTGGGGTACAGGCCAGAGTCAAGGGAGGTGAGAGGATTCACCAGACAGAGCTGGGAGCAGAACAGGCAGATCTAATGAAACATACTGCTGAGGAGAGTAGTGGGCAAGGCAGGAGAGGTATGCTACGCCATGTGGTTCCCCTCTCTGGCCGGCGGCAGGGATTGAACTCATGCTGCAGTGGCTGCGGTTTATTTCATAGTGTGTTGCTTAACCCACTGCACCACAAGGGAGGCCCTCAGTAAGAATTTTTTAATCTGCATTTTCTTTAAGATTTATTTTCATTTTTTTGTGCATACAAGAACTGGGTACATGTAGGCCACAGGGGTGTGTGAGGGTGGGGGGTAGAGGTGAAAAGATTCACCAGAGAAAGGGTGGGGAGGAGAACTGGTGGATCTATTGAAATACACTGCTGAGGGGAGCAACAAGCAAAACTGAGCCAGAAAGAACACTGTCATGTGCTGAAGCCTACCTTTCTCTCTCCCTGCTGCACCGTTCGTTAATTCTATAGTTCCAAGAGGTTCGTATTCTCTACCCAATAGAATATATGTAGGAACTGGAGTATGACTTTCAAGTTTGTGTTTTAAATTTAAAAGAAGCCACAACAGGATATTGGAAGATGTGGAATTTGTAATATTGTTATCTCAGGCTACACTATTGCATGAGTTCCTATCACCACTGGGCGTGAAAAAGTATGGTCTTCCTGTGGCACAAAATAAATGTTCTCTGTGATTTAAAGAAACCATGAAACCACTTCTCATAACCAGAGAAAAGAAAAAGCTTCTACTGGGATGAAACTAAATGTTTAGAGACAAACTTCACTCAAAAGAGAATGGCCTGGTGGGAAATTCAAAGAGATACCTTTTCTATTAGTGTCAGATAAGGTTTCCTGCCACATAAACATCCATTTTGAGCTTTAAAACATCTGCAATCTAATAGGTTCCTCTAGTATTGCCCTTTCCAATAGCCCTTTCCGTCCTCACAATGATGTTTCATTGGCTTTACACAAGATCTTTGTGTACTTAGGAGGTAGGAATAGTTATGAGGGGATTAAATATTTTGTAAATGCTTTAAATTTTCATTCTGTCTAAACATCTTTGTTCTTTTGGTTTGTTCTCCCAAAATGTGGTAACTGAGGATCCCATGGCATCACACATGCCACTCTTCCTGGGTGGGACCTTCTACTCTTTAGCACACAGATACCAGCATGGCAAACTGTCTATCCTGAGTAGCTTTCTTCGCTATACTTTCCTCATCTGACCAACCTGGTTCTTCCATCCTCTGGACTACCACATGCATTTCTTGAGTTCTATTGCAGACTTCTTACATTGCAATATAGCTTATGATTTAAAAAAAAAAATCTCCCTGAGGACCATTTATTCACCTTTGTATCTGTGGTACATAACAATCTCTACCAAAGAGTAAGTGCTCAAAGGATTGCTATTTAGTTGACTAAGTAATACATGGATGAAATTGTAAGGCTACTGAGCAAAAAAAAAAAAAAAAAAATGCTGCAAGACTGTTATTCCTGAGTAGTAGTAGACTGGTTTCATGTCTCACATGGTTATTTATATTTCATTTATTTGTTTATTTAAGAAATAATTCTCGAGAATCCATTTTGCCCAGAGATTATAATGGATACTGGGAATATCCTAACATATAAGTTTATTTTTGCTCTTGAATTACTGAAAGTTAACCAAGCACATGATTTTTCTTCATTTGGAGACATTTCTCCTCTTTAATCAGAGAAAATGCAAGTATACCACAAAAGAGCACACTCAGCATTACAGCTAGTGTGACAGCCTATAAATAGCTCTCTAGCTGAGAGCGTGACTAAGACTTCATCTCTGATATTACCCAGCTGAACCCAAAAGTGAGCTTCAGAGCCTCAAAGACACCTTCACTATTTACTAATTGCTTTTAACCTTCCAGGCTGTGCTTTCTTGTTCCATAATTGCTCTTTGATTTATGATGTGTGTTCCTGTTCTTTTGTTTGCACCATGATGGTTTACTATAAAAGTGGTTGTGCGTGCTCCATCCCTTCGCTCCTTTATGAAAATGAGATGTTGCATTTTCAGAAGCTGTTTCCCGAAGGACAATTTTAAAATGATGAAAGCCCCAGTAAAAAATGCCACGCTCACACTCATATTTACTGAAAGAGATATGGTAGTATCTAGTAGATATGCTACCAGCTAGTAGCAATGTCTACTAATTTTGCAATGAATTTAATACTTTTGAGTATTAAAATTATTAAATCAATGTATCTTAAGAATATTACCTAAGGTTAACATTATTTGAGGTAAAGAAGTCTATGTGTGAAACTTAGTCTTTTAATATTCCTGAAATAATTGTTGTAATCTTGTTACAATGCCTATTTAAGAAAGGTAGATTTAAGACAGGCTACAGATGTTGGCACCACCCAGTCTTTCAGTTAACTAGCGAATTATATTGACTGAAGGGGTGTATTATCTATCCTCTTGGAGAGGGAAAGGTTTTTAACCCTCATTGATGCATCACTAATCAATGGGATCCCTTGACCCATTCTTTCCCCTGCCCTTCCACTCTTGTAAACATTATTCTTTAATTGTTAGAGTTTAAGGTTTTGTTTCCATTTTTGCAAAACTGAATTTTTGAATTATTAGATCTATATATCAGCATGAATATCATCTGTCATTCAATATGGAATAAACAAGGATAAAGAGCTATGGACCTTAAAAAACAGCTAGTAGCAATGTCTACTATTTTTGCAATAAATTTAATGGATCCAATTGAATGGGTGTGCATCAGTGAGGATTACAAACCTTTCCCTCTCCAAGTGGGTAGATAATACACCCCTTAAGTCAATATAATTCACTAGTTACCTGAAGGACTGGATGGTGCCACCAGCTAGTTTGCTTTAAATCTACCTTTCTTAAATAGACATTGTAAAAAGATTACATACTAAATTAAGATTACATATTAATTTTAATACTCTAAAACTTTGTCTTAGAAAAATGTGTAAAAGCTATTTTGACAGAAAATTTTACATAAGAATATACATGCCTTATAAATTTATAAAATGATGCTCAAATTTTAAAACCAAATGACAATAGTAATTTTTTTTTCATTACTTTGGTAAAAGTAAATGTGTTTCATACGCTCAGTCTGGTAAATTCACAGTGAAATTGGCATTCTCATTTACAGTGGGGTGGTGTGAATTGGTTTAGCTCTTGTAGGTCAGTTTGGCTGCTGAATGAACATCTTTTATATTCACAAGTGCCAAGTTGTGAATAGCTTTGTTTCACTTAGAGATATTTTAACATTATGTATCTTGCTTGCCTAACATAAAACTAATGTTCAACCATTCCACCTAACAGTTCATGTAAAGCAAGACTGTCTTTTAAGGGACATCATTCAGAATCCCTTGTACCAGAGTTCCACTGAGAAGTAAACAAGACAAGTAGATGTAGGTGGACCTTCCATTTTCTCCAATTCCTTTCTCCTTCCCCCCTCTGCCTCCCCTTCAGGAGGCCACAGTTTCCTCCTTTCAGTGGAAATAATGGCAGCGGGTTAAGATGCAGAAAGGATGTGTGGTTAAATTTTATGGGAAGATGTAAGCTTCAATAGTCTCCCTCTAACTTTCATGGAGGCAGAACAAAAGACCAATTCTGCAGACTAGTTTGGGACATTTTTTCCTGGATGTATAACCTTCCTTGACCTAGCCCTTCTAGAAGAGTCTCCAGCCCTTCTAATCATTTTGTTAGCCTCCTGATATCCTTTTGAAAATCTTCTTTCTACTCAACCAAACAGCATCAACTCTGTCAAAAACTCTCATGAACAGATTGTATGGAAAAGACAAATAAGGAAGAAGGGAAGGAGGGAAGGGATAAGAGAGGTGTGTCAGATTATATTTAATTATAAAATAAACCTTAGCAAATAGTTTAAGACCCTCAGACCATCTAAATACATAGAATAATAGTAAAAAAAGAGAATAATGTATACCTGTTCCTACAAACTCAGAAATGGACAAAAGATGTCATATAGTCATAAAATTAAATTTTTATTTATAAAAATCAAGGTGCTTTTATAAAACATACCCTATAAAAAGATAAGACAGTGCATACTTTATTTTTACATATATTATATATGTATATATTACATATAATATATCCATCTATGTTATTAAAACTTCTAGGGAAGGCAGGGACATAGAGATAAAAAATGAAAGTAGTATGGGGAAATCAAAATTCTGGCTTGGTTTATAATGTTTTAGTCAAGGGAGTTGTAATCCTGTCTTTCCAATAAATTAAAAAGATTAAAACATCAGTGTTGATGAAATTCTTCGAAGAATTATAAGTAAATAATAAATTGAATTTATTATGAATAAATTCAATACATACAATTTCCAGCATTGGGGTGTTTTAATTAAAGTACTTTGATGCAACACAATTGCAAGGAAGTTCATTTTGTTTGATTTGAAGTCATGTCTCCTATAACCTCATGCCATATCACCTTACAGGAGCTTTTACAAGGTTCTTGAAATAATTTATATGGTCTCAAAGTGTTGAGTGGTATGTTGTCCTTATTATATGTTCTCAACATATAATATTAGAAATTGAAGATCCTTTGAGACCAATATAGTGTCTCATTTCCAAATATACATCTTTCAGGGTCAAGTTTAAGCAATTTTTCCAGCGAAGAGGAGGTTATTTTTTCTGTCTCTAGAAGATGTCAGTTTCAGTAGTCAAGTGAGGAGTTAAATTTACTTTTTAAAATGAAGTATTCAAATGATAAAGCAGATTATAACCATGCCCCAGAGTCATCTCCTTTTTATTACATTATTCTTACATAGAAGTCATCGTGATTCTGATGGCAGAGATTAGCTTGAGTAGGTGGTACTAAGTTAATTCATACCCCGGTTGCCCTGGGAGACCTAAATTTAAGCTGCCTATTCTTTCCCAGGGCAAGAAATAAAATGAGTCAAGTGCCATTTTATTGGTGTTGTGCATTTCAAAACCTAGGTCTTGACTTATTTCTTCTCTAAGACTTACTGTTTACTTGTGTTTTCTCTACCAGGAAGGTTTTTGTTTTATACTGCCAGCTTTGCTTCAACATCAAGGAAACCAAAAGGAGTTTGCTGAACACATGACATTAGCATTTAGGGACAAAGTGAAGGAAGGGATGCATAAGTTGGTTGATGATCTCTTATAGATCACTCAAAGGCAATATATTTAAAATTTATTAAGTGACTTAAAATCATACTTAGATATTGCCTATAAGATAGTAAATGTCCTGAAAGTGGAGATATGTCTCTATCTGAGTGGTCCTTCAGCTGAGAAACATTTCCTGAGTGATTTCACCATGCTAGACAGTGTGCTGAATCCCACTTGTACATAGATGAATGCATCAGTGTCAGCTTCCCAGCACGAACCTGCAGCCTGGAGTAGCCATATGCAAAAATTGTTATTTCCAAAAAAATAAGAATTAAGTGTCTACTTTTGTGTAAACTCCATAATTCCTCAAATGGATTGCTGACTCTATTTAGAAAAGTGCTTAATAAATAGGCTTAATAAATATTTCTTGAGTGACTTGATAGATCCAGATAAAGTTCATTACAATTACTAAAAGGATTTATATCTGATGTCCTTTCCCAGTGTCTTTGATTTAAGGAAACTAATAAATATAAAAGCATGCCCATGGTTTTATTATGCCATTCACTACTGTAATAGGGTTGAAGGGCTAAAGCTAAATGGTACCCACATCAGAATTGATTAAAATCAACACACACTTTGTGCCTAAAGAATTTTCTGTGGTTACCCAAAGGGAAACCTCTCCTACTCTTCTACAGCCTCTGATTAAGAAAAGGAAAAAGACAAGAAAAATAGTCAAAAATTGCCTGACCTTTGGTACAGAGCTGTTGTCAAGACTGTTACCATTTTGCACTTGTATGATCAGAAATTGCAGCAGTGCTGCATAAAATAGAGTCAAATGACAGCTCTGCATGTAAAACAGGGCTCTGAGTGTCTCTTCCTGCACCCTCCTCTTAAAACCTTCTCCCAGTGCTTGCTGTCTCCACGGTAACAGCATCACTGGGATTTTTGAACTCTGTTTTGAGAGCTGCCTTTATCTGAGAAGTTAACATATGACAGAGCTGTCCATAATTACAGTTATCTCATTATTTTTCTAATGAAAAAAGTGTGGATAGAATGGCATTTGCTTATTGGTGGTCAGAAATCTGTATTCTTGTTTTAAAAATAAATTATGTAGCTTATTGTGAATAGTTGTCATATTTTCCAATGTCGTCCTCCTATTTAAAAGTGTTATGTGCAAGGCTTTTATAAATGAGTAGACAAGTAAATTTTGGTTTGGCTGAAGCATTTCAATCATGCTTCCAAATTGTAGAAGAAGCATTCATGGTGAGAACTCTGGATCAAAAATCAAGAAGCATACATCTCTGTCTAGATTTTTCTGTAGACTAGTGTGACCTTCATTAAGT
Organism: Galemys pyrenaicus; assembly: GCA_019455555.1. Lineage (NCBI taxonomy): Eukaryota > Metazoa > Chordata > Mammalia > Eulipotyphla > Talpidae > Galemys > Galemys pyrenaicus. The sequence continues at coordinate 137,220 of JAGFMF010011862.1, forward strand.
CATGCCAGCAAGACTCAGTTTTCTTACCTACAACATTAAGTTAACTGTGATGGTAAATCTGATATAGAGACTGTGAAGAGTCTCTTTAACATACACTTATCCTCTCTGTGGTCAAACTAGTTTCATTCAATGAATGAATGAATGACTCTGTTGTCTAGTTTCCCACAGATGATCAATTGATTTAGTTAATGCCCAATAATTATTATTATGATCTTATTCTCAGTTGCTAATACTTTGTCCAACTCCTAAAATAATATGGAGACTGGTGAAAAATTGTTGTGGATTTGTTTAAGCAAATTCATGAAAAATTCACTAAAGCATAGATCTATGCTGTCCAATTCTATAACTACTGAGCACAGGTGACTATATAAATTTAAATTGAAGTCAATGAATCTAACTAAATTTGATTAAAAAGATATGTCTTCAATTTCACTAGTCACATGTGGCTAATGGTGACCATATTAGACAACACAAATAGGTAACTGTTATATATATTGATAGTCTAATGATAATCACTGATCCAGATGTGTACATATTGACATTTAATCAAATTGACTTATGGAAAGGTGGGGAAAATTGCCATAAAACCACTTAAATTATCATTCACTTGTTTAAGAAGATAATGATAAATTGATATGTGAAAGGCAAACAGAAAAACTTGGCTATGTGGAAAGGCCCTGACTAAATTAAAATTAACAAGTTGGTCCTTATAAGATGCCTCTGAAAAAATGGCATAAATATAAGCACTGAAGGCGAGTTAATTTGTGATACATATGGACTCCATGCTCTCATCCTAAAACCTCCAGTGTTCAGGGAGATCCACCAGGAACTCTGACCCTGAGAAATGCCCCCCGCCCACTTCCTTGTAGAAATGACCTACTCTTGGAGATCTGCATGCCAGGTCCAGTCCATTCTGCTTTGCTAGTCTCCTGAACTTTGCCAAGAGGTTCATCATCTTCCCCTCTTTCTGTTGCCAAATCAATTGTATTCTTATGTTGTTGTAATATGACTTCCCTCAAATGATAAAATGTATCTAATGTTGAAGATGCAAAAACTAAAGGACTTAGAAAATGGAAAATGTTGTAAATAATCAGATAAAGATGCTATTTGTTTAATACACCAAATTAAACAAAAGATCAAATAATGTATACAAAATAATAATGGTGATAATTAGTCAATGAAAAACTGTGATAATAACATATAATAGATCAATAGGTATAGCATGGTATCATCTTTTAATAATTGTCACTGGACACTACAGCTATCCCTTTATGAGCATGCAACCAAGAGATACCCAGGGACCCCAAAACTTGCACATTTTAAAATGGAGTCTTGCCATCTGCCATGTAAGGCAAAGAAGACCCTTAGTGTAAAAACAAAAAAGTAACTGAATTTGCAGAGAGAGGGAAGGAAATAGAAGATATTTTCCTCAATAAATCACATAAAATTTCCCATCCCCTGGCTGGTAAATGCCCAGCCAAATAGTGTTGGTCAGAAGCAGGGCCTCAGGCCCAGAGACTTGCCAAAAGTCTAAGGTACATTCTTGTGGGGAATCATGGAAAGACAGTGAAAAGAACCAGGGCAATCTGGTTAAAAAGAAGAAATATCAAAGTACAAATCAAGCGAAGAGCTGCCATTGTCAGCCTCCCTGCATGGCTTATATCCATTTGTCTCTTTCAAATGTCTCTACATGTGTCTCCACCACATGTCTCCTGACATGTCTTCTTCCAAGCCATAGAAGCCAGAGCACTCTTGGCTCACATGTGTTCAGTTATACACAAAACTAGCTGCTTGACCTGCCTCTCAGCACCCTGTGGCTTGTGGTTCAAGGCAGATACATGTAAGTGCAGATGGAAACATGCTACCTCCTCTTACTGGAGGTGGATCTGTAACACCATCAGGCATAGACAACTTATAATAATCCTCCTTCTCTTGGGAGGGACATTCTACAAAATAATATAGTTTCTTGTGGAGAATTTTTCAGAATTCTATAAGACCTATATTTTTTAATACTTTAATTTGTCAATATAATTGTCCACAAGTCTTTAGAAACCTTCATGTTGAGAGAGAGAGAGAGAGAGAGAGAGAGCTGGAGTAAGCTGTTGGCGAATTAGTTACTTTCTGAAAGATTCCTCAAGGTTATCATTGTGAGACAAGGAACAAGGAGTGTTGACCAAGGTCTGTTGCCTGGATAATGCTCTTCAAGATCTCTAGTAGACTGTAGCAGTGAAAGCATACACCATGGAATTAAGAACAAATGAGAAGCTGAGGCTAGAGTATTTGATTTTCTCATAATAAAGACAGTCTCATGGGAAACATAGATGGGGATGTGAGAAAAGCTCTCTCTCTTAGATGCAGTCATTCTTGCTGTCAAATCTTTCCAGGCTTTCCTGCAGGCCACAAAAGGCCAATCCACTAGCATATGAATCAGATCTAGTCAAGGCCCCATGGAATAAGTAAGAGGCCTCAGACCTCCCTATTTGGATCCTAATAGCTTTTTCCACCTCAGTAACCTCTTACTGTAAACAAAAAGCTAAGTCTTTTTTCCTTTCCCTGTGGTTATTATTCTAAGGGACCTGAATAACTGTCAACAATTTAATAGCAAACTGCAAATCCATGAACCAAGCTTTTTGAAATTATTTTCTATTTCCATCAGTTGGCCTGTGGGTTAAAAAGGTATGACATTACTCCTGATTTAGACTTGGAAAGATCTAATCTCTAGGTAGCAAGAAAGTAAATGTGGAAGAGAAAACAAAAAGAGTTTTGCATCCCAATTTCATGCTTCAACATATGGCAAAGGCAACACTTTTGGTAATGGGGACAGTTAATGATTTTTTCACTCAAATGAGGATAATAAAAGTGTATTGTGCCTTCTCACTCTTAATTGGCCAAATTGATTCAACTTGTAATCAAATATTTTTTCTAAGTACATAAGGAAAGCTTTCCATTCATTTATCATCAGAACTTTGTAGAAATGCTCCCGTGGTAGGTCCATAGGAAGCATAGGCTATGTCGCAGCTTATACTTTGCAACTTTTTAAACTCCATGGGTAATTTTAATCATGCTATCCAAAGAAAGTCATTTGTATTTGCTGAATTTTGCTCCTATATATTTTAGAATACAAAAAATGGAAGAAAAGAGAAATAAAACCATTTTGTTTTCTTCGGTTACAGAGTTTGCAATCTGTGTTTTATCCTTGGAAGCCTTAGTAATTTATTTGAGTTCCTATAAGCCTCTCAACGCTCTCTTATATCATGGTGTATTTTGGTGACTTCCTTGAGCCTTGTTTTTAGCTTGCACTCATCCTCTCTCGTGAACCTCTTGACCCATGCAGTGCAACCCACTCTGAAGATCTAATTCAAATACACAAAGCTTACTTTGAAATAAGTATGAAACTAGATACCAGTTACATTTTAGAAAATGACTAATCTAATTTAGAAATTGATTTTTTAAAATTTTATTTATGCATATTAGAGCTGGGGTACAGGCCAGAGATGTGGGGGGTGAGAGGATTCACCAGACAGAGTGGGGAGCAGAACAGGCAGACTGACTGAAACACACTGCTGAGCGGAGCAGCGGGCACAGCAGGAGAGGTCTGCTGCACCATGTGGGTCCCCTCCCTGGCCAGCAGCAGGGATCGAACTCGTGCTGCAGTGGCTGAGGTTTGCTTCATAGTGCGTTGCTTAACCCGCTGCGCCACCAGGGAGGCCCCTAGAAATTGATTAATATGTAGGGAGCTGGTAAAGAAACAAGTTCTATCACAAAGGTGAGAGTTTTGCAGTGTGCTCCATTGGATAGGAAGAACGTACATTTTCCTCAATCACCTTCTCTGAGTAGTTTCAGGTATAGTTGTCCTGATGAGGATCTATTGAGATTTTTCTACAAAGCAGAAGAAAAGCAGAGCCTCAGATGGACCAAATGTGTTCTCAGTGTTGAAAGACAGATGAAGAAACGGTGATGATTCTGGTTCAGACTCACTTCTTTTCACTCTGTGTCCAGTTGTTTTTTTCTTAATTATTTTTGTTTATTTTTGCATAGAAGGACTGGGTGTAGGGCAGAGTTTCAGGGGGTAAGAAGATTGACCAGAGACAGAGGGGAACGGAAAAATCAATCTATTGAAATACACTGCTGAGGGGAGCAGTATGTGAGACAGGAGTGGTCTGCTGAGCCATGTGTGGCTTAAATCTCTCACTGGGTATTGAACTCAGGCCATAGTGGTGATAGCGCTGAGACTTAACCGTTTGGCCACCAGGGAGTCCCCTGTGTTCAGTTCTTCTTTCCAATGACAGCTCTTCTGGACAACAGCAACCCAGGCCCACTAGTAGAAGAGAAACAACACTGTCACAGACAACTTGCCCAGCTCTCCTTTGAGACTACCTCTGGCAACTGGTTCTCAGTGGCTACCTAGGAACAACTGCTGAAGGGAGGCAGATTAAAACTTTTCACTGCTTCTCCAGTTTCCTCCTTTAGTACCTTATTTTTATAGCTTCTTCAAAAATGATGTAAACTCTTAGTCCTACAATAAATCCCTCATTCCCTAATAATTATCACAATTCTCTCTCCTTTTTCCTTTTTTTTTTTTTCATTTTGAATCTACACAAGGAAAGTTTTTCCAGCAAGATTTAATAAAACCTTATTTCCTTGCACAATCTTGATAAAACAGTAATTTAATTTGCACAGAAAAAAATATTCATCCTTATCTACATATTTACAATCTGTTCCTAGCCAGGCACTATTTTCATACGTATGACTATATCATAGTCAAAATAGCAATCAAGTAAAAACATGTGAATGTTTTACTTCTGTGCAAACATTCTGGGTCCAGGGTCTGTCATAAAATTTTCTTAACTCTATATCCTCCCCTGATAGAGATACTAAGTGACACATGGAAAATAAATTGCTAACAATATTATATATTACTGTGTAAGGTAAACATGTTAATTGCCTATAATCCATGGAGTGGCTTAAACATGAACCTTGTTATGTGATGAGACTTTATATACTTTCAAATTCTGAGCCTGTTTTAAAATATTTTTTTAATATGTTAATAACACTTTCAGGAAATTTTCCATTGGGTTTAAGCAAGCATGATTTCTAGTTTTGTTGCTATTGTTTTAAAATAAGATTAAGTACAATGTCATATTCACACTTAATATGACTTTCATGGTATTTGGAATTTTGATAAACGCATGTGAGTGATTATGATTGTTAGCAGAGACAGTTGCTTCCCCGCCTTTTTGTATTCCTTTTTACCTACCTTATAAAGTCCCTGCCTTCTTGCCTCTCTGTAGCCCCATATTTCTAATCCAGTCTTTTCTTTTGTAAAGTTTTGGTGGTGTTTCTTCATGTTTTGTTTTTTTTTTTTTTTTTTTTTTCATTTAATGTCACCGGTATTGTTTTATCAATGTTTCCTCTACAGATACACACATACAGATACTTTCTAAATTTTTAGAAATGTGTATGTGTCCATATTGCTTACTTATCCATATATTTGACTTAGAAAATTTATTATTTATATAAAGAGATACATATCCATTGTTGATGTTAATTGTGAAATTAGAATAGTTTCATAAAACATTCTATTAAGTGAATGTTGGTAGTATTTGAATTTATTAACAATATATTAGCTTTCAATGAAGGTATAATGTTTTATCAGGTACAGTAAATAGTTTGAAAACATATATATGCATACATATATATACAAACACACAATCCACACACACATAAACATATATGTATATCAGGTTGACATGCGGCTAATGAACTTTTTTGGCATTTTTATAATTTATGGCCCTCTTTTCTACAATGTCCATGAAAGTGTTTCTAATGCTATTAATCCTACTAGTGCTGTTCTCTGTAGATGGAACAATAAATATCCTTTATTGTGAGAGATTTATTTTCTCCACCAACATAGTCGAGTCAATCAATAAAGTATAATGTTTCCCTAGGCATTCTGCTATGCACAACATAATTTATCAACAAGTGCATTAAGAAAACACCTAATTCCCCATGTCAGACATGACATTTTAGAAAATTAAAATAATAACTATATATATTCCGAAAATTAAATAATCCTTTCTTACAAAATATACTTTGGCATTTATAATCTACAGTCTAAATATAAGTTCCCTGAACACAAAATAATAGATATTATTAAGAATTTTCAGCAGTGACTTCAGCAAGATCTAGTATAGGAGTTTCCTGTGCTTTAGCTCTTAGAGCAACATCATTTCGAACAACAATTCACATATGAAAATACCCTCACAAGAGCAAAAGTTCCCAAGCAAGTAATTACAGTACTTGGGTGGAACATGGAAATAAGAACAGACACATTGAAGAGGATAGGAACAAAAGTATTATAATATCTGTTTCCCCTCCCCCAAACATAGTCAGTTCAGTGCAGAAAGGGATATCCTTCCAATGAGAAAAGTAGAGAAAGTAAACATCTAAATTTATTGAACCCCAAGATTAGGCCCATACCAGCATACAGCCTGACACAAGACTGCTAAACCCCTAATAATTAATAAAATGGAATATTACATATTGACAATTACATAAAATGTAAATGGATTAAATTCTTCCATCAAGACATAATGTCAGAATAGATTGAAAAAAAAAAAGTCATGAGTCAACAATCTGCTATCGCTAAGTGACGCAAGCTTTAAGGACACACATAGAGTAAAAGTGAAGATAAAAATATATATATATATTTCAGGCAAATAGTCACCCAAAGAGAGTAGGATGACTAGCCATCCTTAATTATATCAATTAAAATGTGTTCAAATAAAAGATAGCCCAAAGATACAAAGAAGGTGACTATATTTTATTAGAAGGGGTAGTTCATCAAGAGGATATAACAATTATAAACATATTTGTATCCAATGTGGGACACTTAAATACATAGAACAAAAGTTAGCAAAGTTGAAGGAGAGATAGCAATTTAACAATAGTAGGGAATTTCAATATCAAATTTTAAAAATGGATAGATCATGTAGACAAAAAATTAATAAGGAAACATTATACCACGCAATAGATAAAAATGGTCCTAACAGATATACAGTTACTGCAGCCAACAGAAATAATGTTCACAATCTTTTTAAGTGCAAGTAAAGAATTTCAAATACAGATCCTATGATAAACCACAGAAAGTGCTAGAAATTTAAGAAGACTGAAATCATATCAAGTATCTTTTTGAACACATGGTATGAAACTAGAAAACAATTACAGAAAGAAAATTGGAAATTTCATAAATATGTAAGGATTACACAAAATAGAGAATAACCAATGAGTTAAAGAAGAAATCAAAAGGAAAAATCCTTGAAGCATATGAAAATGATAAAGCAGTTCCTGTTTGAAATTTAATATCAATACCAAATTAAGGAAAAAAATAAAGCTCTTAAACAGTCAACCTAACTTTACACATAAAGGAACTAGAAAAGAATGAAAAAGATAAAAAAAAATGAGTCCAGGGCCTCCCTAGTGGTATGACAGATTGAGCACTGCACTGTGAAGAAACTGCTGCACAGCACCGTGAGTTCAATCCCTGGCCAGGGAGGGGAACTACATGGCTCAGCAGACCTCGCCTGCCTCGTGGCTGCTCCCCTCAACAGTATATTTCAGTCTGTCTGCCTTTTTTGCTCCCCACTCTGTCCGTAGTGTAACTTCTCACCTCCCACGACTCTGGCCTGTACTCCAACACTTATATACATAGGTGGATGAATCTTTAAAACTAAAATTACAAGATTCAAAATTATAAATGAACAGAAGACATTTCAACTTTACATTACATTACAATGAAACACAAGGCATTATAAGATACCACTGTGGTGTAAACTTACATGTCAATAAATTGGACACCACAGCATAATTGGATGAATTCCTAGAAACATACCACCTACCAAACTGAATCTTGAATAAGAAAATCTGAAGATATCAAGTAAAGAGAGTGATTCTTGATTAAATAAATAAATAAAAAGCAGTAATCAGAACACTTGCTTTTTTGTGAAATTAGTATTACCTTCATACCAAGACCACAAAAAGACACTCCAGGAAAAAAAAAAAAAAACTCTTAAGTGAATCTGTCTGAAAAGTATGTCTTTGTGCTATGACTGTGTCAATTACTATAGAAACTTGGTGCAGTTTAACTTTTCAGAAAAACAACAGAGTCAGATCCAAAATCTGAAAAGTGTAATCTGCCTCATAGGGTGTTAAGAAAATTAAATAAGATGAAAGGCATAATAGCATTTAATCCAATGTTTGGCAAATAATAAACATGTGTCTGTATACTGAAAATAAATACTGGCTTTATAGAAATACAGCCTTTCACATCCATAGGCACAGAGATATTCTCATTCTCTATTATTTTGCCTCAAGTAAAGTTAGTACATTTTTATTTGTGTTTTTTTGGGTCTAATTAATATCAATACAATTTATTCTGTTCCTTTTTCATCATGCTTCAGTCACAGTATTAAATTTTGACTATCTTGTTTAGAACTTGCATGATCTGTCTTCCCTCTTAAAAGATCTGTCTTCTCTTACATCATATCTTAGCATCTGATGTTTTTCTTTATGTACTTTATCAAGTTTGCATTTTTCTTTCTGCTTGCTTACTGTGTTATCTAGCAACCAGCGCAATGCCAATGCCAGGTGTGTAGTTAGTTTTCAATAAATATCGAATGCATAAATAACAGAGTTAATGAATGAATTAATGCATGAATGAAAGATAATCCCAATTGAATTATGTCTTGTTGCAATCTAAATATACTGTACATTATTTCAAGTTTTGGGATACCCTCTGCTATTTTCCTTCCAGATTCATTGATAAATGATCTAATATTATTAACCCGAAATCATAAGCTCAGTTGCCTACAAGCTCTGAGAAGCAGTATAAAGGAAATCAAACAGACCATGAGTAAAATGAAAAATAGCAATTGACATCCTGTCTTGATGTCAGGGAGGCAGTAAATTATGGTAAGGATTGTTGTAACTGGAAAGGCATACCCTATCTTAGACCATTCTCCACAACAGCCAGTCTTTGCTATGTGGAAATTCAAGCCAGTTATTATCAAGTTTTGTTTTGTTTTTGGCAAGAAGTCAGAAACCATTTTTTTTTTCCTGAGAAACCTCTTGGTTTGGAAGGGTATGAACTAATTTTAACATAAATACTTTACTACTAAATACTTGGTTGGGTGAATTAGACTGTTGGTTTAGATGGGACCCATGGGTTTTGCCTATGTTAACCAAGCAATTACACAGTTCTCTGCTTATGTTCTATGGATCAATGTCATCTAAAATTATCTATAATGGCACATTCTCAGTGGACAGTGCTAATTTGGCAAAATGCACCTTTGAATAGGACAAACCAGTGAGTTGGTTTTCCTGACTATTGAAAACATCTGATTGATTTAATTCCCATCTGATGAGTTTTCCTTGAAAGTCAATTTAATTAATTTCCACATTGCTATTTCACTTTAAAAAAAAAAACAAAAATGTTAAATAAGAAAATGAAACCTCTCCAAAACAAAAGCAAAATATTCCCAGGGCTATTCTATCAGACATGTGTAGATGCTAACTTTAATAGCATTGTTTTTGATTTAGAAGTTACTCTCCTTTCCTCAGGAGACAGTTTCATTTCAAAAGGTTTTCCTCTTCTGCTTTTCTACACCAGAATGTAGGAAAAGTCTCAGACTGATCCACATGGGTAGGGGGTGGGCTTTACTGTGATGTCTCCATACCTCCTCAGTGGTGATGAATGAGACAAGAAGTAAAGGTGATGAGTGATAGTGCAGGCTTAAGCTCACCACTTTAACTTCAAACAGAGCTGCTGTTGTTTTATGTGATTCTTCATAATAATTTTTGCTGTTCACAAAATATTTCTAGACCTAACAAAGTATTTAAAAAAATCTAACCGAGAATATCACACTTCCCTTGCCATGCATTTTTGTCAGACTGCACTTTTATTTTTAATTAATTAATTAATTTTATATTTTTTGAAGACTTATTTATTTAAGCATACAAGAGCTGGGGTACAGGCCAGAGTCGTGGGAGGTGAGAGGATTCACCAGACAGAATGGGCAGCAGAACAGGCAGACTGACTGAAGCACACTGCTGAGGGGAGCAGCAGACAAGGCAGGAGAGGTCTGCTGCACCATGTGGGTCCCCTTGCTGGTGGCAGCAGGGATCGAACTCGTGCTGCAGTGGCTGCGTTTTGCCTCATAGTGCGTTGCTTAACCCACTGTGTCACAGAGAGGCCCCCAGACTGCACTTTTATCTGTAAATTTGCTCACCATGTATTTCACAGTTGCCCCAAATCACAGGTGCTAAGAACCACTTTTTTTTTTAAGTCAACATCTATTCAACCTCTTTAGTAGTCAAGGAAATAAAAATTAAATATCTAGATAATATCTTCTACAACAAATTTATGAATCTTCAAACTGATTACATGCAACATATTGAGGACTCAGTGTGGCTCTCATTTGAGTTCTTTAATGGCAGCTTTCATAAAATAAAATAATATGTATATGTATGCAGAGGTCAATTTAGCCGAGACATTGCTGTCCTTAAAAGGACTGGCTATCCTTTTGTCTCAGTAAATCACTCTTAGGGATTCTTTAATGAAAAAAAAAAATAGCAAATATTTCCCTACAGGAAATTTTATAATAGAAACTTTAGTAGACTGAAAAATTAATTGAATATGTATCTATATAAAGTATAATACATTATTATAAAGCTATACCATATGCTGTATAGTAATTTAAAGTTATATGATATGACACTATTCAATGATATAGGGCCATATTCTTTTGTACTAGGTGAAAAATAAAAGAATAAAAATACAGAATAAGATTATAATATGATATCAATTTTATACTTTAAAAATTGCTCATTAGGAACTTCCCTCATGTCACAAGGGGTTATGCCACAGCATATGAAGCTATCTGTAGCCACCACAGCACAAGTTTGATGCCAAGCCAGGGAGCTGACCCACATAACACAGGAGACCTCTCTTGTCTCACCTGCTGTTCCCCTCAGCAGTATATTTCAGTCGATCTGCCTGTTCTGCTCCTCACCCGGTCTATGGTGAATCCTCTCACCTCCACCCTGAAAAAAAACATTACATAAGAGTGAATAGATACTATTAATAAACTAAACAAAATAATATTTCTTATGCATTATTATCTTTTGTATTGCTTTATTAATTGATAACTCAGTTGGGTTGTAGAAGATGTTTCTATTTACTGAAAGGACTCATGCCATGACTCACAGAAGTAAAGACTAAGAGTGCCTTTAGCCCCTCCCTGGTGGCCTAGGGATTAAGTCTTAGCACTATCATCTCCACGACCTGAATTCAATCCCCAGCCAGGGAACTAACCTACATGGTACAGCAGACCTCTCCTGTCTTGCCTGCTGTTCTCCTCAGCAGTTTATTACACTAAACCCACCTGTTCTTCTCCCTGCTCTGTCTCTGCTTAATTCTCTCATTCCTTGAACCTATGACCTGAATCCTAGTTCTTCTAAGCAAAAATAAATAAATAAAAATCTTAAAAAAAAAAAAAAAGACTAAGAGTAGGAACAGACAAAAGAACCACTTTGGGGAATACTAAAAGACTGAATAATGCACTAGTTCAAAATCACCACCACCACTTCAGCTAGCATACAACTCTAAGTTTTAAATTGTATAGCTTTAATGTAAAATAAAGCAGTGGCCTGAAAAAAAATAGTTCACAAGACAAGGAAGTTTTCAACAAGGCAACTAAGGCAATTTTTAATCATATTCTATGTGAAAATTGGGCAAAAGAAGAAACTAGAAAATATCTGGAAAGACTTCCAAAAATGTCACTTTGGTTCAGTAACCTTTGATTTATTTTGCTATTTGATACCTGTAAAAATCAGACACCATGATGGATTCAGTTAGTTATAATATGCATTTAATATGTAATTTTAATTGATTTTCCAATGTAGTTGGACATTTATGATTCTGAGATAGAAAAGTGCAAATTCACTGAAGTTTCATATATGCATCAGTATATATTAGAGAAAAGAATTCAGAATTATCTTTTCAAGTCTTATTTCAAAGCACCAATGATAGCAAAACAAAAGTAAGGCAGGGGGTAATTAAGACCAATTAAGTTTAAAGAAAAGCTTAAGTATATTCTTTATTCACTTTGAATCTTACTAGTATATTCATTTCTTCCTCCTTTCAATGGCCACATTTTGTTAGTGTAGGGTACATCTTATTTTGGGAGGCTGGGAAGAGGGATTATACTTACATTGTAGAAGTCCATTACTTCTGAGAATGGTTATGCTGAAAATCACAAATCTCTTATGTTTATAAATTTGCCTCCATTGTTTTAGATCATAAAAATATGGAAATTAGAATTTTGTGTGTGAAAATGCCATGCAGAGGCAAGTAGGGGATTGTGTAAGTTATCATTTTAAAAAGTGAAAATTTTGGCAGGGCTACTTTCACTTTCTTGGTCAGCCAGTCAAATATTTATTTCTTGTTTGGGGAAGAGCCCAGATATGACATTGGAGTGGATCAGGAGAATATCTATTTTTATTTTTTTAAGATTATTTACTTATGCATATAAGAACTGAGATATAGGCCAGAAGTGCTGGGAAGTGAGAGTATTCACTAGAGACAGAGTGGGGAACAGAACAGGCAGAGTGACTGAAATGTACTGCTGACAGGAACAGTGAACAGGTCCAGAAAAAGGGAGTCACAGACCTTGAGGTCAGACCAGGTCAGCCTGGAGGTACAGGCACAGGCCTCCATGGGTTGTTCAACCCTGCATGACCCCTGAGCTGCAGCTGACATGTGCCTGCAACCAGTACTGATAATGGACTTTAGTCAAGTCTACTGTTCTTGCTTTTTTGGTCATTAATTTCTTTGTTCTCAAACCCCATCCCTAAAACCTATATGTTCTCTGCTCCCAGGCACCTGCCAACTCTCTCTCATGCCCAGAGAGGTCTCCTGAGAACATTCTTTTCTTACTCTTGTTTATTGATTCATTAATCAACAAAGCCTGGCTCATTATCTTCCCTTACCTCTGTCTGTGGAGTCCTCTTTTCAATCTTGACTAGATAGTTTTAAGAGCCCCTTCCTGGACTTGGGAGCAGAACCCTCAGCCCATCATGCTGATTCCTGGCAGATGGGGCAACAGACAGCGGCTGGTGTGGTACTGGTTTATCCTCCTATTTTGTGGAGATACTGGAATTGTCCTGAAGGGCAATTTCCTCGTCTGATGACACAAACATTTGTACTCTCCAAATTCATATGTTGGAATATAATATTATAAATAATATGATATGATATGATATGATATGATATCCCTGATGTGATAGCATTAGGTGGTGGGACATTTAGAAGATAATTTGGTGATGAGGGTGGAGCACTCACAAAGGGAAATTAGTGCCTTTATAACTGAGATCCCAGAGAGCTCCCTCACTCCTCCACCATGTGGTGATACAGATAGAATATGGCCAACCATGAATCAGAAAGTAGGTCACAGCAGACACCGAATTTGTCAGGTGTGTTGATCTACCGAATTTGTCAGGTGTGTTGATCTTAGACTTCCCAGTATCTAGAACTGGGAGAAAAACATGTGCACTCTTTAAGCCACCAAGTCTATGCCATTTTTGCATTAGCAGTTTGAACAGACTAAGACAAGAATAACATTGTTTCACTCCTTTTAAGATATAATGCATTCTCTTTCAATCAAGGTGGTGGCCTGAGAACTTTTCTCTCCCACTTCAAGGTGGAAGAAACCTACAAAGATGGTCAAGGAACGTTCTACTTCAAGAACTGTCCTTGACGAACAAACTGTAGGCAAGACTGTCTGACTAATGAAAGGACAAAACAGCAATCACAACAAAGCAACATAAATTAAAAAGCAATAACTTGTAGTTATACTCTTGTTACAAACTCACAGATAGAAAAAAACATTTATAGGAAAAGTGATTATGTTTATTCCAGACATGTACTTCTCAGCAATTCTTATCATTGGTATAATACAAAATATTTTTAGATGTGAAAAATAAGGAAATCTTACTTCAGATTATTATGAGGAAAGTCTTTATAATGATTATTTATGTAAAGTCACCACAAGGTATATTTTAACTATCTTACAATTATTTATCCTTATAATACCTCAGAAAAACAAATTATTTTAAAAAGAACTTTTAAACTTGTTGCTTCTAAAAGTTTGTGATATTTCATATATAAGCTGAACATATGAGTGAGGTCTCTGGAAAGTCCTTTAGGCTGATATAAGGTTGAGGAAAAGGAGAAAGTTAGTAGTCAACTTTTGTTATTCTTTTTAGAGCTAACAATCCATAATTTTTTTCATATTCTGATTTTTGCCATTGCTATTGTTTATCACGTGATAATTTGGCAATTTGGCAAGTCTCTTCTTATATTAATTTGGTCAAACAAAGCAGAAAACATAAAAAACTGTTTTTTATTCTCCACAAATTCATAAACATGAAATATTAGATGGACCCTCAGCTTTTTAGTAGAAACAATTTTTTAAGAAAAACAATGTTCAAAAAAGATAATCAATTTTCATCCAGTGTGTAGACAGAAGACAGACTCTCCAAAGATATCCAAGTCCTGATCCCTAATAAAATCCTGCTTAAATCTCCTTACCTGTCAAAAGGGACTCTGCGGATGTGATTGAATTAAGGATCTTGAGATAGGAAAACAGCCTGAATTATTCAGGTGGGTCCAATTAATGACAGTGGTCCTTATGAAAGGGAGTCAGGACAGTCAGAGAGAGAGAATAAGAGATGTGACTACAGAAACAAAACCTAGAAGCTAAAAGGACATAAATTTTTCTCTCCTTTTTCCCTGAAGGAATTCAGTTCTATTGATCTATTTTAGACTTCAGACCTCAAGACAATAAATTTGTGTTGTTTTAAGCCACTAAGTTTGTGGTATTAGCTGCAACAGTAGTAAGAAACAAATACATCCAAACGAGGTAGACATAAATTAAAAAGGACACAAAAAACACATATATATGAAAATGCCAATATTCTGATGTCATTTTAAATAAAGAAATGATAATTTCAAAAATTTGATCTCATAAATGACTACTGTGGCATTTTAATGTGCTACTCAAGTTGTCCCCTCAGTGAAAGATGTATTGCCTTTGTTGTTGAGTGAACTGTAAGTACTAGACTCTTAGCCCTTTACCTAATATCACAAGGTACCAGGACCCAGTGATTGCTTAATGCAGGAGTACAGAGATCTAGTCATCCTGGTTCAAGTGTGGACGACTCTGGAACATGATTTAGCTCTAGAATATCCTATGAATTGCACTGAAGTTGTTTTCAGACTTGTAACACAGCTTGACCCATCTCTCTATCTAGTCCTGATTCTTTCCCTCTCTTCCAGAATCATCCTCCGGACATTGCTGAAAGTCCTGAATACATTTCCTGCATTCTTAAATCCCAGGGAACCCAACCTGCAGCAATGTGATAACATTTAGAAATTCCATTCATATATAGAACCTCGGTATTATGTCTCTGCTACTGTAATAATGCCTTGAGATAGCTGAGAAATTCCATCAATTGTTAAACTTTTTATGGCCAGTGTTGTTACAATATACCTATTGCATATTTATTACGCAACTGTCAATTGATAATATAATAGGGAATACAATATGCCAACACCGTCCATATTTATGAGTCACGATAAAAACATGTAAGTCAGGACTCACCAATCTCACTACTCTTTCTTTATGCTTCAGTTTTATTCTGGAAAGTGTGCATATTATGAATACTAACTCATCTACTGGTTCTGATGATGCAAAGATTCCATGAGTCAATACATGTAATAATTCAAATGGTGCCTGGTATTTAGTAACCACTTCACACACGTTAGCTATTAGCTATTACTCTCTGGCACTCTGTGCCAAGAGTTTGTCTTATATTATCAACCAACTGACTCTTTTCATTTCAATCTACAAATATTTTCATTGTCCTGGATAAATAAACAAACAATCAGACAACTAATATTTTCCTTGTTCTTTTCTGTCCTCTTTCATTTATCCAATTTTTTTTTCATTTTTTATCATTTAATAAGAGGTTGGTCTCTCCAGTCATGCCTCGAATAAATAATGTGGATTGTAATTATAGCAAGACTATACAATTATTTCCCCTATAGCTCAGATGTATAGAACATCATGTATATTTATTACACATGTTATATAAATACAAATATATGTATTCAATATATGCATATTGACTATATATATTCAATATATTATATTCAATATATATCTGTTCAATATTATACATTGACTCTGGTCTTCTCACCAAAGCAGCTACAACTACAGAATCCAAGTATACACCCAACCCTTTAGTTTAAAATTTAGTGTGATTTTATCACTCAAATGCACTTTTCATTGAACTTTAGATTTTGTGTTATAAATGCTCAGCCTTGGGAGAGCTACCTTTATTTTCCCAGATATAGGATATCCACAGAAAACGGAAAGGAACACTCATCTGTATCTTCTCTCAATGATATAGAAATTGAGATGCTTGGCAAGACCCTCCTCCTGTGATCTCTTCAGCTCTTGCCATGTCCATTGGTGTGTAACTTACATTGTCATTTTTGGTTGAGATACATTGTCATCCAATTTCTATTAGCTTGTTACCTTTCATGAGCTCACTTTTCCTACATCAATTGACCCTGAGTAGGTATAGGCTTCCAGAGGTTGGCACCAGCTATGCTCATTATCTAACCCAAGTCGACAGAAGTTAACTATCTGTATTTTCAAACTGTCCCTTTATTTTTTTATTTTATTTTCCCTTTAATTTATATATATTTGACATCAATTGTAATTCCCATGTATTCCCCATCACCATATCACCAGTGCACCATCACTTCAGTCCCCCGTGCTCCCGTCTGCCCTCAACCCTTCCCCTCTTCCCTCCCCACCAAGTGTCCTCAATTTGTCTTTCTCTTTTCATTTTTGGTTTTTGTGTCTTTATTGTTGTTGTTATTATTATTATTATTATTATTATTATTATTGTCTTGTTGTTATTGTTGTTCTTATTCCTTTCCTTGATCCTTATTTGATTCCCTTATATTCCTCCTAGATGAGGAACCATCTGGTATTTTTCTTTTGCCTTCTGACTTACTTCGCTGAGTATAATCCCTTCCAGTTCCATCCATGTTCCTATGAATGCATCTAGTTTCTCTTTTTTGATTGCTGAATAGTATTCAATACAATATATACAATAGTATATATATACACAATAGTATATATATATTGTATATTGTATATATAATACAATATATATATTGTATATATAATACAAAATATAATACAATATATATAGTATATATAATACAAAAGTATATTGTATATATAATATATATACAATAGTATTCCATTGTGTGTGGTGTGTGTATATATATTTGTTTCCCAATCCACTCATCTGTTTTGGGGCATTTAGGTTGTTTCCAGGTCTTACCTATTGTAAAGAGGGGTACAAGTATTCTTTTGAATCAGTGTATTTGTGCCTTTTGGGTATATTCCTAGGAGTGGGATTGATGGATCCTATGGAAGTTCCATTCTTAGTAGATTGAGGAACCACCATACTGCTTTCCATAATGGTTGGACCACCTTGCTTTCCCACCAGCAGTGTGAGAGAGCTCCTTTTTCTCCACATCCTCACCAACATTTGTTGTTGCTACTTTTTTGACTCGTGCCAACTTGTAATCAGAGAAATGCAAATCAAAACCACTATGAGATACCACTTCAAACTGTCACTTTAAACGTCCATCACCATTCCTGTTTGAACATGTTTAACTAACAAGAACACTTAGTAGTTTTTCCATACCCTTCAAATAGATGCCAAGAGAACAGAAATCAGTAGTTGAATTTTGAGTGCTTCACTTACCTATTCTTTTTTCTTTCTCATTTTTCCCAACTTCTCTAGAACTGAAAAAGGGGTCTAGTTTTCTGTTGTGAGTTTTGTTTTTTCCTGTAGCAAATATTCTTTCTTTTTTACTCTAACAAAGATCTGAGGATTTTCTCCTCAAGAGTAGAGAGAACTCTATCAACTAAATCTTATATATCATATTTTTAATATGCTAATGTAAATTATCTTAGTTAATAAGTGAGCTCAGGTCTTTTAGGATATTACTTGAAATGTTGAGTATTTCAGCTAGGTCAACTAGTTTTATAAGCACTGCAATTTCTATTTTGTGCCTGTCATGGCAAGGGATGGTCGTGGTGGACTCATAAATTGAACCCAATTTAACCTGAGAATTAAAACTGGATCGGTTTAATGTCAAGCTGAAATATTCTTAGTCACTCAAATATCTCATTCTTTTATATTCTGTTCTTTTGGCTGAGAATTTTCATCCAAGTGAAAATTATTATTCTGTCCTTTAGTTTAAAAATCAAATCCCACCTTTTCTATGAGTTTTTTCTTATTTCTTCATTGGGTTGCCTTAGAATTTGGATATTACCTATATTAAAGGTTTATTGCATTCATCTCTTAGATTTAACTCTTTTAGAAGTTTTTAAAATATTTCTCTTAATCACTAGAAGTGCCCATGACACAGCATTGGTGCTCAGAAATTGTATGGTGACTTAGATCATAAGTTACATTTTTCTGAGACATTATAATTGGCTTAGGAAACAGAATAATCATGCAAAATACTAAGTGAAAAATATTCAGTTTATTTAACATAACAGGAAAAAATCACTAAGCAGTACATGATTAATAATCAAGTGAGTAATGCAGACAACAAGTACTTGCCAACACTGGAGGAGGGAGAGATTTTGTGGTCTAGGGTGGTATAGAAAATCATCTATGAGATAAAATAGATGCAGCGACTTCAACATGAAATACTAGTTATTAGTACGAACTCATCTGACATCTATTTATTGATTGAGCTTATTTATTAAATTTCTCTGTCTTAATTTTTTTATTTTATTCAAATATATATATATATACATAACTAAATATCACTTCTTACGTACTGCATAGGTGTCCTGATATTATAGCAATTTTAGGCCAAATCTTTTTTTTACTGTGATTATAGGTCGATAATGTTTATCACTTCATTTATTTAATAATTGATTAAGAGTTTTGTGAAGGCACAAAGGAAGCCATCCTGTAGTAACTCTCTGGGTCATTTTTGGGTTGAGTAATTTTGGATGAGTAATTAAACAGCATCAGACAAGTTAGCAAAGGAATGGTAATACCTTTAATAATGCATATGAAGAAATCACATGGCTGTAAATTCTAAAGTACAATGGAGAGGACCGGAGATATTTATCCTGTTAGCATGGGATCAAGGGTCATCAAGAATGCCAACTCTTATGGGGTACACACTCTGAAAGGAATTAGCTATTTGCATACACAAAGGCAAAAGAAATTGTTAATGTGAAAGATCTAATAGAACTAGTTCAAAAGGGAAGAGAAGAGAGGGTATTCCTAGTAATGGTGTTCCAATAAAGCACCCTAGATTACCCAACTATTCACAGGCATATTCCCAACCAAACAGGACTGTCCTGAAACTGGGCCTCTGGACTGAAATTTGCTACAAGTGTAAGGTACCATCTGGTACAGAACCACACAAAAGGGTTTAGGCAGGTCTGACACAGAAAGAGAGATGCAAAAATACAAATTCAGATGACAGCTGCCATCATCTCAGCTGGAACTGAAGTTCCATGTGTCTTTCATCCATCAGGGAAAGTAACGAAGAGACTTCACATAACAGGCAAAAAAAAAAAAAAAAAAAAAGGAGATATCGCAGCTTTACAATGAAAGATTCATAGAGAGGGTTATTCACTTACAAACCTACTACTGGATGAAATCCCTTGCACTACATACTTCAGGGACATAAAAGGGAGAGCAATGACTGCTTCTCTGATTAGGAAAAGGGGAGAAACTGAGGACCTTAGATTAGAGATAGGTAAAGGACTTAAGCAAGGGCACATCCTTCTGTACTTCACACATTTCACTGCTCCTAATTCTAAGTACTCTGCTCTCTTTAAATAATGTCAATCGACCGCTAGAGGTTCTCATGACCTCAACTGACCTCTAGTTCCTATACCAGGGTGCCAAGAAACATATTCTGGGAACACTGAGAAAACCCTATTTGATTCTTTTAGGGAGACCATCCCCAGAGATTCATGCATCACCTAGTCTACATATTTATTCCACATCTTCTATGTTTAATATACTCTGCTAGACCATGGAGAATACAAAGATGGCTAAGATTCATTTCAAGAGCTCACAGTCTCTTAGAGGAAGATAAATATGTAAACAAGTAATGTATAAAGTATCCTGAGTACTACTCAAAGAATTATTGAGGATAATGAAGGTACTTGAAGAACAAAAAAAAAAAAAAAAGAGAGTATGCTTAATCTAAATCTTGAAAGGTAGATGCTTCTCTACCATACAGAAAAAAAATAGACAGAGAAAGGGCACTATAGGAAAACCAAATCTTCAAATGTGAAAAACTTGAATCTGTAGTAATGTGATTGAGTTACATGAGAGTAAGTGTTGCCTAGCAAGAAGAAGACATTTTAGGAAGAAGTGGATCGTTTCTCATTTAATGTCTTTCTCTACTGGGAAAAGCTCTGTTGTGACTATATTTTGCTTTTCTCGCTGTGAATATGTTCATTAGTTGCAGATTGTCTCCTTGAAAATATTCAATACCCTCTGAATCTCACATAAATTCATCATTTTTTATAAGATAATTTGGAGATTCATATTCCATTTAGGTATAAATATTATATAATTAGTATTTTTATAGTATATGTGTGTATCTCCAGAGAGAATATATAAATATAAGACAGCATTTTAATATTTTAAATAATTTTATTGAAGTAACAATTCATCATAACATTATCTAAATTCCAACTGAGCATCATTATAAATCAATATGTGCATTTACTAAAATAAGTTCCTCAATAAAAGTTTGGTTTTCCCCTCTACCATATAATTGACTACTTTTAGCTGATTTACCCACCCATTTTCCTTTTTGTTACTGTTAACCACTGAACTGATCTTATAATCTGAAAGTTTATTTGTTTAATTTCATTCATCTATGGTTTCTCTTTATGCCTCACAGAAGTAAAATCATACATTGTTTGTCTTTGTCTGATTTCACTGACCATAATTCCCTCTAGGACCAAATGTTGTTGCAGATAGATTGCATGATTTTATCTTTTTTTAATATAGCTTGATAGTAAATATTCCACTGTATATATGCACATATGTGTGTATATGCATATATCTATGTGTATATATGTACATATATGAATATGTGTGTATATTGTATTTTCTTTATCCTAATGCCAAAAGGCACTTAGGCTGTTTACAACTAATGACTATAGCAAATAATGCTGCAATTCATTATGGGAGGGAGTGTATATATTTCTTCATATACGTTTATTTTATATTTTAGGGGTGAATACCCAGACATAGGACAACTTATCTGTATGGAATTAGAATTCCATAATTTTTGAGGACTCTATATATTGCTTTCTATATTGGCTGTACCAATTTCCATTCTCACCAACACTGTAGAAGGATTTTCTTCTCTTTGCATCCTCTCCAACATTTGCAAAAACATTTTTAATTAGTATCACCTTCTCACACTATTCTCCCCTTATTTTTCTTTTAGTTCATTTCACTTCCACCTAATTCTAGTTCAATGTGTGGTTTGCCTTTATTAACTCAGGTAATACTTAGAGTGACATTATAGGTAAATGTTATTATATACATAGTGTGAGAGAAAAACCAGGGTATAGCACAAAGGGTTAGGAAATAGTGCATCTGAGGTTCACACTCAGACAATCTGGCTCTGAAAATTCTAAAGTATCAAATTCTACTTTAAGTATCAAATCAAACTTCTACCATCATTTCTACCAACCTATTTATATTTTAGCCTATCTACATCTTTGCCTCTTTAGTACTATTTTTCATTTAATATAGCTTCTCCTTTTTGCCTCTATTGAAGCCAAACCCTCCAAGAAAATTTACCTTCCATTTCTTACTTAAGGACATTATCAATTCCCCTCTGTCTCTTTTTTTTATGTACCCTCAATTGCATCATACTATAAATTGTCATTTAGGTATTTGTTTACTTTGTTTCTGATTAGACCGTTAGCTCTAGGGTGAAAAGGATATTTATTTTTTTTATTTATATATGCTTGCCTAGTATCTTGAACATAAAATAAATATTTTGGAAAAATATATGAATGCATATTCAGAGTATTTTAAAAAATTGTCCCAAATATTCCCTGGTATTATAAAGGAAAAGAAATATGTTTTCAAATTTTTGTTTACATTTTTCTTATGCCAAATATCTTCAGGAGATATTAATATAAATTCATTAAAATTAAACTTCCAAATCAAGATATGAACTTTAATCTGCTCTGCTTATCATTATTGTGTATTGGGAAACTTCAGACATTTATGCACGTTATTGTTCCCAGCTTAGTAAGAAAGTGTTTTTAATAGATTGAATGAAAGGTTTATTAATTCTTACCTCTATCAATTATTAGCAGGTTGGCTATCTCAGCAACTAATTTTTTTTTCATTTATAAACTGGAGAATGACAAAAGCACCTGCTTCTCAGTAATATTTTAAATATTAAATTGCATAAATTTCTAATCCCCCGTTACATCCACACAATTTTATTTTGTAAATGATATAATGTGAGCATACATAGTGGCAAGATCTTTGGAAATAAAAAAAAAAATAGGTTTTAGTTTCAGTTCTTTTACCAACTAACTGAACAACAATTTAAGTCATTTTTATATCCCTAAGGACATTCACATTCCTTATCTTCATAAATGGTGTCAAAATAACTGCCTTTAAGATTAATTATGGAGAAAAACTTCAACACTATGAAAGGAACATATAAAGTATTTGGTATAGCTTTCTGTGTTTTTCTCTCTTTCCTTAAAAATTAGTCTCACCCCTTTCTCATCCCCCAAACACCATCTGTTGATGCCTCTGGTTGAGATTATAAAGAAGAGTAGGAATAGTTTCCAATCAGTATACATTTCTAGAGTCCCAGAATATATACTTCTATGTAGTGGTTCTGTGTGTTATTGATCACAATATTCTTTAATAATAATAAATGCATGTTAAGACTAATGTAGGCTATGTGAAAAGCAATAATTATGGATTTTCACGAAAACTGTGCAGGTCCTCAACACCTGCCTTTGAATCTGTGTCATATCAGCTGCCATTCAGAAATACAGCACCAACCTCCCTGGTGGCCTAGTGGTTAAGTCTCAGTGCTACCATAATAACTGTGTTCCACAGGATCCTGAGTTCAGGCCAAGCCAGGCCAAGGAGCTAACCCACATGGTGCAGCAGACCTCTCCTATTTCTCCCACCATTCCCCTCAGCAGTGTGTTTCAGTAGATCTGCCTGTTCTGCTCCCCACTCTGTCTCTGGTGACTCCTCACACCCCTGAACCACTGGCCTACACCCCAATTCTTCTACAAAAAAATAGTCTAAAATTTTTCAAAAATAAAAGAAATAGTGGTACCCACCTAGTGGCTCTTTACCCAGCAATTTTGTTAAACATGCAAAGGATATCTTAGTGTATATATCTAAATCACTAAATATAATACATCAAACTGAAGTGACTTGACAAAAAATGCTACTTTGGCAAGCTGTGGGGTCTCTAATCAAAATACCAGGAGTTAGGTGAGACACAGCTAGATACCTGGAGTTAGGTGAACAGCAGCCAGAGCACTGAGACCACTGGGACAGGGACCGAAGGTGGACAAGGATTCAGCGAAATGACAGACACAATCTCAAGGGATTAGCATCTGAATGTAGCAGCATCTGAATGTTGCAGCAGTGATCATCATGCATTTATACAGAATATGTTGGCATTTAGTACAATTGTTTTTCATCTTGTAGTTACATTGTTTTTAGTTGAATATCAGATTTCTTAGAACAAACAGGTTTAGATCATATCCTGATTACCTGGTGTTCTTAGAAAAAAAAGATTAGACCATATCCTTATTACCTGGGGTTAAGACTGTGGTTTCCTTGGTGACCTTTCCAGGTTACTTATTAACCTCCAATACTTTTAAGCTCTGCCACTATGGCCACTACCTAGCCTTAACACTGCCTTTAGGCAAATACTGCTCTCATCTATCCTTCTCTCTGCCAGATTTGTTCCTCTGTCTCTTGTAATGTTGTCCTTGCTGTCCAGACTCTCTCAATCCATCCCAGAGGCTTAGCGACTCTGTTCTTTACTGAGGAAACACCAAGGTGGTCTTGACCTAGATAATTTATCCATAAGACCTAGAGAATATTATGATACTCTTTTTTTAATCTATATTCACTACTGTCTTTTCCAACATTCATGGGGGGCAATTGCCTTTTACTATCTGTTTCTCCTGAGCCTTTTCCTATAATCCTATCTACTTTTGGTAATTCTGTTTACTTTTTGTCTGAATAAGTAATTCTTTTTATTGCAAGTTATTAACAAAAATCCCCAGGATTGTGTGCATTTTGTCTGGTTACCTTTACTATAAACTTGAACAGCAAAGAAACATCTAAGGGCAAAGTGACTTCAGGACCAGGTGTTTTCGTGAGTGACTGACTGAGTATTCAGTGGTCACAGGTGCTGTTGTTGAAGCACCTGGTGTTCTAAAGGATACAATACTTTAATGCCAGTTACAAATTACCAAAATAATCAACAAATAAGCAGAAGGAAAAAATACAGCCAAGAACGTAAGGGGCTGAGGGTGCACCACCTCCTCCCGCGTGCACACTTCCTTGAAGCATTTTGCCAAGTCTCGCGCGATTGCTCACGCAGACTCTGCAGTAGGTGGCAGGACAGTTAGGCAGTTATTAACCTATGTACAGAAACTACTTTGCTAACTAGTGTCAAGCTATGAAACTGAAGTAATGACATTTTTTCAAAATTGTTGAAAGGGTCAAATGAATGCATCAATAATAATGAAATAGGCAAACTCTAGACAATTAAATGCTAGTAAAATAACATTATAAAGTAAATTTTTCTCTGTGATTTGTATGTCTGTGTTTGAAAGTAGCTCTGTTGGTCAGTAAAAAACAAAGACCAGATGGTTTTGTAAATAAATGTAAAAGTGCCAATTTTTCCAAAAGTAGTTGAGGACTTTTTGTGAACCAATATGAGTGTGCATTATGGCCTCATTTGAATTTAACCCATTTAACTTGCCATTGAATCATTCTTCTTTGCAAGGAAGCATTCTTAGAACATTTCAGTAGTGTCCATTTAATTTAGCAAGCATTGGCTTGCATTTTGAGAAGTAATGATAACCACCTATTATCTACTATTATTCTTGATAGGTAATGCTTTACAACATTAATTAGCATTTGTATTTATATATGTATAGTTAATTCATTTGGACCAGCTAATAGATCTTCTACTTATTTAAACCTTATATATTATAGGGGCATATTACTAAACGTTTATTTACTGTAGGGACTTAACATTTATTACTGAAGTAAAGATACAATAAGTGGCATAACTGGAGCATGAATTTGCTCATGTAACATGTTTGTATTGTCTATTTTTTACACTGAATCTTTCATTGGATTTTCATTTATGCTTGTTAATTTCTTAGGTGTTTCTAATGATTGATCTTGATTTTATACTTCTAATTCTCCATCTTATAACCTATTACATTTTACATACATATTGAAATCATAGCGATTCAGTTTTGGTAATAATGTAAAGTTCATTTGACCCAATCTCCCACGTACAACATGAATGTCTTCTACTGTTTGATATGGTTTTCATATTAGGGGAAATATCTCTACTGTAGGAACAATACAATATAGAAATGGTTGACATAAAGTAAAAATACATAAAAACTTGAAATAATAAAAGCTAAGTAGATTTTTTAAAAAATCTGGCAAGGTCTAGAATTTAAAAAATAAATTTACATGTTCTTAAAATATGTTTTAAAAAAATCACACAGTGATTTCAAGCTATCACCATGGCAACTATTTGCATCAGAGTACTATTTTTTTCCCAAAGCTATTTCTGTATCATTAAATCCTTGATAATACTTTATTATTTGGTATCAGTTAATCCCATATGCATTTTAGTGTCTAATTTACTTAACAAATTATGTCTGACAAAATAGAATACTTATAGAACAATAAACAACATGATTAATTACCTCATGAAAAAGGAAACCACTATATTTGTCAGCAGCATTATGTCTTCAAAATAATGCCACCAAGTAATTAAGTATGAACGTAGTCCATTATTGGAATGTATATCCTTTTTCAAATTTAGTCATTATAATGAAGTAAAACAAGAAACTGGGACTAGTAAAATTGGAAAATTGCATTTATTAGAGAGACTTTATCCTATTAAAACAAAGCAAAGAAAATGGGAATAAAATGGTCTATATGTAAGAAAAGGATGTTGCTATGGCAACCATATGCCATTTGTTGTATTTCTTCATTAGACTATCGAATATGATTATACAGAGAAGAAATGCCACTTCAATTTAAGACAGAATTTTAATGGGGGTACATATTTCTTTTTTCTCCTTCAGGAATTATGAAATGGTATTTTTGTTATTTTATTCACCTTATTTTTTTATTTATAAAGATTTAAAAGAGATATGAGGATTGCACAGACTTAAGACTATTGTGGTTGACTTTTAATTTCTTTTTCCAGTCAGGGAGAAAAGAAAAAATATTAGTAAGAAATCTTGCAAGACTGAGCAATAAAGTGTAGTTTGTTTCTATTGCCTCTAGGCTCTTATCAGTTTAATGTTCCATAACTTAGTTGAGTCCTGTTTTCCTTCTTTTTTCCATCATTGACATAGAAGTGTGCAATGGCACATGGATGCACTGATATGTTTGATAGCTCAGATGGTGCTTGTGAAGTGCTGAATATGATATGTTTTCACTTAAGTGTTCCAACCATATATCCTAACCGCTACAGGTACCTACTGGGCATTCCAACATTGACTTAGTAAATGGAAAAGGAACTTAGTAACTTCACACTAAGTCCCCAGCCTCTTTTCTCTGTTTCTCTGATAGATACTATATACTAATTATTGCATTTCACAACGGTATGGCCTGATGATGTACAAAAGTATATCAACTTTGATAAATTTGCAACCCTAACTCACTTTTGTTTTTCAAAAACTAAAACAGTAGTATAATTTAATCTACAGTGATTGTTGAGAATTTTCTAAATATTATATCCTAGAATAAAATGCTCAGTTCTATATTATCTAATTGTTTCAACTAATATTTGAACAAATTCATTTTTCCAAATCACTGCTTCATTAGGTTCTTGAATAGAATGTTTTTCATATGTGAAACATATCTAAGATAAAAAAACATTAACGAGGTTAGCATATGTTATTTATATACTTGGTATATATTACACTATTCATAATAACTATAAAAATATTTGCTGCTGTGGGTTTTCACATTTTGAAGCAAAATGATATTGTTTATCCAGTTTTAAGTTTTTTACTATTATAGACATACTGAAGAGATAATAGAGTCTTAGCCTTTGTGGCTATAAAGATGTTTCCAACAATATGTACATAGTAAACATTTTGTGTGAGCATGATTTTCCCCCTAAAGCAAAACTTTTTCTCTCCTTCGCTGTATGTGGCAACACGTCATTTAGAATGCACTGATTTTTCATGGGAATAGCTAAAACACACAGTTTATGCTGCACTGCTGAAGTCATCTTTGTCTCAATCCAGTGGCTAATAAAATTGTAGTGTTAAGCAGCAATGAAGAAAATAACTTTGAAAATACAACTTTTAAATGGAACTTTACCACTGCACCAGTTTCACGCTTGCCTGGAAATGATCAAAGCTCATCTTGCATTTATCATGCTTTTCTTTTTTTAATCTTGTTCTATCCTCAAGTGGTTCCTAGTTCCTTAGTCCCCAATGTACATGACCAACTGAAAGGACCAGTTGTTGATTCCTGTTACTTTACATCATTATGACCTTTAAACACTGGCCAACATCGTTTGCTACCAGAATAATGATTCCAGGCAAGTCTCCGAACATCATGACTGGAGCTGTTTCATCACCCTCACATATCCCTTTTTCCCTGAGCCTCTTGAATTTGGAGAACAATGCATTTCACACTAAGTACTAAGAACTCAAGAGAGACTAGTAAATAATTGCTTGTGAGTTTTTGTGCAGTCATGGATTCAGGGAGTTGAATACTTTACTTTTCAAGTGGTCATGAAGTAAAACAAAAGGGGGTATGGAATTTTTGCACTTCCTATGTGTCAACTTAAGAAAAAGAATAATAGAGCCATTGAAAAAAAAGCGATTGATAGAGAGGCAGTAGACAGATGAATAGTTGAATTTGCTGGTAGATTTGAATATATTGATACAAACCACAGTTCAGAAAGGGGTTAGTTCTATTTTTTTCCATTTTATCAACCCTCACTTTTGAACATGATGACAGCATGTACTTTTCTTGAAAAAGCAGTGACATTTATTATTTAGCTAATGGCCCCAAAAGAGTAGCAATAATGGAATATTGTTAAATTACTCCATATGCTGCTCCAAACATGGTAACAATAGAAACAATGTGCTTATTTTAAAAAGGGAGAGAAAAACAAGCTATTGAGAGGATTAAATCGAAGTGGTTGAGTTCTGATACCAGTCAAATTTACATATCTAACTTGAGTACTTTTTAGCTGTATGATTTTGAGCAAGAATTTCATTTCCCAGAACCCCAGATGTCTCATTTTTAATATGGAAATAATAACAATGACATTGTCATAAAACTTTCATGAACAGTAAATACGAGCACGTTAGACACTTTGAATGGCTGTCATTACACTAAAAATTGCCAATTCAGCATCTCTTAAATACACCATCATCATCACTATCATCACATTATCATTGTATTTGCATTTGAGTTATGACTGTAATTTTGACTGAACACATTACTTTTGAATATTGGGTATATGATAATGGTTAACTGTGAGGAGTCAGAAATTAGATTCTCTGCTTTTAAATCACTTCTTAACATAAGCTGTATGATCTTATATACTTCTCTTAATCTCTCAAACCTCAGCTCTTTTTATTAAATTTAGTTAATATACTCATTTATTAAATTAGGTTAATATAATCATTTCATTGATATCTAGTGAAGATTAACTACTAAGAATTCTATTTTCTGGCACAAAGTAAGAACCTCCAAGTGTTATCTTTCTTCACCAGTATTATTACTGTTATAGTATCAGATGTTATTTTGATGTTTTTTCATGTCTTACATCCTTTTATCCCAATTATTACATTCCTCAGATAAGTGTTTACACTATTCTCTGCTAATTACCTGGGAGAATTTATTAAATTTTAAGTTTGTATTGTCTTTTTAACCCAACTTTATAGAGATATAATTTAGACACTATAATGTTCTCTTTTAAAGTATATAGTGCAATGAATTTTGAAAAATGCATAAAAGCCTTTGGAACCAGCACCATGACTTTTGGGTTCTCCAGTTGATTCTTGAAACGAATAGCATGACAGTTTTTAAGCAAAAACATAACTTGGAAAATAAGAATTTGAACACTGGGATCCACTTTCCTAAACACTGTAGAATGCAGAATATTACATTTTTGCTTTTAACAGCGTATATCAAAAACTAGCTGACCCATACAACGTAAAAATTCTGTAGTCTAAATATAAGAGAAAGAAGAGGCCAAAGGAATGGACCCTGGGTTCTGCCTTCCAATTGAAGTATGGTGATTGGTCAAGAGGGGTGGCAGAAACTCCACTTAAATTATGGACCTAGATGGTGGGGATACCTGGGAGGACCCAACAAGGTGATCAGTCTCACAGGGGAGCTATCTGATTTAGGATCAGGAAAGAGATAACTGAATTAGATGTACAGTGTTCTATGACCTACCTACAGTTCGTTGAACTTCAAGAGAGTGTGAAAACAGTAATGTGTTACATGAATTTTCAAAAAAAAATTAAAAAAAATAAGAGAGTCAGCTTAGATCCTTGTAGTTAAAGATGTTGTTGTAAACCCATGATTAAATAGATAATAGATAGAACTTAGATTGTCTTGATTATATATGTGGATTGAAAACATGTTGATTCGAGTCAATGTTTATATCATTATATTTTAGCTTAGAGAAATGACAATGACTGAGGATTAGGTAGCTACCCTTTTACCCAATCCTTTAGAAATCAAATAATCCAGGTGTACATTTAAAATAGGGAGAAAGGAGTCAAAGTATTAGGCCATAATTACTAAATTAATTTTCAGATTCTACTGGAAGTGGGGTTTACAACTGAAATTAAATCTTATTATAGAGGAAAATGGTTTTATTTACACAATTTATTTGTAATGTGAGATTTATACCTGGTGTATTATTAATGTACATAAATATTCAGAAGAGAATAGGTTAGAGGCAAGCATTTTTGTCATTGCTTGGAAGTTTTATTTTATTTTAAAAGATGAGTAGGTAGATGAGGTTTGAAAAAGGTAACAAGAAAAAAACATTTATTTTGTTGATTACACAGAGCTCTGTTTTTAGCTCTGAACCCATCATCTAGTTATTGATATGTTGATAACATACCTAACATTGCATTCCTTTTATTGGGCTTTGTTGTTTGCCTTGCATGTACTCAGCTCATGACAAGCTTTAATTTAGTGTCCACTATTAACCCTGGGATTCTTTCCATGTTCTTTTCTTTTTTTCCAGTTCATATATTTTTCTATCTATTAAGCCAAAGTTGGTGGTAAATTTTTTTTAAAAAAGACGTAGAATCATTCTTCCAGAATGTTTCTTTTGAATATCAGTGTTTTGGAAAAAAGCACTTAGACTTAAATCTGAATTGCAACTGAAGAAAATCACTCAAGTCACTAAAATTTTAAGGAGGGTACACAGTTGTAGGGGAAAAATAAAAATTCTTATTTACTCAAGCAACTAATATAGATAATGCATTCTAAGTCTATTCAGCAATTTAATCATAGTGTCATTACATAGCAAAAATATTAATTTATCATAAGTAGTTACAGAGTTTCAGAGTGTCACCATAAAATATGCCACTTTAGCACATTGATTATTTTGAAATAAAAGTACTAAAAGAAGGTTGTAGAGAGACATATCACTCTTTCTGAAAGCTGCTCATAAATCTTAGATGTGACAGGTATCTTTTCTGTACTGGGAAGATAGAAGTCTTTCTTACCAACAGAGATGGGAATTTAGGACCAAGAAGTCTATATAAACAAAACTGTTCCTTCTTTACCATTTTAGTAGCCCTATTCCAAAGTATTTGTCTTAATCAATTCTTCACAAATTTATTGGGTTTTTGTGCGTGTGTGTGTGTGTGTAAAAGGTATAAAAGCTTCCTGATGATATCTTTATAGAATTTCTTTATGTATATATAATTTTTTTCTCCTGTAATATTTTTATTAGACAGAGGGTCTTAGCCAGACTCCTTAAGACATGGAAAATTTTTCCCCTTATGATATTTATGATTTGTAGTACATGTAGAAGACAAAACAAATACAAATTGTTGAGGAATTTTTGAGAAACTGAGCAATATGAAACTGAGCGAGGACTTGCTGCTTGACATACATAAAACCAATCACTATGGCAATAGTTTTGTAGGGAAGTGAGACTTTTAATGTGAGATTCATCATCAAAGAGCGAGAAGGCAAGTCTCAAAATTGTGTTCCTGAGAGGTGGACTAGGATTAATTTTATAAACATGAAGGAAGGTGATAAAAAGTTAGGAATTTAAAGATTCTGGACATGGCAAGTTCTCATAGGATAACTACACATTACTCCATTGTGGAAAGGATTTCCAGATTCTTCGAATCTTTATTGATGGCTCTCCCTCACTTCTAAAAGTGGTGTGAGCAACTGCTGACTGATCCCTTGTTTTGGAAAAGTCTTTTCTGCCCTTTTCTTATATTTTCTGTTTTCCTTGGTCTGGCACCATCTCTTGCTTTGAGCCAGCTTGGAAATTTGTCTAAGGTCAATTACTTCTGCTCACGTGAGTTAACGTGAGTCACAGACAAAGTTCATGCTTTGTTATCTCCATAAAAGGAAGTTAAAAAGCTAGTTAAACAAATATATACTTATTCCAGGGGATCATTTATGGTTTGAAATGCAACATATAAGTGGTGTTGTTGAGGGGTGTTAATGGTTGTGTCAATGTAAACTAGTGGCACTTCCTTCGAAATGATAGTGATTATACATTAACTACCCATAGATACCTAAAGTCAAGATGTCATGAGCAAGGGTTATTTATGTTTTAGTTTTCAAAGGAATTTTAAGGAGATAGACAATCATACATAGATGGTGAAGGCACTGTTAGAAAGTTAAAGATATCTCATTTTTATGTAAACTTGTAATAATGATAAAGTGAAAAGTGGAGGTGATTTTGTTTTTAGTGTTATAGTGTAGTTTATATTATCAGCATTCTAAATAACAGCTAATTGTCACTTATGGGATCATTCAATAGTGTTAACATCAATAATAATGGTAAAATGCCATTATTGTTACTATTAGTTTTTTTGAAACACTACTTACGGATTAATTGGCAGAGACTAATCCATTCAATATAATAAGTCCAATTTACAGAAAGTAAGTACATATATACACACATTTAACATACTTGAAAATAGATTGTATGTTATTTATGTGTGTGTATTCTATTTTTCAGTCTCCATTCTACCATAGAGGGCCTAAAATTTCTGGTATTCCCTCTGATGAGAGCAATAGTTCTTTTGTTAAGTTAATGAGGTGACTTTTGTTAAAACATGGAAGGATGTGGATTAGTTGTCAGGGAAACCAACCATGTGATTGGAAGGTAAGAACTTTCAGTTCTATCCCCCACCTTTAGGAAAACTGAATCAGTTACCAATAACCTGTAAATTAATCAATAATGTCTATGATGATCCATAAAATTCTAAGATAGGCATTCTGATATCTTACAGGTTGATGAGTGCATTCATTTGTAGGTAAAGGGGCACATGGAGAGTGTGTGGGAGCACTGCACCCCTTCCCACATATCTTGCCCTGTACACATCTTTTATAGGTTGTTCCTGAATTTTGCAATTTTATAACAAACCAGTGAATCTAGTAAATAAAATGTTTTTATGAATTCTGTGAACTACTGTAGAATATTAATTGAACTCAATATGAGGGTTGTTGGCTCAACTCCATTTCATAGTTGGTTGGTCAAAACTACAGGAAACAAACTGGATTTGTGATTGTGTCACAGTGAAGTGTGGGGTGGGGGGTAGTCTTAGAACTGAACCACTAACTTGTGGAATCTGACATTATCTCCAGGTAGATAGTATCTGAATTGAACTTAACCATACTGGTACAAATGGTGTCTGAGAAATGCTTGGTAGTATGGCAAACTGCCCCAAACACAAATGACATTAATTGGTTATCAGAATCATTAGGAGACAATGTGTGTAATAAGCTTTGGCGTTTGACCAGTGCAGATTTAAGCCTGACTATGACACAGAAAAGCTGTGTACCATTTTTTTTTTAACCCTGGTAAGTTTTGGCTTCATTAAAATAGTACTAATTATACCTAATTTACAGAGTGTAGTAGGTTGAATGATGGTAAACCTTACCCCCCACCCCTGAGAATATACCCATTACATAATCTCTGGAATTTGTGACTATTAACCATAGCTGTTGTCTTTGGATATAAATAATCATCTTGCTATGAGATGTTCCTGGATTTTTTAATGTTCCCGACATCCAATGACAAGTGTTCTTATAAAATCAAGAATGTCACAGGGTGTATCAGAGGGAGATTTGATGCAAAGAGAAAGATAAATGTGGCCATAGGGGAGCAGAGACTAGTGATAAGGCAATGTGTCAAGGAATGCCAGCAGTACTAGAGCTGGAAGAGGCTATGAATGTATTCTTTCTTACAGCCTCCGGAGGGAGTATGCCCCTATTGGAAAATTGATTTTAGATTTCTAGCTGCAAGAGCTGTGAAAGAATAAATGTGTGTTGTTTTAAACCATTCAGATAATGTTACTTTGCTGTGGTAGCCCTAGGAAACTAAATCATAGGGTCACTGTAAGGATAGAATGAGAATAATGTAGAACTCTCAGAAAAATAAGTGTTAGCAATGATATATATATATATATATACTGATATATATGTGTGTGTATATATATATGTAATGTGAGTGCATATAGATGTATATAATTCCAATAGTTTCTCACTAGTAATATTTATACTTCTATGACTAAAAGGTCTATTTTCGTCTTTTGTCTCATCCAGCTTATTTTCATCTATCAGCCTGCTGTTGCTTGCTTCGCAGTTATTTCTGTTTAGTTCTAGATTATAACAGTATCTGCTGCAAATGAAGGCATTTAAACCAAGTAGGCAATTGATATACTGAAATGAATGTAAGATGTTTATTTTGTATCAGGTTGAATTGTGGTGTTGTTTTAATATTTCATGTAGATACCTAGATAATTTAGATGTAGTGTCATCTTCTCTCCCAAACTCATTTTCCCCATCTAAGAAATGGGACTAGTAACATTTATCTCACAGGGATGCTATCAATACTGCTGCAGATGACAACCAAGAGCTTGCAACAAAATAAATGCTCAATAAGTTGAGATGCTACTGTTCTTGTCTTCTAATGTATATTTTCCCAGAATTTTGCTTTTAATTAAAAAGGACCCATCAACTGTGTAGAACTGGTTATCTCAATTCCAGTTGACATACCAGCTTTCAAGTGGCCTCATATTCTTTTCTAAAGGCATTCTCTATATTTGAACTTATACATTTTGTTTTCTGTGAATAGCAGTAGAATGTTCTGGCATACTATAAAAAAACCTTATTTTGTTCTTATATTATGTGTTTGTTAGTTTATATCTGTATAGGAAACATTCCTCCTTTTGTTTTTGCTGTGTTGTGTAAGGTTGAACATCTGGAAACTACATCCCCCAGAATCCTTTGCTAGTGGAGTTCAGATTTAGACTCTGTCTGAGAAACATTGATAAGATAGCACAGTCGAAATTGATGCAGGAACTATAGCATTGACAGGTGATTCTGAAGAGAGCAAACACCAGGTTTTACAGCTGACTCTAGAAAATTCTCCTTTGACCGCACCACTTTAGTGTTGATTTTTATAACCTCTTGATTTTCTGAGATCAATGGTTGTATCACATATGGTATATTCTTTCAATCCTTCTTATGAATGTGTAAATGTATAAACCACTGCATTCTGTATTGTACTCATTCTTGCCTGAAATTAATAGTTTTATATTTTCTGGTTTGAA
Organism: Galemys pyrenaicus; assembly: GCA_019455555.1. Taxonomy (NCBI): domain Eukaryota; kingdom Metazoa; phylum Chordata; class Mammalia; order Eulipotyphla; family Talpidae; genus Galemys; species Galemys pyrenaicus. The sequence goes on from JAGFMF010011862.1 coordinate 172,511, forward strand.
TCCTGATACAGTAGAATGTCATTTTCATAAAAAATTCTAAGCTTGCAAATAAGAAAAATAATACAGTTCCACCATCATGAAATAACATCAATACTATTTCAGCATATTAGCTTTGTATCTTCTTCTACAAAAATATAAAACAAATACATATAGCAACTGATATCACCTTTGCCAAAAGTTACATCTCCACCCTATCCAAAGGGAAATATTATGTTTGATGTATATTCTTCTACACTATTTTCATAACTTATAATGCCAATATTTGTATGCATTTGTAGATTATCACATTCTTCTTTATACAGTAAATTGCTGATTGCTATGCATATAATTCTGTAATTTTTTTGTATATGCTTATTTGTAATAGGTGACTAATAAGTATTTTTCACATTAAATAAAAACATTTTATAATTTAAACCAGGCAGGCTATGCAGAAGTATATAGTACACAAAACATTACATTTTATTGATCTATAAAACTCCATAAATGCTTCAATAAACATAATTGTGACTATTTCTTATCATATCAACAGAGTTTTCCTTATGAAAGACTTCAATTTTGTTACATATTGGAATGATTGAAGGAACTAAAAATATATGTATTTGCCTAGAATCCAGCAATACATAGTCTATTAGTAAATATGGGGAGCGACCTGGGTATTGTGATTTAAAAATTCACCAATGATTATAATATGTAACTAACATTGAAAACTACTTGTTATAGGAAGTGCTTCTTCAACGTTAATGCATACAAATCAATTGGGAATGTGGTGAAAATACAGATTCTGTTTGGGTATATAAAACTCTCAAAATTTTTAATAAGTTCCTCAGCTATCTGATATTACAATTGATTATTCCTGATAAATGAGTAACTGTATTTTTTTAAATTCTACTATACTAAAATCCTGTTAGAATTAATAGCTTCTCCTTCTGCTCTCCTCAGTTTTCTTAATGAATAATTATATGTAAATAATGACAATTGTCTTTTCAGTTTTTTCATTATCTATTTTCTATAATTAGGATACACATTATAAAATTAAATATATGCAGTGATAGATAGCCTTGTATTTTTCAGTCTTTTTTAAAAGATTATTTATGCATAGAAGAACTGGGGTGTAGGTCAGAGGTGTAAGAGTGAGAGGATTCATCAGAGTGGGGAGCAGAACAGGCAGATCGACTGAAGTACACTGCTGAGGGGAGCAATGGACAAGATGGGAGAGGTCTGCTGTGCCATGTGTGCTTTGGCTCCCTGGCGGGTGATCAAGCTCAGATCCAAGCAGTGTTAACACTGAACTTAACGCCTACACCACCATGGAAGCCCACATCTTTCAGTTTTAGAGAGAATGTTTAACTGAATATTGGGTATATTTTCTTAATAATAATTTTCAAGTTAAATAAATTTCACTATTATATTGCACAATTCAAACTTACTACAAAGTTATATTAATGAAAACATTGTGCTATTAGAATGAAAAATAAACACAAAGACCAATGGCATAAAATTGAGAGTCTAGACATAAACCCACACCTATATGGACATTTATTCTATGACAAAGAATTCAAGAATATACTGTAAACAAAGGCACAAGTTCTGTTCCTGGCAAGGGAGGGGACCCACATGGCGCAGCAGACCTCTCCTGCCTCACCCGCTGCTCCCCTCAGTAGTGTATTTCAGTCAGTTGATCTGCCTGTCCTGCTCCCCACTCAGTTTCTGGTGAACTCTCTCATCCTCTGTGCCTCTGGCCTGTACCCGAGCAGTTGTATGTATAAATAAACTAATAATAATAATAAACACTAATTTGAAGGAATATATGCATTCTTATTTTCATTATAGCCTTATTTATAGTAGCCACATTATGGAAATAACCTGTAGAAATATGACTGTAAAATTGAGAACGTCAGAGAGCGAGGGACAAAATGGAGAACAAAGGCAACAGGATGTTCTGTGAGCTATAATGGAGCACCGCAGGTATCCTGGTGCTGGGTGTGATATAATAACATGCATCTAAAGAATGTAAACCTATACCTCTGAATCATATACAGTGTTATAAATCAATGCTACCTCAAGAATCATTACAAACCATATTTTTTTTCTATTAAGTGATTATTGTTGTTATTGTTATCTTTAGATAATTCATGAGGCTTTTGTTTTGCATTATGCTAAATCCTTATCTGCCTGACATTTGCAAAACCTCTTTAAAAATCAGTTTTCTGGTCATTGAAATGGTGTATTATGTGCTTTGCATTTTCATTTCTAGAGCTTTAGTAGTTTAGCTTCTTATTTTCATGATTAATTTTATTTATTTTAATAAATAATCTAGCATCTATCTAGCTGATATTTGGAGAATGTAACCTTTCCAGTACTCCTAAATTGAACAAAATGTTCTCTCATTTTATTGAATTGCCAAGTAGCTCCCATCACCTGGACATTCTATTAATAGACACAAAATGATTCTCATGTAAAAGATTAGTATACACTGCTTTCAGTCAAGCCATTATATCCACAGAGTATTAAATTATTTATAATAATAGTTATGAAAAAATTAAGATATACTCTTCATCCTAAAGGCAGAATTTCTACAATAGTATTTTTGCCTTTTGACATATATTACTAATGGGTGATATAATTTTGAGATTTGACATGTAAAATTTGTATGATTTATGTAATTATTCTGCTTTGATTGGAAAGGAAATTTTGAGTGAAATTCTAGTTGTGGTTATGGTGAGAAATTTGTATTTACTTTTTAAATTTTACTTAGGGGGAAAATTACATTAAAGAATGATAGGAAATACTAACAAAAAACAATGCACTTAGCAATGGAAGATTAGCTAATGAGTCAAATAAATTAAGGGATATCACATCTGAAATCTTGAAGCAAAGCTTTTAACAGGTGAAGCAGGGTTCTGTTTACTTTCATAGGAACATCTTCACAATATGCTTTTAGGAATCAATCTTTCCAACTGATGTTCAGAAATAATAATAGAGCAACGAACATGTGTGAAATTGGGTGCATTTAAAAGCTCTTGTTGGTGCCATAGAAAGATACAAGATAAACCTAAAAAAAATGCAATGAGGAGCAGACAACATTGGTGCATGGACAACATAGGGAGGAAAGTGAACTTTAACCTTTAAGTCCATTCACATATAGTGTTCGAATTATATCATGCAGCATGTTTGCTATAAAAGCAAGGAATAAAAATTAAATCCTACAGATGGTATATGATTCCCTATCAGTGCAAAGAAATAAGAGCTTGCCTGTATTGAAATAAAACCTCAAACTGACGATGCCTTATCTGTCACATACTGTCAAGATAGTCACCCACACGCTCACTTTAAAATCCATTTTGAAAACACATCATGATGTTCCATTTTTAAAAATAAATATGTGATTCTCCCCAGTTTGAGGAAAAGGATCCAGGGGCTCCAAATAAGAAATTTAGTCAGGGCTTTACCAGAGAGTTAATTTATTTCTGAAGGTGATTCTTTCTCACAGTACAGGTCACTTTTCTGAATATTATGGTTAAGTGTTTCCTTACTAAGCATGACGGGAATGGAGATTTTGGTGAAGTGTTTTGAGAGGAAAATCTGCAATGGAAAGTGATGAGAATGGTTCTACATGTAATGACCATTTCCTTGAAATGGCTGAGCATGGAGGACCTGGATTTTCTGATAAGAGCGTACTCACTGCAAAAATAGTCCCTTTAGTCAGTGGAAAACTCAATGCCTGCTATCTTAACCAGTCACTTTTCATCCTTTGAAACGTGTTGTTGCAATAAAACAACAGTCAAATGCCTGTTACTGGCAAGTTTGATTGAACTGTAGCCTGCAACCCTAAGATGAAAAATGAAATAGAATGAATGAGACCAGTCAAATCATAGGGTACAAAGACAGTCATAGGAAGTGTGAAGGAAATCTTTGATATCTAAATCCTTTATATTGCTCCTCCCCAAAAATATTAACCTAGATCCAACTCTAAGTTGAATACTGCTTTTACACATAGCAGGTAATTAAAATATGCTTTTCATTGCTGTATTTCATTCCTTGCTCTAGAGCCCAAAGGCACAAAAGAATTATAAGGTTTTAGTAATTAATCCCCAGTCCTGTATCTAGTTTTCATGGAAAGATTAACATTTTAACTAAAGTGTTCTTTTTAAGCATGCCCTTTAAAATGTGGTTTATTTATTTTGTATTCTTGTCTTTTGCCACTTTTTTTTTTCTTTCTTTCTTTTTATTAACTTCCAGTCACTCTGGCCTCCTTTCTATTCCTGGAACATGCCAAGCTCATTCTTGTCTTAGAATACTTAGATTTTCTATTCTGCCTGTCTGGAATGCTCTTTCCCTGGATCTTTGCATATTTGATGTCATCTTCCCAGACAAACCTAGCTAATACTGCTTAATGTTGATTGTCACGCTTTCTCTCTTGTATTATCAAGTTTTCAAGACACGCATTATTTTCTGAAAATCAGTGATTTACTTCAGTGTTTACTTTCCTATTTTCCCAATATTATATTAAAACTAGGGGGGTGGGGGGCCTCCCTAGTGGTGCAATGGGTTAAGCAATGCAGTGTGAAGCAAACCACAGCCCCTGCAGCACAAGTTCAATCACTGCCCCTGGCTGGGGAGGTGACCCACATGGTGCGGTGGACCTCTCCTACTGTGCCCACTGCTCCCCTCAGCAGTGTGTTTTGGTCCATCTGCCTGTTCTATTCCCCACTCTGTCGCTGGTGAATCCTTTTACCTCCCATGATTCTGGCCTGTACCCCAGCTCTTGTTGTTAGAGTCAGAGTTTGTCTAAACTTAGCTGACTAAAACTTGAAAAACGACCTACAGGTCTTATCTAGTAGGTCAGCTGGTCCCATACCTTAGGCTCTCCTGGGCAGTTAAGGGCAGGGCGTATGAACAAGAATGTTATATTAGAATGTGCACCCAGGTATGGGGCAGAAGCCTGACCCCGCCCAAAATGGATCTCCTGTAAGTTTAAATTTGAAACTTGTCTCTCTTTAAAGCTATTTGCTGTGTTCATTGCGCGGGCTTTGATCTCTCAGCCTATTGGCTAAATTGGCTATAAAAGCTCACCTCTACTTCCTCTCGGGGTCGATTGTCTCAGCCAGACCTGCGTGTCACGGTTGAACGGTCGGCCCCAGCATGCTGGCGTAACTAAAGCTCTACATGACCATTGCAGCCCTGTGTCCACTCTTTGTTCTTTTGGGGTGCCCACGGAAACTCGGTACTTTACATTGTATGCATAAATAAATAAATCTTTAAAAAAAAACTAGGAGAGTGGGAAGGCTGTTTTGTTAACTAGTTCATGACCATTTTCATTTACATAATTGAATAATTAATTATGATTTCAAAGAAATAAATCCAGTTTCATGGATTATAATAGTTAGACTCACAAGACTACCAGGGACACCAAATTAAAGGCATTTGATAGAAGAATTTTTGCAAGCCCATAGTTTATTAGACTTTTTTTTTTTTTAATTCTGACTTCCACTTAGAGGATCAGCCTAGGTTCAAAGTTCCTCAGAGTTTTATAGGTTTGATATTCAGGCTATTTTTAGAATAGCCTAAGTGACCATTAGTGAAAAATATTCTGTAGGTCTGTTTCTTTTTTATTTTGTTTGCTTTTTTAATTATATTGAAATTCATATAACTTAAAATTAGGTATTTTAAAGTATGCAATTTGGTGACAGTATATTAAAAATGTTCTGTAACTGCTACGTCTCTGTTGTTCCAAAACATTTTCATTATGCCATTTATTCACTTCCTCCACAACTCTTTGTCCATCCTCCCAGCTCTTGGCAACCACCAATATGCTTTCTGTGTTTATGGATTTACCTGTTGTGGATTTTTTATATCAAAATAATTAGACCATATGTAACATTTTATAGCTGGATATTTTCAATTAGAATTGTGTTTCTGCAGTTTGTCTACTGTAGTCTGCATCAAGTAACACTTCATTTTTGTTGCTGAATAATATTCCAGTCTGTGTGTACATCACGTGTGTTTATCCACTCACCTATTGAAAACCAACTGGGTTGTTTTCACTTTTTGGTACCAAACAACACTAATTTCCTTAGTTATGGTTAGAATAGATGATAAGTATAACTCATCCCTCCTCAAAAACAAGTGCTTAGTGTTAATGATATGCAAATTGTGGCAAGAATATTTTTCATATTTATAGATTCAGGTATTACATACAAATATTTTATCCATTTTTTGAGTTAATGGTCATGAATGGCTTATCATAAGAATCTTAGGGTTCTTAGCAGAAAAACTGCATCTACTCACTGTGTTGGAAGTCCTCCAGGACCCACTTCAATCTGTACAGAATATTCTTGAATATTTATCCATGAATTGAAAATCTTTGCAATGGATCATTCATAGTAATGAGTTATGTGTTCCTAATCTCTTCTCATACTCATTCTTGAATACATATTTTAGTATTTTCCTTTCTTTCTTAAAAATAAGAGATCTTATTCTAGCATCTGTATGTGGTTGGGAAAGGAAAGAAAGCAAGCAAAGATAGATTTTTTAGTGCAGTGGTATCACAATGTCCATTTTGTCAGACACAGTTAGGTAGCATAGAGCTTCACTGAGAATTAGAAGTAAGAATCACTTGCTCATGAAAGCAAGAAAAAAGACAATTTGGGAAACTTTGATGAAGCTGTCATACTCTAAAAGTCACAGAGACAACTCAGGAGACAAAGGTAATATTTTGGATAAGAACATTGGTAAAGAAAGAACTCATTCTCTTAGACAAGTGGAAAAGGAGTATAAATGGTAAAAACAACTCAGTAACTAAACCACACAAGGATAGATTTTTATCACCTTTAATCACAGCCCATAAACTATGGTCTATCATCAAGGATCTAATCATGACTATTTAATTATAACTGGACTACTGAATGTGAAAATGAATCTTTTGACTATTCTGATGTTTACCACAGTTCCAGAAATATCTTTGTATTAAATATATTCATGTACAGTTATCACAACAATCCAAATTTTTCTTCAGGGAATCAGTTCTATAAGAAAGGATACTGTTTGTTAAAACAAATTTCTCTGCCATTAAAGAGGGAGAATTGGGTTAAGCTATTATTGGCAGAGTATACTCATTAAATTATTCATTGACACCACCTAATGGTATGTGTTCCTGGGGATGTTATAGTCACATAGATATCACAGGCTTTCTTAGACAGAGCTGGTCATTTCTTTGCACACATGGTGCTGCAGCTGCAAGATCTTTGACTTCCTGTGGAATTGACTTCCTGTTACCAACAAATGTTATGTTTTCTCTCTTTCTGTAGTTAATAGAAATTGGCTTCGTGTCTTTAAGGGGTAACCTCTTGAGTTGTAAGTTTCTCACATTGCTTTCTCTAACAGCATTTTTTCTCTGTAGCTGTTTGATAGGAACCAAATTTAAATTATGGGAAGTAATTAATTTATCTCTAAGACATGCCACCTCTTGGCGATCTTCATTAAGTCCTTGCATACATTTCAAGGTTCTTTTGACCCTACCTTTTTAGTTATGTCCTTTTATCTGAGTTCTTTCTCTCTCTTTATTTCACCATTCTTCAGAGTTGCCAAACAGGCAGAGTTGTCAGATAGGCATTTTCAAGATATCTATCTAGAGAAGGATTTCTCAAATAATTGTGTGTTAAAATCAATTAAGGTATTGTGGGCCTCAGAGAAAATTCTTAATATTAAGGAATGCAGATCATTCAAATTTATGGTTATCTCTATTAAGAAATATTTCATACAAAGAAATTGATCTTAGTGCAAGACAAACATCTATGGTGAGGTTAAGTCATATGAAGTTATTGTTCCTTATCAGTAGGATGCTCTCTTTTCTCCTTGATGTCCCAATTGCCCCAACCCCAGCCCAGGCCTTGTCTCAGGATCTAAGACTTAGATTATAACATTTACTTTTTAATGTATAGTCATGTAAGTCCTCCATATATATGTTATCAGAATTGGTCTTTTCTCCCACTAATCTGTCTGATGTTGAATTGCTTGGAAATTCTTCTCCCAAGTGAGAAGAACTCAGAGGAGTCAAGGGATGTCTCCCTGTGCCCCCCACCACATGTGCACATCACATATATGTTCCTTTTTTTTTTTACTTTATTCTTAAAATTACCTAGTCCAGTGTTATAGTCCAGCTTGTTATGTGATTTATTCTCTTTTATACTATACTGCAATAATTTTACTGACCTTACTTGCGTCTATGCTCTTAGCCTTATATAGGACTTTTTTAAAAAGATATTTATTTATTTATGCATACAAGAACTGATGTACAGGCCAGAGGTATGGGGGAGTGAGAGGATTCACCAGAAACAGAATGGGGATAGAACAGGCAGATGACTTAAATACACTGCTACAGGGACCAGCAGGCACCACAGGAGAGGTCTATGTCTCTGTGTGGGTCACAGCCCCAGCCAGCAGCAGGGATTGAACTCATGCTGCAGTGGCTGTGTTTGCTTCATAGTGCGTTGCTTAAACCACTGCGCCACCAGGGAGACCCCGGATAGGACCTATTGTAACCAACTGTGCAAGCAAGTGACATAACCTTTCTTCACATCAATAACCCTTTACCCCCTCCTGCCTGCCTGCCTTTCTTCCTTCCTTCCTTCTTTGCTCCTTCATTCTATCCTTTCTTCCTCCCTCCCTCCCTCATCCCCTACTTCCTTCCTCCTTCCCTTCCTCCCTTCCTCCCTCTCTCCCTTTCTTTTCAGCCTTCCTTCCCTTTCTTATTTTGAGTGACTCTTGATAGAAGAGACTACCGTGTCACTAGGTTTTAAATTTGAATGACAGGGGCATTCTTCTCCACTGCTGCCAATCAGGTGCCCTTCATTAGATACTTATCCAATTAGTATTCCTTTAGAAATTAAAGTTATTATGCATTCAGTGATCTCTCACTCTTCACTGTTCCAAAAGTCAGCTTCCAACATATTGTTTGTACCTTCACCATATGTTGGAGTCATTAGATAATGATCTTCCATTCTGCAAAGCTTTCAGCAAAGATGCACATACATTTTTACGTTTAAAGTGGTCTGACTTAAGAGACTAATTAGCAATGCCATTTTTGTGTAGGAATTAGCATATCTGTTATTTTATTAACTGGTTTGAATATCAATGCACTCTTACAATGTAAAGCATATCTCTGAAGTATTGTTCTGACATTTCAGGTTGGTCTCTGACAGGCAAGCAAACTTAATTTGTCAGGTTTTACATGGTTCAAGATCAAGAATTTGGCTCTTTAAATGTTTCAACTGGCCAAAAGTGCTGTTTTAGTTTGAGGGTAAATCTTACATGCTTGTAGTTATTTGTACCCACTTGACTGTGCTAAATATTCCTTAATTTTTGCCAAGCACAATCAATTTATATGGGATGAGTTCATAGGAATATTTTGTTTCAGAGGTCCCAAGGTACACGATTGAATTCATACAATTTTGACAAAATGGCTCTTGGGAGATAAATTTACCTTTGGCAGAAAGAATGTTTTCAGCCATGTGTAAATGTTACTCAGAGTCAGTGAAATGGGTATGTTACAGGGCAGGGAGAGGAGCACCCAGAACCCCCAAGCCTGCCCTCTCTGAATGGGTTCTGCCATCCGCCGCATTAAGACAAACACACAAAACCTTT
>JAGFMF010011862.1:182392-253175 GCA_019455555.1 Galemys pyrenaicus
GTCCAAGACCAAAAAGCAAGCACAGTTTCTTCACATGTCCCTCTGCTCCACGTGCCTCATCCAGGTCTCCTTGCTGTTCTCTATCTTCCTTTCTTCCTCTTCTCTCTGCAGAAATCTTCTTTCCCTGTTCAGCTCCACCCACTTAGGGCGGAACCAGGATTTTGGAACTTCCCCTTTTCCTGGACCACCCTGTTACAGGTAGAAACATGGAAAATCAAGTTTACTCTGAAGAGCTGTAGATGAGAGTCAACCAAATTCATTCAAGGTTTATTTTGCATATGTAAAATTTGGATCAATTCTGATAAAAATTCCCCCTCCTTTCAATAGAAATACTCCAATCACATGGTTCAGGTTTTACACCCAAGTCTTTAATCCTGTTCTGCTGATTTTTGTATCTGATGAGAGATTCTTTTTTAACTTCACTCACTTGCACATAACTATACAGTTTTCCCAATGCCCTTTGTGAAGAGAATTTCCTTTATCCACTACATATTCTTTACTCTTATTATATGTTATCTCTGTAAATGTGGATTTATTTCTGATCTTTCAATTCTATTCCAGTGATCTGTGTGTCTATTATTTCTATACCATACTATTTTGATTGATACACTTTTCCAATATAGTTTGAAATCTAGGTGTATGATACCTCTACTTTTTTGTAACAAATTACTGTGAACATACAGTCTTTTGTGGTTAAATTTCAGTATTGTTTGTTTTATTTCTCTAAGGTATATCACTGAAATATTAATGGGGATTGCAGTGAATGTGTATATTACTTTGGATAAGAAGGCATTTTAAAAGGTTAACTGTTAAAATGTTCTTTTAACATTTACATTTAACATTTAACAAGAAACAATATTTGAATCCATGAACAAGGAATATCTTCCTATTTTGTTGTGTCTCCATCTGTTACTTTTAATAATGTAGATTTTACTGTATAGATCTTTCATGTGTTAACTTTATTCCTAGGTATTTAATTATTTTTGATAAGATTATAAAAGGGATTGTTTTCTCAATCTCTCTTATAATTTGTTGTTTGCTCACAGGAGTACAAAACATTTTTTTGTATATTAATTGTATAGCCTGCCACTTCATTGTATTGATTTAGTGTTTCTTAGACTTTTACTGACATTTGTTGGATTTTCTATGTATATTATCTTGTCTGCAACTAATGATAGCTTCATTACTTTTCTAATTGGATTTGTTAATATCATTCTCCTGACTAGTTGTTCTAGCTAGGGCATCCAGTATTACGGATTTTATTAGTGAAAGTGAACACCCTTGCCATATAGCTGATATTAGAGAAAAAAAATTCATCTTTTATTATTGAGCATGATAGCTGTGTACTTGGCATTATGACATGTATTATGATGAAGTCTGCTTGTTTTGTTCCCAGCATATAGGAAAGCCTTATCATAAATGGATGCTAGATCTTGTTAAATGCTTTCTGTGCACAAATACCAAATTATTACACTCATGTATGCAATATAAAGATACAAAACAAAGGAACAGAAGAATTAAGCCAATACAAACCCTAAAAATATGACTCCAGAATTGAAATTACCATAAGGCATAGGAAGTAATGGGGGAGCAAGTTCAATGCACTATGGTGGAACAATTTTGATATTTTGGTTGAAGGCATGGTATGATAACCAGCATCTGAGGAAATGTGACCCTATACTCAGGCATAAATCATATACAGTGTTGAAAATAAATGTTACCTTAGTAAAACATAATGAAAGCAAAACTTAGCTCTGAAAGGAAATAAATGAACTTTAATAACAATTATAAAATTTAATTCAAAAAAGAAATATTTTAATCTGTCATCACTTAGACTATTGGCAGGTATAAGAATTGAACTCTGTTATCAGGAGAAAAGGTTGAACATAAACTTTACTGGTATTTATTTAAAGATGTCTATATTAATATTTTCCTGTGTCAAGTAGGGCTCAGGGGAAATTTCCCTCACTCTTCTTGGTTCTTCTGAGGTTAGACAGATTAGTAGTAGAAAAGTATAAAATTTAATAGCATACATATTGAGAATTTGCATGGTTATAAATTATAAAGAATAATAAAGCAGACTAGACATAATTATCCCACATTTAGAGACCTGGGACATCAAAGGGAGAGGCAGGGATACTTCACATAACAGACAAGGAGGGGGTGACCTCATCTTCAGTCTGAGAGTTAAGATGAGATTCTCAGACAGAGGAGAATTACTCATTGATTAACCTACATCCTAATGATGCCCCCAAACTATATTCGTTAGATTATAAAAGTGGGGAGCAGTGACTGCTTCTAAAAATGGCAAAGGACAAAAAACTCCTAAGGCCTTCACTGTTCTTAACTTAAAATAATTTGCATTCTTTAAATAATGGTAATACACTTCTTGAGACTCACAGACTCCTTATACTTATTGCAAGAAGCCTACAGTTAAGCCTATTGAGAGATTAAGGTTCTGTCTGGTGAGAATCTCAGTTTTGCTTTATCAAGTTAATCTTTACAATTGTATAGAATTCACATTTGACATTTAAAAAAATACCTTGGACTTTTTCATTAATTATAATAATAAAGAAATAATAGCTAATAACTAAACTACAAAAGAAATTTTTATCATTTAGGATTTTTATTCGTTTCTTATGAAATCAGCTCTGCCAGATGTACAAACTCTATCTGTATCATTTATCACTCTTGTAATAGCTTAAAGGGAATAGAGAGTGGAGTAAATAGGTTAACACATTCTCACATCTCTTCACATTGATACATCTAGCTTTCAGATATGCCAAAATATAAATAATATACCTCCCAGATTTGAAGAAAACTCTGAAACTCCCAGTCGCCAATCTGTCTCAGTGATAAGATACCAATTCAGCTAGTAAAAGCCCCCAGAAGAGATTCTCCTTTGCTTCAATCCAAGAGACTCCTTCACCTTGACAGTTTTGTGCTGGGACATGATGATCTTGTTTGAAGAACTCCTGACCGGGAGACCATGCTCTCTGAAGACTTTCACAGCAGAATTGACTTCTTAGATTCTCAGAATTGTGAAATTCTCTATCCCATTATGACTCGCAAATCTACTAATTTATAGGATCTCAAATGTAAGTGTGCTATCTTCTATCTTCCATCCCATATTTAAAAAGCAGGGACTGAGAAACAGTGGGAAGAAACAATAATGAGCCTACGCACTTGAATATTTTTTCATGTAAATCATTATCATATGGCATAATAACAAGCAGAAGGGAATTTATAGGAATATTCAGAGGCAAAAAGAAGGTGGTCTTAGCAGAGGCATTAATAGGGCTGTAAACCACCAAACAATTTATTAACCTTTCTTATCTCCAGCTCCATAAATATATTTTAAAATAACATCTTATTTTCACTTTTCCTCATTAAAAATATAGTTTTTTGAGATACAGTATTTTATTATTCAAATATGTCTGAATAAACTACCACAGTCTTGTTTAAGTTTATTTTTACATAGAACTGGGGCACAAGCCAGAGGTGTGGGGGTGGTGAGAGGAGTCATCAGAGAAAGAGTGGGAAACAGAACAGGCAGACTGACTGAAATACACTGCTAGGAGAGCAGCAGGAGAGACAAGAGAGATCTGCTGTGCCTTGCAGTTTAATTCCCTATGGGGGGATGTTAGTCATGTTGCTGCGGTGGTGGGGGTGGGCTTTCCAGAGTGGGCTTTCCTTGTTGTAGCACTGAAACTTAATCCCTAGGCCACCAGGGAGACCCCCCACAGTCTTGTGAGCTTTCTAAAACCACACTTGACATATTCAAGAGCAGCACTGAGGAGACATTTGTGCTCCACAGGAGGACAATGGCATTATGGGTCACGTAGGATCTGTAGGTGTGAATACAAAAACATCAATCATGGGGTACCTTGTAGAGAATGCAACCAGGATCTATAAATAGACTATTTTTCAACATTTCTGTATTTCAAAATGCATTTAATGTACGTTGAAGATTTTATAGTATCAGGGATCTCATATTTTGCTGGACAGAGCTCAGTCACTGGCAGAGACCAGAAGTTGAATGTTTAATATTAAACCTGTGTCCACCTCTAGTCTCCATCATTCCTACCAGGAACACTGGAGAAGAAAAGAGATAAAAGTCCATTGCATATTCAGCAAAAAGATAAGCATTCTCTGTTTAGACCTTGAAAGCACACCCAATTCTTTTATTTTGTACTGTTGAAGAAGAACATAAAAATGAGGAAAATAGGGAAGACTATTTTTGATATCCTTTAAGGAGTTGTTTTTTACTGCAGAACAGTTCTATAAAAATGGGTGAGGGTGTTTTCTTCTCTTAAACAAACAAGTCAGTATCTTCATATTCAAAATGGGTGATTTCTATTGGGAAAACAAAATTATATTATTTTGTAGAAAGAAGTACCCAGTGATCCAGGTAAATTATTGACCACGACATCGTGGAATATGACCTTGTACCTCTCCTTGGAAATAAGTAGTCCTTGAAAGTGTACTCCGAGAAAGGAAGCCGGCAAACAAGAGGGGAGAAACAAAGAGAACATAATAAATATAACCTCATTGGGAGGAAGTCCAAAGAAGTGTAATTATTGAATAAAATGGTGTAGCAAAATAAAATGGTAGAGCAAAATAAAAGAGAAGAGAATAACGGAGGGTAGACAAATACTGCTTAAGAAAGATTTAAGGAGAATTTAAAGGGATAATGATCTGCAGTCAGGGCAGTGAAGCTATAGTAATTTCTAGCTGGAATAGAATAGGTGCAGATCTTGGTGACATGCTCTCTTTTCATTGTAAGACAGGACAAGAAAGATCGTAGACTAAATTAAAGAGGATTTGGTGTGCAATTGAAGCAAAAGAAAAGCTACCTAATCTTTACTTGTATGACGACCAGAGACACATTTATATTCTGTTTTGCATTTTTTGATCTACCAGTAGGCACTTGTAAACCACTCCTCTCTTCTCTAAAACAAAGATGGTTTGTCCCTTTCATTTATTTTGGTATTAACTACCTCTTCTCATAGTTCTCAAAAACTGACAACAGTCCAGGGCAAATCAAACCCTATCCATGTCAGGCTGCTTTCAGGATTCAGTACACGACTCAAACCAGGGAAGAGGCAGATTTCCAAAAATTTTGCCTCCAAGGTTTAAAAAGAAAACTATTTTTTTCCCCTCTGTATTTTCTAAGGTAGACGTGTGTTATGTTATTTGGGCCTCCCTGATGACACAAGGGGTTAAGTCACAGTGTTATGAAGTTATCAGCAGCCACTGCAGCACGAGTTCAATCCCCATCCAGGGAGGTGACCCACATGGCACAGCAGACCTCTTCTGTCTCACCTGCTTCTCCCCTCCCCAGTGTATTTCAATAATTCTGCCTATTCTGCTTCCCATTCTATCTTTGGTGAATCCTCTCACCCCCTGGACCTTTGGCCTGCAACACAGCTCTCTTGTATGCATAAATAAACAAATCTTAAAAAAAATAGAAGTGTGTTATCTGTCAGCATTACATTAGTTACTTGGAGAGCATGTGTATATGAGTAATGGGAAGAGGCAGAGATCTGATGCCATAATGTGGGACCTTTTCTTCATACCTTAAATTAATCCTACTCAGAAAATTCAGCTACATAAGTTGATCTATTCTTTTTTACTCAATTTGAGAAAGCATGGATTCAGTTTTTATTTTTGCCCTGGGAAATATGCTGACTTAATTGGTGATGTTTGCTTGGTTGGTGGTGATAAAATATATTGATTAGAAAAGTATGCTAAGCATAAGAAAAATTGTGCATGCTGGTTCTCTCTCTCTCTTTTTTTTTTTGCTATGATGGAAGGACACATCTCCATTTATTTTATCTTTTGGGATGTTGAGATTACCTTGCTTGTTGAATTCAGTCAGAAACAGTAATGATCTGAGAATGTATGCTGCTTAGTATTTAGAGGAAAAAATTCAATTGCATGCATTAGGAAATCTTATTATGTGGTCATAACCAACACAGAGATAACATAGGGGTCCTAGGAAGACTACTACGAAAAAGTTGTACCTATTAGTACATCACATGTCATTCACATGACTTGTATAAACTTTAAGAAGTTTAGAAATGAAAAGTACAATAATTAGCAAGGTGAAACATGCATCTTAATGAAAATATTTGGATAGTTTATTACCTCTCCTTCTCCTTCCTCTAATATATCATGATTTAATATGTAGAAATAATTGCTAGCTAATTCTTCAAAAACATACACAGTTAAACATAAATATTTATCTCTTAAAACAATTTTGCTTCACAGTTTACATCATTCCTCACCACTTCTAAATAAATAAATAACATTGTAGGAAAAGCACTGTATTTTGGAGCAAATGTTAGGCACTAATAATTCATGTGTTGAAATAGACTAATTTTTAAATCTTATGCAGAGGTGGTGTTTTATTCTCCATAGATATATACAGAGGTGAATATGATAGTGAACTGCTTAAAAAAAAAAGGAAAAATACAGTCAACATTAGAGAAATTCATATGATTTATATAAATCTGAAAAAAATCCAAAACAAAATATAAAGTTTCTTAAAATGTAACATTAACTAAAATTTTTTCTTGTATTTTATAATCAACAGGGCAAAAACAAAGTTTGACAATTTAAACACAAAATAAATTCTAAGGTGTTTTATACATTTAGAATGCTTACATTCTTCACAAAACCCCACATCTGACTGTTCTTGACTACTGTGGTTTAGAAATATTACAATCCAAAGATAGCAATTGGGTAGTATATGACCCAAGTCACCCTCTGCACAAATTGGTTCCAATAAATATTGGTGGATTTATGCTTGAGGAAACTTTCATTTGTTATGTAGTTAAAGGTTCAGATAGATATTAGGAATGTAGACATTAGGGAAGTAAAATAATACATTTTATTTGAAATACTTTGGCGAAAATAATGCAATTATACCAAGATATTTGGTGGTAAACGCATTATTAAATAGTTTCTTAAAAATTCAACTCAGTAGCATGTTATTTCAAAGTATGCAACTTTGTACCAGGTCCTACCAGATCCAACCAGCAGCAACAGGCTTGAACTGGCTCCAACTAGATTCAGCTTGCTCCGATAGTTTTCCAACCTGCTCCAACTGGCTCAAACCACCTCCAAACAGCTGTAACTTGCTCAAGCTAGATTAATCTGGATTAGGCTGCTTCTAACCACATCCAGCAAGGTAGAATCAATACCAACTGTCTCCAACTAATTCTAAATGGTTCATAACTAGACCCAGCCAGATCCAGCTGGCTTAAAATGGCTCAAGCCACTCCAACAGATCTAAATATACCCAGCTCTCTCTCTCAACTAGATTGAACCCTATCTCTCACCAGCTCCACTTGATTCCAACTGCTTTGAACACATCTCTTTTCTTTTACTCACCATGTTGTGGTTGAGATTCATCCATTTGCTCATGTATCAATGACTTATTACTTATGTTTCTGAGTAGCATATCATTGTAATAATAATGTTACACATTCTCCAGTTGATGACTACATAGTTACATTTTGTAATTTATTCATAGTATATACCTGCATTTTCTATAAAATAATCTATTTGTAGTAAGAAAAAAATTTGCATTTGTGTTGCCTGCTGTATTGTCAATATTTTTTTTAAAAGCATGCAGAGTTGATATGGAAGTCTGATTTGTTTATTCATTTGATGTATATAGAATATTTATAAACTTTGACCTTATAAATTATTTTTATAAGAATTCAAAAATACTTTAAATTTGTCTCAATTTAGCATTTACATTTCTGGTTAGATTTGATTGGCTTCTAACTCTTCTAAATTTAGGACAGAGAATTCTTTGCACTCATATAGTCTAGACTTCTAATAGAAATTGGAATCATGAAAATTGTCATTATAAAAGATTAATTCTGATTTGCTCACACAAATGTTTGAGGCACCTCCATGTTTCTTTTTGTGAGAGAGCAAAGACATAGTAATCCCTACCTTAGAGGAATTTATTTAAATCAAGGAGTGTACTAGTTGAAATTGAATGAGTTCAAAATTCTTCAGTGAAGTATAAGTTTGTGATATGGTCATATTAATACTTATTGTGAAGGAAATGAATACATTTGATGTTAACTTTTGTATATAATCAAAGATTTAGAACTGTTGATATCTTTAGAAGCTTACCAGTTGGGTATTTCAAAGTAAGTTGACATCAGGGGATCTCTGGTGGCGTAGCGGGTTGAGCGCTGCACTGTGAAGCATCCCACTGCACAGTAGCATGAGTTTGATCCTCAGCCAGGGAGGGGACCCACATGGCACATCAGACATCTTCTGCCTTGCTCATTGCTCCCCTCAGCAGTGTATTTCGGTGGATCTGCCTGTTCTGTTCCCTGCTCTGTCTTTGAGGAATCCTCCCAACTCCTGTGCCTCTGGCCTGTGTCCCTGCTCTTGTATGCATACATATAAGAAAAAATTTTTTTCAAAATAAGTCGACTTCAGTTAAAAGTAACATAAACCTCTAAGTAAAAGTCAGATTGCATGCAATTTCACATGGTTAATATTCTATAATTTATAAATTTTCATATTTACCTATTTAAACAAACAATAAGCCAATTCATTATCCCTTAGAGTAAATGTCAGTCATTATATATATATATAAATATTTATACACATGCATATACATATATATATACATACACACATACATATATATATATATATCAGTGTGAACCTATATACCTAAAAAATATATGGCATTAACTCCATTAACAAAATAAATAAAATGTTTTCCGAAATTTAAACTTGTCAAGAATATAGAAAGTTTTGTCATGGTTTCTTTGATCAGGTCATAAAAATGGTGTCTTATACATATTCAATGCACCAAAGAAAACTATGTACTTTATTTTTCTTTTTTGCATAATTTAATTTCTTGTATTGAATTATTAAAAATATTCTTTATCAAAATTTTACTTAGTTTTGTGATAAGACCTCTAAATTTATATTCATGGATTATGTCAGAGTCATTAATTTTGGTGTAAGGTCCTATTAAAGAAAAACAAATAATAAAGTGCATCTGGACCAATTTCATTTGTTTATTTTAAAAAAATCTCAGAATTAAAAGTCATATATTCATTATTTCCAGAAGGAGATATTCTAGATATAAGGAAGTATTATGGACTTATTTAGTTTGAAATATGTTTATACAGAAATGAGTTTTCTGAGGAATTATCCTTTGACAGAGGAAAGAGAACTCGTCTCTATTAAAATTGATATATATGTACAATTTTTAACATTTATAAATGTTGTCATTACTAGCTATGCATATCAGTAATGTATACCTCCCTTATAATCTTAGTTGAATCCAGGGAGTGAAGTTATAAGTTCAGAAATTGACTCTAGTTTGTCTTGAGTAATCAAGAGACTAAGAAGTCATTCATTGTCTATAGAGGAGAGCAGATGGAGATAGGTAGAATTTGATAGCAAGATTCATAACCAAAGGGAAGAGTAGTCTCCTCTGTGTAATGGCAAGGCACAACAGTGTTTATCAAATTTTCCCAGTGTTCTTTCATAAGACTTCTCATATGATTTGCCAATCTGGAACATGAGAGTGAAGAATCCTTGCACTGCTTTCCACCAAGATTATGTAAAATGGGAGGGACCTTTCAGGAAGAATGCTGATTAGGGTTGAGTTTTCTCATCTATAAAACCAGGGATCTTATATTTTGGTAAGAGCTATATCAATAATGGTAAAAACAAATAGATTCAGAACAAAACATAATATAAACGTGGCTAAATGTGTATCAAATAATTTTAAGGGCCTCACTGGTGGCGCAGTGGGTTAAGCAACGCACTATGAAGCAAACCTCAGCCACTGCAGCACGATTTCAATCCCTGCTGCACGTCAGGGAGGGGACCCACATGGTGCAGCAGACCTCTCCTGCTGTGCTCGCTGCTTCCCTCAGCAGTGTACTTCTGTTGATCTGCCTGTTCTGCTCCCTGCTCTCTGTGGTGAATCCTCTCATCCATCACACCTCTGGCCTGTACCCCAGTGCTTGTATGCATAAATAAATAAATCTTTAAAAAAAATTAAAAAGGCAGAAACAATTTACACTGCATAGCAAAGAAATTGCCACTTTACACAAGGAACTCATGGAAGATAAAATATTTGGTGAATAGTATGTAGAGTCTGGTCATCTCTCTGGTTTGTAGGTTCTACTTTAAACCAAAGGATGATGCAAATCCAAGGGGATTTGACTATCACAGCATAATAGGCTGAATCTGAAGATTTTGTGTCAAACTATTATTCATGAGGATTTTTTTTTCCCCAAAAGCTGGCTTGAGCGCCTGCCTTCATCAAATGAAAGAGAATGTCAAAAGCACATAAGGTGATTATTATAAAAACAGATTCTGGCAAATGCAGTCTTTTTTTTTTTTGCTTTGTTATGGTGTTTTTGCTCATCAATAGTGAAATATATAATCCTGTCACAGAGAAAGGAAATTTCCTTGTTTGTCTCAGAGCTTATATTTAAATGGTCATGGCTCTGAAGTTGTTCTTTGAGCTCATTTGAGAACTCTAAGAATAAATCTTACCCAGTGCTGAAATATTGTAAAAATAATTCAAGTCAATGTTTATTGATGAATATGACAGGCAGGAAATTTGCATAACTTCTCTAATGAATTCTTGAATTTGTACTCATATCAATTATAATATATCATCATGTATTTGAGTTGCTGTAGTAGTGAGTACTATTTTGTAGTCAGTGGGCAGAGAAAATTTTAATGGATTATATTATTGAAAATATTCTCACTAGCTCTTTAAAAATGCCTGAAAATCTTTATTTCATTCTAGTATGAAAATTAGAAGTTGAAGAATATGTTCTTTTCAAAGATAACTTGCTTCTTTGGTCATTCATTGTTTCTGTGTATTCCAGATATTTTATTAGAAATTTTCTAACTCAATAACCAGATCTCATCATAATGGAAACCTACTGAAACTATTGAGTGATGTCTTCATAGCATGACAAAGAAAATCCATTATTATTGTTTGGTGAGTGTGTGGCTATCAGTTAGCTTAGGATTTTTGTTACTGTTCCTTCTCTCTGTTGTATTTTTGCTCTTGTAGTTTAAATAAAATGATATAATAGTAACCTGACAATTATGGGTTGTAAAAACATAAGGTTGGCATGAAATATAACAGCGAAAAGGTAATATTATTAGTGCTAATATTATTGTCTGCAAGCATAATATATGTGTGTATACATACATAATATATGTGCGCTAATATTATTGTCTGCAAGCATAATATATGTGTGTATACATACGTATATGTATATATGAGCTACAAGCAATTAAAACTTATCAAAATGAGAAAGTCTAAAATTGATTTTTTTTTTGTTTTTTCAAGTTCATTTTGGTTCTAAATGACAATTAGATGACTTCATTTTAGTCAATAGTCAAAGATTAGAGAAAAATCATCAGTCTAATCAGATGATCAGAATAACAGATAAACAAATCATTCATTTATCATTTATTAAATACTGCATATACAAAATATTTGCATTTTATTTATTGAAATTCTATAGAAATGATTGAAATAATCTGTATTTGAAACTAAGTTAAAGACAACATTGACATGTCAATTTCAGGTTTACTCATGGAGTTTAGGCTTTACTAGAGAAACATACAAATTTAAATTTATTTATTGTTTTTTTAGAGAAAAGGAAACATAACTAGGCACCTAAACTTCTGCAAAGTCAAAATACTAATGTCTAAGAAAGCTTTTTTCTTGACAACCTTCCACTCATTTAAATTTCCAGGTAAAGTTTGGATGAATACCAGATTTATTGAAATCCGCTCTTTGTTCAATATATGTATATCTATCAGCATGCTGGTGCACAAGTGAACTTTTAACTTCAGCTGTTCTGAAACAAAAATGAAGAGTTATAATAAATAATCTTTCCTTGATGTGTAAGGCTGAGCAGTCAAGTGCATAGGTAGTGTGAAATGCATCAAACATGAGAAATGCTGAAATGACAGGAAAGGAAAACAAACAAGCACAAAAGCATGAATCAAGGTGATAACAGTAAGTAGAATAGAGGTTCCCCCAAGTACTAAATAACAAGTTTCTCAGCAATATGCTGAGGATTCTTTTCAGAGTGATATTTTATGTGAGTTCAGATGTCTAATGAAACTAGCTACAAGAGCTTCATTCCTGCACCCGTTTGACTCCACATGCCAATTCCTATTAATAAGGTAAATAAAATAAATATTTAATCTATGGTAGAATAGTAATTCTGTGCATCATTTTAATTCATGTAACATCATGGCCTGTATACTGCTGGGCATATTTTATGGATAAGGAACTGAAACTTAAGGTATGATGACTGGGTTAATGTTCTATAGCAGTTACATTGAGGAGATGGAATTTAAACCCAGATATGGGTTGCAGGGCATCTGCTTGAAAACATCCTATCATGCCTTCTCTGATAACAAAGGGGAAGTTCCCTTTCCCTCTCAGCTCCAGGTACAGCATACTTAAACTAGAATAAGAAGGAAGGTTTTCGACTGAAGCCTGAGAGTTACTCCAATTAACCATCTTAATGTGGACCCCTGCAAAAATTCTGTACGCATTTTGTGAACATTAAAGTCAGAAATTCAGTCATTAAAAAAAAAAAAGTTATGGCCTTCAAATAAGTAAGTCATATCTGTACATTTATCTCACATATCAAATCATTTGAATCAAAACATGTAAAGCATAGTTCCTCAATATAATTAATCCAGAATTTGTATTTGCTTGACCTGTTATGATCCTGGATAGTTATCAGAACTTTATTAGTTATTTATGTATCTTCCTTTGTGAGCTGTCCAAATGTGTTGCACCCGTTTTTATTGTTTTATTGAGATGTTCCTATGTACCATTTGTAGGCATATGGATGGATGGGTGAGTGGATAAATAGATAGAAACAATAATTTCAAGATGTGAAGTTTCTTTTTTTTTTCCTTTTTGGTCAGATTTATGTACTACAAATAATTTCCTCAGTCCATGTTTTCTTTTAAATGTATCATTTGATAAATTCTTAATGATGTTGAACACAGTTATCTTTCTTTTATGATTTGGGTTTATGTATCTGCCTTAGAAGTCTCTGCCTAGCTGTAGGTCATAAAGATGGCTGTATTCTAAATGTTGATGAGTTTAAATTTTATATTAGGTCTATGATTCACCTCATATTTGTGTGTGTTTATTGTATGAGAAAGTGTTCATATTTATTTAAATTTTTCTCTATCATACCTCATTGTTCTAACACTGTTTTCTCTTTTGCCTAAAAAGAATCCCTCTGCTAGTGCTCAAGCTCAACCAATACCCCTTCTGTTATCCTAATCTTTCATGCACTTGGTCACCACTTGTGCCCTGGTCTTTGAAAACAGAGGCCTTCATGTGGTCACTTAAAAGCATCTGGGATATATCTAGTACTGGTAATAGACTAATATACTGAAATCATAGTTCCCTCAAACTCGATATTTGCTTTGAAGAGGACACAAAATTATTAATCCCCTTTACCACTAGGAAAAGTAACCCAAGTAATAGCTTGAACTTAGAGATGGCTTATGCAACTTTCCAGAATTACCTTCCATCTAATTTTCCAGAAAGGTAAAAACAAAGTATTATCCAGTGAGCTAAATTCTCAGCAGGGGAACAAATTTTTAAGCTGGTTGCCATGGCAATTCCATTCCTGTATGCAATTCCCACTCAACTTAGCTTGATGGCATTTGGGCTGAGTAATGAAATGGAAGGAAAGGACCGATGATTTTACTTGCTTTCAAAATATCCACAATTAGAAGTGGGCATATTTCACTCCTTCCTTTTACCCTTCTTTCATTTTATTTTTTGCTCCAAAGGCTACTACTTTCACAACTAGTATAGCAATTTTAATTGGTGTATTTACTTAATGTCTACATATCAAACCTAATAGCAGATCAGGATAATCTACTGACAAGGCTAAATTCCTGGGCATTTATTGTTTATAAGCCACATTTAGTAGCTTATCAGCAATATTCTATTTTTAGTCAATTATGGTCAATTATATTGTATAAGGACAGTTTTTCATGTCATAATTTAAATATTCACATGATCTTCTCTAATAAGTGATTGGGTACATAAAATTTCATTAATATTTAACATGAATCTGTTTTCCAGAGAATTGTCATGACCTATATATACAATATAGTAATTGTATATCATTACATGAATTAATGTATATGAATATAAAATACATTCTATGAAAGTATAATTATACTTATATATAATGAATGGGTTATTGCTTAACCAGAGGTAGATATTTTTATATGTAATAAAGCAAGAATACTATGTATTATATGTGCAATTATATTATTATTAAATATATTTCAATATTTACTGAATATATATACAATAAAATTCTGGTGACATCTCTTCCTTTCTAGAAATACAACATATAGTAATAAGCATGGGGTCATAATCTAGTAAAACACTGAATTGCATCAATAGAGAAAGGACTCAAACTTCAGGAAACTTGACTTCTTGTCTTCTCAGTCAAGTCAAATGATTCTAGCTATAGAGACAAGAGTGATACAGACTTGGAATTAGGAAGAGACATATCGAGGCCACAAAGCTGCTTAAAGAGGTGCATTAACTTTGAATGTATCTTAGATTGTTAATATCATAGGTTCACTTAAGAATAGGTCAATCCAGTAGGCCTTCTTATATGCAATAGAGCTGGGAAGAGTCCCTTCAAATCCTCTCAGTAGGAACCAATTTAAATCCACTGGGAGCAGAGAGACCTGCTAGTTTGAGTTGTTTTTTTTTTTCCTTCTTCATCTTTAATGTTGACGATTCAAGGTGATCCTAAAGCTATCAAAGCTCCCCGTTGGTGTTCAACACACATCAAATAATAGTGAGAGGAAGTTTGAAGGTGACATCCTTTTAATCCAGTTTACAGAGACAAGTTTGTTCTTGCAATCGTGTACTATGAAACTTTAATAATCTAATAACTTCATAAAGAAAGAATTTACTTATCTCTAGGGTTAGATCTTTCTCTTTCCCTGACATCTCCTATGGGAATTTCAGAAGATGTTTGCTATTTTAAAGTTAAGATGTATTTCAAGATGATTCTGTAGGGAGTAGTAAGGTTGCCTGTTGTGATTCTTGAAATTGGAAGACATTTGAGAGTGAACTGTAGGGCTAGTGTTAACCCAGTCAGCAAAATGTGTGTTCCTTGTTGCTCTTGAGGTGAACACGTAAAGTGAAGGCAATGATAAACTTTACTGTTATGAGTGAGTAGATCAAACTGGAGGAAAATTTCTATCAATAGCTCCTATAAGGAAAGTAGATTTTGTCATAATCATAAAGCCTCAATCAATCTGGAATTAGGAGACCTGATTATCTTGTTACTGGATGCCATACTTTTGTAACCATATATGTGGTAATCAACTAATAAATCTTTTTGTATACTTATGTAGGAAAGAAAATGTTATCAGTTTTCTTTTTTTCCTAATGAAATTGAATATCATTTAGACAAAATGTTGTATATTTAAAAAATCAGGTATGGGACCTCCCTGGTGTTGCAAAGGAGTAAGACATTGCACTATGAAGCTATCTGGAGCCACTGCAGCATGAGTTCGATCCCCAGCCAGGGAGGGGACCCACATGGCATTGCAGACCTCTCCTGCCTCACCTGCTGCTCCCCTCAACAGTGTGTTTCTGTCATCCACCTGTTCAGCTCCCCACTCTGTGTCCAGTGACTCCTTTCACCACAGCCCAGCTCTGGCCTGTACACCAGTTCTTGTGTGCATAAATAAATAAATCTTTTAAAAAAATTTAAAAATCAGGTATGCTCATATAAGTCCATGAAGTTCAAAGAGGTCTTTATATTTTCCATAAAGTCAAGCTAGTGCCCTGGCTTGATTGCATGAAGCTCATATGGCTATATACATGGTTCTAGGTATGTAAATAAATTCATGCATATGTATATTATATACATATTACACAAACACATATAAATTAGTGTCTAGAGTAACAGAAATGAAATAAATGGGGAGAAGTGTAGGCTCTTGTATTCCTTTTTCCTAGCAAATATTTAATAAGTATTGTATTTTTTAAGTCATTGACACTATTGGATGTCAAAATACTAGATGTCTAAATAATGATTGCTGCCCTGAAGACTTTCATAGCTTAGCAGAACAGAAAGTTTTATCAAAATTATAATATAGAATAAATTGGACTATTGAAATAAATGATGAAGCTCTGAAAGAAAAAAATTTTAAAAAAATCAGTCAGTAAATCCACATTTTTGTTTGTTTTTATGGTAAGTACTTTTTGAGTCTGAGTAAAAGAAATCTTTAATCCAAATTTGCAAGGATATTCTATAGGTTCTTGTAGAATTTATAGTATTTCAGCTCTTTATGTAAGTAGATGATCTATTTAATTGTAATATGTGTATCTAGAAGGAGGAAATGATAAAGAATTGTATGTATGTAGATATGCAGATATTTCAACATCATCATTTTTTGGGAAAAGAGATGTTTCTCATGGCATGATTTAGAAATTTTTGCAAAACTCAGTTGACGATGCACATAAGGAACTCACATTTTCAAAACACTTCTAGATGTAGAAATATTTAGCCTCTTCCATTGGATCTCAAAATGTCTATTTTATCTGCCTGCCTACAGTCAGGATGGCATTTTTCTCATTTGGGATATGTGATAAAGGATTTTATACTTAAGACATTCAAAGAAGCTTTATACCTGAACAATGTGTTTGAGTATTTATTTGGTCACAGTGGGAAGAAGGTTGGGGGCAGAGCAGGTAATTGTTTGTACCTTTAAAAAGTGATTGAATCTGTCACTATAATATCTTGGATTTCAAAGGTTAAAAGACTTTAAATTATGTTTGATCACCCAGCAAATTGTCACTTGTTCATCACTGTGGGGTGCTGGTAATGCTGGGTGGCCATCTGGCCCTTTTTCCAGTGCCAGGAAACAGGCATTAGACAGGGCTGAAACTAGGAGCATTTTAGTCATAGTAAAAGACAAACTGGACATTTCCTTCTCAGTTTGATGCCATGAATTATACAGTTTAACTTCAGAACTCAGACTGGGAAAATAAGGAAATGGTTTATCTTTTTATGTCAACCTTGACTTCTCAGCTGAGATACTTAAACCACTTACATAGAGTGTGCATACTGAAATGCAAAGCAAATTGGGATATATTTTTAAAGATTTATTTCATTTATTTATGCATCCAAGAACTGGGGTATAGGCCAGATGTGTGTGTGTAGGGGTAAGAGGATTCACCTGAGACACAGTAGGAGCAAAATAGGCAGATCTACCAAAATACACTGCTAAGAGGAGCAGTGGGTGACAGAGTGAGACAGGGAGTTCTGCTGTACCATCTGAGTGGTTGGCTCCCTGGCCTGGATCAAACTCATGCTGTAGTGGCTGGCAATAGCTTGCTAGCACTGAGACTTTAACCCGTGTGCCACCAAGGAGGCCCAGATTGGGATCTATTTTTTGTATTTATTTCTTATCTTTTTAAAGTCATTTCTTCAAAAGTTGCATATGCAAGATATAAATTTCTCATCTGAATGCAAATGAAAGTAAGCTCTATTATATCTAGAGACATAACCTTAGAATCAATGTACTATTAAACTTTCATTTAAAAAAAATCTCATAGGAGTTCTGTAATTCTAGGTCATCTCAATTGTAATTTGGCCCAAAGGATTAGTTAAGTTCTAATGATTCAGTTGAAAACTTGGATATTTTAGCATTTTAATTAATATACTATAGCAGCCTGGTGTTAAAAACCATAACCAGGAACTTGAAAATGAAGTGAGTTCCGTATCTTTGGTGGCTGTCACAAATCTCTAGGCCATCTTAAAGTCAACAATGGATTTTATCTACTAGGTGTTTCCCCACCACCCATCAATAAAGTAAAATCTGAACTCCTCGGTTGTTACTCAGATCTTTTCTGTGACCTGACTTCACTACTTCATTCAACTGGTGTATTTGCTAAGCCTAAACTATATGCATCTCATGTTCTAAAATGCTTAAGCAATGTTCTTCCAATCTACTGAAGATTTCTTGTTCCTAATCAGTACCATTATATGTCTTATAATAACTTTCTTGGGTTGAATCTATATGACTGATTTCTAGAAGACCAAATCTTATATCATTAAGCTCAAATAGAAACTGACCCAAGAATTATGAGTTTA
Organism: Galemys pyrenaicus; assembly: GCA_019455555.1. Classification (NCBI taxonomy): domain Eukaryota; kingdom Metazoa; phylum Chordata; class Mammalia; order Eulipotyphla; family Talpidae; genus Galemys; species Galemys pyrenaicus. Next base: position 200,611 of record JAGFMF010011862.1, read on the forward strand.
TAAGTTTCAAAAATACTGATCTAGCTCAGTAGTTTGCTTTATTGCAGTGTTGATTTTATTCAGTCTTGAAATAACCCTTTGGTATATATCTACTTTTATCCAGATTCCTTGAGAACATGAATTTAGCTACAAGTCAGTATGCATCTCAAGACAGACCAGTGTTTGTTTCAGTCTTGTTTACAGTAGGAACCTATTGCAAGTTTGGTAGAATAATGACAAACAGTAAATTATTTGGTTAATTTTTAATGTGAAAAATTCATAGAAATGTCCTAGGTACTGCCTCAAACTTAACTCATAAATCTTTCTAATTTCAGCTGCCAATCATTTCCAAAACTGACAGCATCCCATTTTAATAAGTCAATGTTAAGTTCCTCTAAATGAAGTATATGCATTAATCAGCATCTGACATGAATAACATCTGGCATGGCTTCATGTGATTTAATTTCACTGTTCAGGTTCAACACACTAGAGTCTTACTACAATGAAAATTACTCTTGTAAAGCATTTCAGTGGGTCAGGGGCGGTAACAGCAGTTCCAATCAAGATCAACCTATCCAGGTGTTTCTCTCATAGAAATATGTGCACCTAAACACGATTCTCCTCCTTCCAAACCTTGATGTTAACATCATTTCCATATTGCTACCTAAAAGATATATATAATTGAGACTATATATAAAATCTCATAAGAATCCAATATTTGTTTTTGCTGTTCTTAGAGACAGATGTCTGTAACTACTGATCCAGTAGCAGGGAGAATTCTTTGCATAACAAGTGCCAATTATTGTCAAGGTTTATCGTGACAGTAGCTTTCAATAATTCAATAATTTTAATCATTTGAATCATTACTTGCAGCACATGGATTGTAGTCTAAAAGGTAATTGTATCAGTATTCTTAGAGTTGGTTATCATCAGAGAATTGAATTTTGAACACTCAGAAAAAGAAAATTAGAATTTTGGTGATTTTAAGTATATTGCTATTTAGAGTATTTTAAAAGAAGTTTTTAGTATAGAAAATGTTTACTAATTATGTAGAACAGGTGAAAATTCCAGTTTTTAGGATTATTCAGAAGTGATAAATAATACATTATTCATAGATAATATCTGATTTACTGTGTAAAATTTAAAAAAAACAGAAATTTCCTTTTTACCTTATTCTTGACAATTATTTTTAAAGTAAATAAATAAGTATAGATATTTGATACCCAAAACTTGATCGTATCCAATCAGAAAGGGTCCTCATTAAAGGAGGAAGAGGACTAGGGAAGAAATGATTGGTGTTATTAGTGAAGGATTAACACGTTAGATGATTTTGTTAAGAAACAACCCAGCAAGGCCAATTCTTCCATTAATCCATTTATAGTTCCCAATATATAAACAAAAACGCACTGGAAAAATTAGAAAACTCAAAGATATTCAAGCAAGTACTATTCATCTGTTCATTCATTCATCCATTCAATCATTTTTAACAGTTTCTATAGCCCCTGAGTCTTGTTGAGAAAATTCCAAAATTTTCACTAATGTGTGAAAAAGCATGAAAGAAATTGTTGCTGATATTTCTGTACAGCTGTGGACAATTCATTAACATTAGTGATTATTGACAAATTTTCAATCTGTAGAACTACTCTTATCAAACTTACATAAAATTTATGTTGATTAATTTAGAACAAAATATAATTTTCCAAGTACATAATTATCATACATTATATTTTTAGATAAAGATATAACATACCATATTCTATAGTTAAATTACTCGAGTTACTCTAATAAAAGTTATATAGAAAGAATAAATCAAGGAATTTAAATAAAAAATGAGAAGTTACTAATTCATGTAAATGAGATACGTACACAACCAAAAACCGTTAGTAAAATTGTGTATATATATATTGTTTTACATATATATCACTTTATATAATGTATAAATAAGTTTACATATTGTATTCTAATTTATTTCAAAAGAGTTTACACATGAAATGGTAGATAGAAATATGTTTCAAAAGGACCACAGTTTTTAAGTTAGGATAATTGTAATTCAAACACAATATTCATTTTTTGGAATAATAGAATATATATTTATTTTTTAAAGTTTCAAATATTACATTTGTAATTCATTTCCTAACATTAATTTCTTCATAAAGAGTTACCTCATAAATGATCTATTTTATCCCAGAGAGAATATCCCGGAACATTAATCATTGGTTGTGAAGATTTTATAATACAATATACCTTTGGATCTGAGAAAGTATTTTTCAATAATGCTTACTATATACCTTTACATTTGTGCTACATAGCCAGAATTTGATATTTTCATCCTCTGCTTGGTAATTTTTTTGACAACTGATATGCAAAGTTTCTTAAATTATTCCCAATTTATCTGCATAAAGAAAAAATCCAACTAGGTTAAACATTGCTTTTCCCAACTATGCCATCAGACATGCTACAAATGAAACATATACACTATAATAAAAATTGTTGTAAAATATCACCTATTGAGCATATATTTTGGGTAAGGTGCAATACTAGACACATTTGATGCTGGATTATCTATTCCTAAATAAATATTAGGAATACTTACCCCCCTAATTTTATTGATTTGACAAATGTTTGATGTTCAAAATGTTTAAATAAGTGTTAAATAACTGTTGATATCACTTCATATATGAAATATATGACTAAAGCAAGGAATGTATATCAGAAGAAAAAATAAATAATGAAATAAAGGGTGAATATGTAAGTTTATTCATAGTGATCCACCTAGCACATAGTGGAATTAAGATTTGGACTTGATATGTTTGACTACAGAGACTACAGATGTCTTATAAAATTTTTTCTTCCATGGAGTTGCTTGAAGCAGCAGTGTGTAGCAATTAGTAGCATAAATACTGACTGATCCTTCAATTAAAAAATGACATTATTCTTGTGTGACCTTGCCTGAGCAATTATTCTGTGCTGAGCTTTATATGTCATGTGTGCGATGCAATGAGGTTTGTGGAAGAATTCATTGAAAAAACGTGCATAAATCAGGTTAAAAATTGTTATTATGTTAATGACTTTGATATTGATTACTTGTTTTTCAAGAGCAACAAATATATTTGAGTTAAACTGTGTTCTAAATGGAACTATAAATATATGGTATTAGCTGGTTTGAACCACATCCCCATCTTTAGCTCAATAGATCTTATAATTCCAAATTCTCTCTCTCTCTCTTAAGTATGTATGTATATGTGTATGTGTATGTGTGTATGTATGTGTGTATGTGTGTGTAAATTCCACAATGTTCTGGCTGTAGAAAACAAAGGTTATAGTTGTCTGGTTCACAGCTTTCTCCAGTAACCAAAGACCACCTGGGTAAAAAAAAAAAATCATGCACTTGTATTACATACACACACACATTTTTACAGAGTACATACTATGACAGCAAGAGAGAAAATTTGAAAATGCAGAATGAAGAATTCTATTTTTATACCCAGAAAAAGAAGTAGTCTATTTTTTTTCCTCTTCCTTCATATTCTTTTCCCTTTCTTCACTGCCCCCTTTCCCCCTGTCTCAAACATGGGGCATAGTAATATACACCTGAAATCAGGGGGATGCTATATTTGTGAGTCAATTAAAGGGCTATAAACCAGTGTTATCTTAGTTAAAAAAAAGATTATTAAAAAATTTATTGGGATCAGTAGCATGAGAAAGAATACTTGAAATCTCTTGAGAGTTGACTTATATCATGTAGCTCTTGAATAAACCACAATTTTCCTAAATCAGGAAAATTTATCAGGTTAGATTCATCAGAAGTAGTATATAAATAGTAGCATGAAAATATCTTTATGTCTTTGAATACATTATTCCATTGTTGTAGACTAGATTCTTAGAACTGAAATGATTAAGTCCAACAGTTTGCAAAAATTTAGACCAACTCTTCACTTTTAAAAGAATAAATTTATCTCTCTAGTTTATTTAGGAGCTATATGACATCTGAGATGAATTATTCTACCTTTCTATAGTACTAGTCAGGAACCATGAAGAATCTGTGCTCTTATCCTTTTTCCAAGTTACCACTTCTCCCTGTCACAGCATCAGGGATATTGGCAGAAGAAATGAGATTCTGCATCAGAAACCAGTCTTTCTTACAATGAAGCAGGTTGTACAAACTTCATGTTCTCATAGATATAGTTTGTATTAATATGACGATCCATGAAAGTCTGTCTTTTAAATAGTGTGGTCTTAGTGAAAACAATGCATTACATTTTCTTTTTTTTTATTTTATTATATTTAATTGCGTTTGACATCGTTTGTTTTCCCCAGTGGGTTCCCACCACCATTTCACCCATGCACCATCACCTCAGTCCCTTGTGCTCTTTACATCTCATCACCGTCTTTGCCCTCCCCTCCCTCNNNCCACCCCCATGGTCCCTTGGGTTTATCTTTAATCTTTTGATCTTGTTGAGTTGTTATTTGATTGTTTGGTTGTTTTTGGTTATGATTGCCCATTTCCTTTAGTTTTCTCTTGTTGTTGTTTGTTTCGTTGTCTTCCTTTATCTTTTTTGTTTTGATTGTTGTTTGTTTGTTTTTTCACATTCCTCCTAAAAGCGAGGTCATCTGATATTTTTCTTTTGCCTTCTGACTTGTTTCACTGAGTATGATTCCTTCTAGTTCCATCCATGTTTCTACAAATGTCCCTAGTTTTTTTTTTTTTTATTCTTGATCGCTGAATAGTATTCCATTGTGTATATGTACCACATCTTCTTGATCCAGTCCTCTACTTTTGGGCATTTGGGCTGTTTCCAGTTCTTACCAATTGTAAATAGTGCTGCAATAAACATGGGGGTATAGGTACTCTTTTGGATCAGTGTTTTTGTGTCCTTTGGGTAGATTCCTAGGAGTGGGATTGCCGGAACATATGGTAGTTCCATCTCTAGTAGGCCGAGGAACCTCCATACAGCCTTCCATAGTGATTGGATTATCTTGCATTCCCACCAGCAGTGTAGTAAGGTTCCTTTTTCTCCACAACCTCGCCAGCATTTATTGTTGTTGGTTTTTTTGATATATGCCATTCTTACTGGTGTAAGGTGGTACCTCATTGTGGTTTTCATTTGCATTTCCCTGATTATGAGAGATGTTGAACATCTTTTCATATGCCTGTTGGCCATTTGTATATCTCTTTTAGTGAAATGTCTTTTAAGTTCTCCTGCCCATTTTTTGATTGGGTCGCTTACTTTGATTTTCTTGAGTCTTGTGAGTTCTTTGTATATCTTTGTGATCAGACCCTTGTCTGTTATATGTAGTGCAAATATTTTTTCCCATTCAGTGGGGTTTCTTTTTGTTCTGTTTATTGCGTCCTTTGCTGTACAGAAGCTTTTTATCTTGATGTAGTCCCACCTGTTTATCTTCTGTCTCATTTTTATTGCTTTGGGGACTGCCATGTCGAAGGCGCTGTTGAGATGTATGTCTTTCAGCATTTTACCTATGTTTTCCTCTTTGTATTTTATAGTTGTGGGTCTTACATTTAGGTCCTTTATCCATTTTGAGTTGATTTTCGTACATGGTGTGAGAAGGTGGTCCAATTTCATTCTTTTACATATGGCGGACCAATTTAATAATTAAATATTATGAAATCACTTATGGGAAGATTCAAGACCATATATAACCAGTTTAGTTCAAAAGAAACCATATACACCCAGTTTATGACACAAAAAGAAATTTTCAGCTTATGAAGATTGTTGGAGTTAAATGAGTTGTAAATATGAAGTGGCATCTCCTTGGTGGAGTGACTTTGATGGTAAAAAGATAGATCTGATTATTTCTTAGTTGAGATTCTTTCATCTCCCTTTTAGCAGTTTGTTACAAACTATATGTCTTAACAAATGACAAGGTAAAAGATTACGTCTCTTAGGATTTTCTGTTCCTCTCCTTTTGATCTATGTTATTACTTTTCCACTGACTTTTTAGAGCCTATATTCATAGTAAGAAATAGAACCATTCAAAACTTAATTATTTTTAATGATATAAAAGAAATGATCAGACATCTTTAAATATTTGCTAACACACATTCTTGAATGTTTTATAAAGGCATTTGAGATAAAATATTTTTGTTCACAATTCTAAATGTTTTCATTTATGTTGGATGAGAAACTTATTCTAGACAAGTTAGCACATTGTTTATTTCTATCACTGTTTATAAATAACTGACCACAGATCATTATTAGAGTTTTGTATTCAGTTGGTTTTGAATGAATTATTATAGTGTAAAAGCTATTTTGACTTAATGGGTATTGAATTAGCAAGCTGTTTTTTAAAAAATCACCAGTAATTGAGGAATATTTATAATTGCCAACTAATTTGTTGAAATAACTCCTAATCTCATAATGTATGTGAAAATATATTTCTTTGTGTTCATAAAATATATAATGCATTAAGTATAAATATTAAAATTTTATATCCAAGTAACAATAAATTCACACCAACAAAAGCACCCAAAAGATATATATGTATATAAATATATATATATAAATTTACATATGGTACTAAATATAAAATATTCCACATATATCATTATCACTAAATACAATGTTTGGAAAACTGTCAAACAACTGACATGGAAAGATTTATCAGTTAAATGAAAATTAGGGAAGTTTATAGTTCTAATCCTTCTCTCTCAAACCATGTATCATTTAAGATTTATCTTTTTTTCTTATTTCTTTAATATGTTATGTTTGTATTAATTAATAGAAAAATACTACATTAGAAATTTTAGACTATAGAAAATAGTAGTAAAAATAGGAAAAACATAAACTAGATAAAATAAAAAGTGGAGACAAGACTAAAATGATTAATCTTAAAATATCTCAGTGAATTACATTGGAGTTTCTTGGATTTTTTTTTTTTCTGGATGATTGCAAATGTATGTTTATATTTTAAAACAGGAGCTGTATCTTTTTATGCACTGTTTAAAAGTGGTACATTTTAAAAGTCCACTTAAAATATAAAGAAGAAATAAATTTGCCAAGTGATTAAAAATTGTACAATATAGAAGGGAAATGAGAATATTAAAATACCATTCATCATGTGTTTGAGAATTTGTTATGTTTTTATTTTATTTTGCTTCTTAGCTAACTCAAATTCTGCATTCTCATTGGGCTTGTTAGACATATGTTATTGGTTTGGGTCAGTTATAATGAATGCATCATCCAATGAACTTTGAATCAGCATGTAACCATTATTTTATTTTAAGTTGTGTAAGTCCAATAATATGAGCTATTAAAGAATTCACATCAAATTCATTAGCAATTAGATAAGAAGAATTTTGTACTGTAGCTGGAAATTTTGGAACAACAAATGAGTTCCATTCTTTTCTTGTCATTGAACAATTTTATATAAATCCCAGTTCTTTTGTAACAAAATCTATCAAGGACTACAGGTAACATGCTGTTTCCAAAGAAAAGTAGTGGGTAGATTTTTTTGCATTGACAATTGGTAACTTTATTAATGTTATTCACGTTTCCAATTTTTATGTATTTTAAATGATGTCTACATTTTAGGGGTTAAGATTTTAACATTTGGATTTGGGAGCACCAGAAATATATATTTCATAATACTTGGTAACATATAGTATATAGAGATGCTAGGTTTGTATCTCCCAAATTTAATACTGTTTCATTCATAATTTTTCACCATTATAAAAGAGTTTTTGTGTCAGGTTTGGCGAAAATACTCTAGCAGAAAACAGAAGAAAGTCCCAAACATGTAATGAAGGATCTTATCTAGTCAGAGGTGGGAAGCATGATATGCAGCTTCCTGGATGAGGAATATCTTAAAGAATAATATGAATATAAAAAGAGTGTGTCTGAAAACGGTTTCATTCCTATGTGGAATGAAGAGAAACAAACAAAGGGTTTGATAAACCCAAACAAAAACAAACCCTAGAATTCTAAGTATTGAATTGTGGATACTAGAGGGAAAGGATTGGGGAGAAAAGGGGTTGTCTCGGTGGGGTGGTAGGTGTGATGTACCAACATACATCTGAAGAGGTGCTATCCTATTCCTCTGAATCACGCAGTATTGTAAGCAAGTGTTCCCTCAAAAAACAATGCACAAGTGGAATTTTAACCAGAGAAAGAACAGAGGAAAAGTCAGGTTTACTCATGGAATGGGAATGTGAATCTTTCTAGGAGCAAAAGGTTAGCTGAAATGCAAATGCTACAAATAAATAAGCAAGTTGACAATTGTGATAAAAGGTCCCTTGCATTTAGAGAGAATCATTTCTTAAATGTGAAGTGAGTTGAGAGGTTGTTCTGCAACCTGAGAGGTGAGATATCAGAGACAATGCAGTCAATATTTCAGAAAGACCAGGTGTGAAGTAAAGAAGCATAGGGAAGTGACTGAGAGGGTTGTGGGAGGAGGAGACAACTAAAGTTGTCTGAGTTATGTATGTCAGACACTGTAGCAGCATCTTACAATCATTGAACTTAAGGAGAAAGTAAGACAATGGAGACAATCTATTTAAGTCCTTTAATTTTGAAGACTCAAAGAAGTATCTAGACAGAATAGTTAGAAGAAATGAAATTTCAGTTCATATCATTTTAACCTCAGTACTGGGTATTCCTATAGCTTTGTCAGTTATTTTACAGCTTGATATGTAGGTATTGCAGATGACCTAGACAAAACATATCCAAATAAATTAATATCTAATTAATCTTACCAAATAAGTAACTGGCTATACTTCAAAATATATCAATCCCTCAAATAATGCAACAATCTCTCTATTGCACTATGGCTTATTATTAAATAGCAACGCCTAAAAGAATGAATGCACTTGTAAGTAGAATTATCAAAAAATAATTATTATATCTTAACTACTGGTGATCTACTGAAATACACTGCTGAAAGGAACAGGTGGTTGTACTGAAAAACACTGCTGAAGGGAGCAGTGGTTGAGACAGGAGAGGTCTACTGTGCTATGTGGGTTTGCTCCCTGATCAGGGATTGAACACATGTCTCAGTGGCTGGCGATAACTTGATAGCACTGGGACTTTGACCCTGGCTCTTTTAATTATTAATAGTTTTTTTCCTCTCTTGTTCAACTTCAGTCATATTGGTGTTTTTATTTGTTTCAAATATTCAAGGTGAGTTCCAAGCATACAGCCTTTCCACTAGTTGTTCCCCTGCTGAAAATGTTCTTGTTCTTCCATGAGATATAAATATAGTTCCTCAACTCACTTACTTCAGATCTCTTCCAAAGCATCAGCTTTTCAGTAAGAACTTCTCAGTCACCTTATGGACATTTCAAATGTGGGGGAATGTAGTTTCTTATCTTCCTCCCCTGTTTTAGAGTTCTCACAAGTACTTGCTGTCACTTACACTATATGTCTAAATGATACATTTTTGTTGTCTCTTTTATTTTTGTCTTTATACTATGGCCTACCATTATAAGTGTTCAATAAATATTTTCTAAATTATTTAACACTTTTCCTAAAATCTATTTGATCTAACGGTATCATCATATAAATATTTTGTAATATTTATAAAGATGTATTCATTTATGCATACAAGAAATGGGGTGTATGCCAGAGGTGTGGAAGGTGAGAGGATTCACCAGAGACAGACTAGGGAACAGAACAGGCAATTCTCCTGCAATGCACTGCTGAAAGGAGCAGAGGGTGAGACAGGAGAATTCTACTCTGTGAACTCAAGCATAAGTGGCTAGTGATCTTTTTTTTTTTTAAAGATTTATTTATTTATGCATGCAAGTACTGGGGTACAGGACAGAAGGGTGTGGGAGGTGAAAGGATTCACCAGAGACAGAGTGGGGGACAGAACAGGTAAATTAACTGAAATACACTGCTGAGGGCAGAAGCAGGCAAGGCAGGAGAGGTCTGCTGCACCATGTGGGTCCCCTCCCAGGCCAGAGGCAGGGATTGAACTTGTGCTACAGTGGCTGTGGTTTGGTTCATAGTTAGTTGCTTAACCCACTGCGCCACCAGGGAGGCCTGGCTGGTGATCTCTAGATAGCACTGAGACTTTAACCCCTGAACCACCACGGAGGGCCAACATTTTGTAAATTTTTAATTGCCTTTCCTTCAGAGAGTTTTCCAGTTCTTCATTTCTAAATCCTCTCTATTATAAATTCAAGTCTGTGTTTGCTAATTCAAATGTAAGTAGATTTCCTTTTTTCCTCTTGATCCATTCAGTTTTGTCATATTTATATATTTAGTGCTTACCTGCCTTTTATATAGAGAGAGAACTTTAGAGATAATAGTGATGTATATTATGTCACTGTGTCTACCTTTGTACAGTGCCTAGTGTAGTTTCAGGCATAAAACTTGAGCTTAACAAATATACTTTTTAAAATAAAACTGGTAAATTAATATATAATTACTTCAAAATGTAAGACTTAAGAAGATACTGTACAGAGTAATTTTTAACTTGATATAGAGTCTTTTCAAAATAAAACTAAATATTAGTTTTTCAAGTTTTCTCCATTTATGTACATACATATATTTTATATTTGTAAAATGCACAATTTTTTATATATATGTCACTCAATTGGAGTGGAAACAAAATAAAAATTCAGTACTTCTTCAGGAAACACTGAAAAATGTATAATCTCCAAGTTATATATATTTATTACATTATTCACTAGATATGAGGTTGTTAAGTACTAAATTTTTGAATATTGAAACTATAAAAATGAAGTCAATCTACTTTTATTTTTATTTTATTTAATTTTTGGCCTTAATGCAAATCTATATCATTAAATAGTATAGTATTTATAGCAATTAGATACCATGTTAGCAATTTTTTTTCCAGAAATAATGTTATCAGTGAAAATAAAGGTATAAATACATTGTGAATTCAACAAAGTGAATAAATTGGCCATTCAATAATATTTTGTTGAGAAGATAGTATGCTTTCTTTTTAAAATTTACTAGTGTATGTAAACTTTTTACAGGGTAACCCTAAAATAAAATGGGTTTGCCTGACTGGAAAGGCACTTATAATGCTTTAATTGCAGCAACACACAACAAAGGTTAATAAAGGGTTTTATTTACAAGGGAAGGAGAAATAGCATAGTGAATAACATAAGGGGAAGAGAGGGATACAGATCCATAAATATTTTACCAGTTTTTTGGAGCTGGAACCCAACGGTGCACTGAGAGTTGACTCCCAAGGAAAAGCGACCCTTTAAGGCCTAGTGTTTGCTTTTATATTTAGCCTGGCTGCTCAACCCCACCCTCAGGTCCCAGTGATTCGCTCTTTGATAATGACCTTATGGGATTTGTAGTCCTTGGATTTTGTAGGTTTGGAATGGGGGTTGAAGTTTATAACTCATTTGTGTAATTTATTTAGGAGGGTTTTTTCCCCTAACAAACTGATGACAAAAATTCAGTTTTTGCTTTTACCTGTCCCACTTTAAATAATATTTCTACATAAGAAAAGGTTGCATGCATGTACTATGATTCACATTTTAACAAACAGAATTAAAGAGAGAAAGGACTCTGGGTAATGTATTAGGGTTATTATAATACAAATCACCAAAAAGACTGATAAAATATAAGCAGCTAAAATCATGAAAAAGTCTCTTTCCTCATGAATCCTTTTGGCTTTACTACCACAGTAGATAATCACCATGGTAAAAGATTTGGAGACAGAATAAGGATAGAGTAAGTCTTGGAAGATAAATTAAGAAAGTAAAATCCCATTATTATGGATAATACTATTCAGATTACCATGTCAGAAGGACTGAATAAATTAAAGAAGCTCCATCTTGCAGAAACTTTAAATAATGATTTGCAAAACATCACACAAAACTCTTCAATCTTTGGGTTTCTTCAAAGAAAATTCTGTTTGAAAAAATTCATAAATGTTCTTACATAGATAGTAAAAAAGAAAACAGCACAAGTCTTACTGATTTTTTTTTTAATCTAAATCTCTGTTTTTTGGCTTCTATAATTTTGGTCTTATATTTTGAGGAATTAAAATAATAAAGATAGAGATCTAAGTAAGGATTGAAAATTTACTGAGAAATAATGGAAGTCTCTGTCTCTCTTTCTCTCTCTCTCTCTTTCGATTTATAGTATAGTTCTTAGGTACAAATGAAAAGAATCTCAAATGTGATAATGACCTATGCTCTAGATTGAATGCTTTCTCTTTCCAATTTATATTCTATCGTGGATTAATGTACTTTCTTCAGACAAGAAGTACATAAATTCTTCTTGGTGTGCCTTTTGCTCAGGGAAGCAACTAGTGTTAACTAGTTGTGTTAACTAGTCACAAAGTCTGGTTTTTGAGCATGTCAAAAGGAATACTTTTCAGAGGCATATGTTTTTTCTTTAAGGTCATGGGGTGGGAGATGAGCCTTATATCAAAGAGAAGTAAGACTGAAATTGTGTCATTTCTATGTTAAAAATCTAAAGAAAACTATTGGAAACTCTCCAGAAATACACTGCTAAAGGGAGCAGCAGGTAGGATAGGAGAGGCCTGCTACACAAATGTGAGTTAGATCCTATCTATGGTGGTGATTTTCTTATTGATATTGGTAGGTTTGATGCAATTTTCTTAACACAGTGTTTTTGGTCCTTCTACTCTGTTAAATTTAAATTGGTAAATAAGATTGTGCTACATATTAACAGTGAAAGGGGAGGATATTTATAGAACTTCACTGAATTGGTGAAACAATTATCAATTTATAAATACACTCTCTCCAAAGCTTTCCATAAAATGTTTAAAGATCTTAGTAAATATCTGCTCTTACATATCATGAATAACTTTAATAGCCTTCACACTAAATGCAGTACACACTTTTGATGCAGAACCAAGCAGTGAATAAATCATACCCTATTTTCTCACTGAACTACAAAAGAAATTCCAAGAGTTTTATCATCACGTGCAACTTATTTTTAGACGGTAGAGTTTGATGACATGTTGAGTTCTTCTTGCATTCCAGAGGTCTAGGTCAAAAATATCAATTTAAATAGTAAAAGAGGGCCTCCCTTGTGGCACAAGGGGTTGAGCACAGTACAGTGAGGCTTCTGCAGCCACTGCAGTGCAGGTTTAATCCCTGGCCAGAGAGGAGACACGCATGGAGCAGCAGACCTCTCCTGTCTCACTCGCTGCTCCCCTCAGCAGTATATTTCAGTTGATCTGCCTGTTTTGCTCCCGACTGTCTCACTCCCTGCACCTCTGAGCTGTACCTCAGCTCTTATATACAAAAAGAAAGTCTTAGGGGAAAAAAAAAAAACAGAAAAAAATGTTTATTATTATAAAAATGTTGGTTAATGCCAAGAAATGTAGAAGATTGGAAAATTAGGCTCTGATGAGAGAAGTAAGGAATCTGGAGAGAGCCAGGTTGAGATGATACCACAGTCCAGAACTAGCCCACAAAGGTGAACATTGCTGTGGCTTCTGATGCCCCAGGAGCTGGGTGCTTCTTTTCTTGTGACAGCTGCTCCATCTCTACTCCTTGGTTCAATAACTTGTGATTCAGTTTGCTGCAGGTCAAGGATTAGTCAAATACATACTTCTTAGGACAGTAAAATCTAAGGAAAACAACATAGGTGATTACAGTTTATCTCGTAGGAGACTATTTTTACCTCTTGCTGACATTCTCTTAATTGGTCAATACCAAGTGTTCTAAGGTGAATTCAGTTGATAGGTGCTATGACAACTGTTCCCATTTATTTTGTTCACAGTGATGAATGACTTAAGTTAACCCATGCCCCTAAAATAATATGACAAAATGAAACCTGACATTGTTATTACTTGAAAACTTTTCATATGAATAATTTTGTTTTTAATTCAGTTATATTTGATATTCTTCCTATGTTTTTGGCTTAGTCATAGTTTTGCCCTTACCCTTTAGCATCAATACAACAAAAACAGCAATTCTCTTTTGAATCTTTGTCAGCCTTTTTCTCAAGTGGGCTGCTTACACACATATATACCTAGAAAATTTCACTCTTGTGATTCATATCGATCACCCCACAACTCATGCCTCTGTTCTCACATGGGGTTCCAATAACTATTCTAGTCTGTTTTTCAGTATCAGTTTTTCCTGTCCTAGTAGATTAATACCAACCCTTGACCAAAAAGGGCCAAGAGAAGTCTTCTATAAGATTTATTTTCTAACAGAGCCAAGGAAGATGAAGTCCTCCATTAGACTGTGAGACTCACATCTTCTTGTTGATGACTGTGGAGCTTGTCAAACAGTATCTGAAGTGAAACAGAGTATATACCTGCATAGGGTTTGTTTGTAGAGGAAACAGACCTGACTGAAGGATAGAGTAATTGTTGGAGGCATCCTAATTTATCTGTTCCTCTCCGCTAACTATTTAGTCTTTCAACTATTTCTTCTATTACAAATGATAGCCTAATGCTCTTCCAATAAATTACCCTTTTGCCAAACCAAGTTCTATTGACTTTCTGTCACTTCCAACTCATAATGCTATGACTATTACTAATATTGAACAACAACTCAAAGGATTTGCTTCACTGAAGGCTTTAGTAGAAAAATAGAATGTATTCATCCTTATATTTCTCCCTGTTACAGATTGAAGATTCTTCTGCTTCACTCCCAAGACAGGAACAGTATTATAAGGGATCTATTAGTTTACCTTCTTTTTTTTTCTTTTTCAGTCAATCTATCTTATGAAAAGAAAACTGGTAGGGACCTTATATATAAATGCTAAGCTTCAAATAAGATGGACGAAGGTCAATAAATTGGAATTTTTGTCAGTACAAAATTATTGAAAGGAAATCTGTATCATCAGTTTTCTTTTTTTTAAAGATTTATTTATTTACACATATAAGAAATGGGTACAGGCTAGAGGTGTGGGAGGGTGAGACAATTCACCAGAGAAGGAGTGGGAGCAGAACAGGCAGACTGACTGAAAAACACTGCTGAGGGGAGCAGCAGGCAAGGCAGGAGAGGTCTGCTACACCATGTGGGTCCCCTCCCTGGCTGGCAGCAGGGATCGAACTCATGCTGCAGTGGCTGCAGTTTGCTTCATGGTGTGTTGCTTAACCCACTGCACCTCCAGGGAGGCCCTGTATCATCAGTTTTCTATAGACACATGTATATGCAACACTGCTTCCCAAGTGGTAATACAGTCTTCTCCTTTGGGAATCACATATTCTTTAACAAGTAAAGAAAAAGAAATGTATCTTTATTTCATATTTCACATGTAAGAAAAACAGATCATTTGTTTTCTCAGTCACTCCTAAGAGAGGCAACAAAAGTTTTCTGAATAACGGTAACACCACTTCCTTTGTGTGGAGTTAGGAGAAAGATAAAACACATTTCTCTGCCTCTGTGTGTTTAGGAAAGCAGCTTATCAAATATGATCAGAGATTTTTCTTTTCTATAATATTTTCTTAAGATACTAGGAGAGCGTATTATATTATGTAGCTCTGAGAAAGTATGTTTGATATGTTCTAGTAGGAAGTGTCTCGCTGAAAGTTCTTCTGCAATATTTGTATAGAGAAAACACAGGATTCTGTTAGGCATTTGACATGTATCTTTTACAAGCATGAACTACATATGTGTCATTGCACAAACCATTTAAACTTTGCAGGTTTGATTTTCTCATATATAACTTTGGAGTCATTTTTGATGTGCATAAGTAAGCAAGTATATCTATGTAAATACTAATGTGGGCACTCATGCTTTGAGAGTTTAAATGGCCTATGATAAGCATCAACCTCCACTGTGCATTCTCTGGAACGTGGCATCATCCTTGAGTGGGTAAACATTGGATTTTTGGGTTAAAAATCCTATTCTGTGGAAAAACACAATAGTTATAACTTATAAAATATATGTTAGTAATTTTTAATTAGGAAAATAGCTGATTAGGAAAAAAAAATGGTTATGAATACTATCTAGTGTTAAAAAAAAAAAGTGTGAGAAGAATTGACCTAAGTCATACTCTTGTTTTCTTCCCTCAATGCCTATACAACATGGAAATATTACTTTCCCTACTTGCTAGCTTCCACTTTTAATATTTATTAAGTCATGTATAATCAAGGTTTGTGGAAACTGTCTAGCACCTGATTCTTTTTCCTTTAATGGAGGTAAGGGCTGATGTTATAGCATCCTCCACCAAGGTATAAATGTGTTACATGGACCTCTCCTTTCATTCTGGATCTCATCATCCTTTAACATGTTAAATGGAATGGCAGAAGTAAAACTTTATTTTTCCTTTTTTGCGATTTGCAAAACATCTGAGAAAAGGGAACCATCTGCTACTCTCATGTAAACAGGCCAAAAGGACTGGGCAGGAAAGAAAACGTCTGGCACTGTGGCCACATCAGCTGGCCCAGGTCTCTGCCAGGACCCTGCCCCAGAGGTGCAGGAACCCGGGACACAAGTCCTGGCAAGCACTGAGTGAGCGTGCTGGTGTTCTGCGGAACAACAAGGAACAGCTGCGGGGAGCCGGGGTGGTACAGCAGGTTGTGAAATGAGATATGGGCTTATGTCAGAGTCATTAAGCTTTCCTGATAAATGGACTGCAAATTAATTGGTGTTTCCACTAATTAATTTATTTGAGATGCTGAAATCCTCAGTCCTGGCTGTGACTGTTAGCAGAACAGAGTGATACTTCAACATGGAGTATTCTTTCTTTTTTCCCACGTAAAGAATTTTAATTGAGCTGTATTCACCGGTGGAGCTTAAAAAAGAAAAAGCAGTAAAATGATTCAAAATATTTTTTAGTGTCTAGAAGAGTTGAGTTGTGATTTTTGGAATCAGAAGTGTTATCAGAGGGCAGATCCTCTTAAGTTTCTATTGAATGGCATGTGACGTGCCCAAAATTTCAACAACAGGCCACATGAATTTGTTGTCACTGTTTCTTTCTTTTTTTTTTTTTTTCTAAAGATTTATTTATTTATGCATACAAGAGCTGGGGTATAGGCCAGAGGTATGGGGGGGTGAGAGAGTCCACCAGACAGAGCAGGGGGCAGAACAGGCAGATGGACTGAAACACACTGCTGAGGGGAGCAGTGGGCAAGGCAGGAGAGGTCTGCCTGTGCCATGTGGGACTGCTCCCTGGCCAGCAGCAGGGATCAAACTCGTGCTGCAGTGGCTGCCGTTTGCTTCATAGTGCGTTGCTTAACCCACTGCGCCACCAGGGAGTTCCCAAGTTGTCATTGTTTCAACGGGCTAAGTAAATACCTCTAGTCTCATGGAAAAGCTAAGCAACCTAGCAGAAGAGTTATGATGAGTACAGATTAATGTGTATATTGCTTCAGAAGTGACTTCTGATGTAGAGAGATGTTGTGTGTTTTTGTGTGTACGTGTGTGAGAGAGAAATATAGTCATCACACATGCTTAAGGAAATATACTTTTATCTGACAAATGTTAATATATCACCCTGGACTGTTCTATAAAAGAAAATCAGAAAATGCTTATGTTCTGTAATCATAACCAAGAATCCACTGTCTATACTTAATTAAAATCATTGTTAATACATGTGGGTTTTTTATATGAGCTGGCTATTAGCTGTCCACTCATGGAATCCACATTTATAAGCATATCATTTCAAATATATTTATTATGATTTCACATTGTGTCTGTAATTGGATTAGTAAAAAAAGATATTTTTCTCAAAATTTTGAAGTGCAGAAATAGTACAGTATAATGGAAAGTCCTGAAAATCAAATTTTTCACAGATAGAAATATAAAAACATGTTTTATTAAATAAACATGAAATTATAAGGCACATGTTTTGTAAATATGTGTATTATATACTTATATTGATTTGTATGTACTGTATAATCTGCTTAAATTTTTGCTTGCCTAGTAGTATTTCTAATCATCGTTCTGTGTCAGTTGATTTAGTTATGGTTCTTTTTCTGTTTTATTTATGACCATAGGTATAATTTAAAAATATAAATGGACATTTCGAGAGTGTAGGGTAAATGGAAGTTGACAGGTTTTTCTGCCCTCCTGGCATTAACATCAATGATAGAAACCTGCAGTCCTACACGAATGCCTGATGGCAGGCATCTGCGTAGGGGGTGGGCATGCACTAGTGGGCACACCTGGGCTGAGAGACTGGCTACATCCGGGCAGTGTCATGAGGACGCCAGCAGCAGAAAAAAGGAGCAGAGACAGCAGAAGTAGCAGCAGCGGTTGCTGCAGCAGTACATAGCCCAGAGGCCTGCCAGTTCCCTGGCCACCTGGGTCCCCTACCTGCCATGGACCTGTTGCCACACTACAGATAAAGAAGAAAGATTAAAAAAAAGTCCAAAAAAGCCACCGAGGGCTCTAGGACTCCTCCTTTACCCATCTACTGAGATCATAGAGAACCTGCCTCCTGTCTCCTGCTGCTACAGGTAGTTTCCAAATTTTTACTGCTACAATTTTTCATTGGTAATCTTAGAACATAACATCTTTATATGTGTGTGCGTTTCCTACTTAATACTGCTAGAAGTAGAATGTTCTGCCAGAAGATATGCACTTAATTAATTTAAAGGTTGAGTAAACAAGTGATTGTTTTGTTTAACTAATTAAGAAAGAAAAGTACAAAAAGTTATAAGGTAAAAGAGGCATAAGTAGGGCAAAATAATGTTTTATAATGCAGCATAGCTCCCATTCAGTTTTTATATAGAGATTTTTAATTGCCTTCTGTGAGTACGGACTTTCCTTAAGGACATATGTAAAGTTATAGCACTATATAGTAAATGTTATATAATGAATCAGGCATCATTACTGGAATGTGGATATATGTACCACAGTGGACTGAAAAGGTCCAATCTAAGTCAAGGATTTGAGTTCCTTAAAAATTAAGGCACACAGGTTGGGAGGTTGGAAAAATTAAGCACCTGAGTTGTTGACCATATTTTTATAGGGGTTAGCAAATAAACAAATGAGTTTATACAAACATATGTGGCTAAACTCTGCTACAAAAAAAACTAGCTTATACTTACCAATAATTAATATTGAATTGAGGACTCGAGCTTTGCCAAAGAAAGATTAGCTGTCCTGAAAGTTGTGAGTGACACAGAAGTGTATCTGATTTGAGTTTTCACATGACCAGCCAATCCATGACTCTCTTATTTGTGAATTAAGGTGTTTCTCACACACCAGTCCAAACTTTGTAGTAAATATCTTAAAAATATTCAAGCATCATGTCATTAAGATGAGACTTAGTGAAACCTTTTCATAATTAATTTTAATATTGATAAAACCAGGGAATAGTATAAAACCATATATATGATTTAGAAGGATCTATCTTTGTCTTTGTAATTTGTCCTTCCTTTGTTCTTCATAGTCAGTTACTGGATGCCAGCCATCAAAATCAAATTGACTAATCATTTACAAGTCAGGAGGCATGCAGGCTTTTTGGAAGGTTTGCAAGTGGACTGCTTTATTCCCTAATCAGAGGCAGCTGGATGACAATTTTCCCAGTGGACATTAACTACTAAATTTTCCAAAATAACACCTGAAGCCTTAGCCAATTAGCCTCTACATTTTTCAAGCAGTACATTGTTATCAATCTCATCTGTTATATAAATGGTCTAAAGCTCTATGTCCTTGTGCTGAAAGTTGATATATGTGAAAGAGTAGCTGAACAAATTTCTTGTTCACGGATTGGTACTAAAATTCCAGTATGTGGCTTCCCCCAATAAGTATTATCTTCTCCTCCTAGTGCATCTGTTTATATGGCTGAAAGTTTTTCCCTGTCATGTCTCTGTAGTTCAAGCTCTAAAATCCATTAATATAATATAAATTAGTAGAATATTGAATCCACTTAAAAATCACATGGCATCAGACTCAAATTTAAGTTGTGTAAATTATTAATTATGCAGCCTTATGAAAATTATCCTAATGTCGCTATACCTTGGTTTTCTTTTTATAAAATTATCATTGAACCTGTGATATAAAATGAAAAAAGAATCATGCATTTTAATATCACATGAATAATTATATTCTTAGTCTGGAAATTACGCTCAAGCAATAAATTTGCCTCAATAAATTTAGCCATTTCTACTAAGACATACCATTATATTAAATTTCAGCTGAGTCATAATTGCAGAGTACACAATGCATTTTTATATATACTTGTTACTCTTTCAAAAATTATTCTACATCCCCTGATATTTTTTATTGAGATAATATTGATTTGTAGCACTGCTTATGAGGTATAGGATCACATCTCTTCTGATATATGTTACCATACTATCACGCCACCTCCTGCGGAGTCTGCGTGAGCAATCGTGCACCTAGGCAAAATGCTTCAAGGAAGTGTGCACGCAGGAGGAGGTGGTGCACTGTCAGCCCCTTACGTTCTTGGCTGTTTTTTCCTTTTTGTTTCTTTGTCTGATTCTTTTGGTAATTTGTAATTGGCATTACCGTACTGTATCCTTTAGAACACCAGGTGCTTCAACAACAGCACCCATGACCACTGAATACAGAGTCGGTCACTCACGAAAACACCTTGTCTTGAAGTCACTTTGCCCTCAGATGTTTCTTTGCTGTTCAAGCTTATAGTTAAGGCGGCCAAACAAAATGCACATAATCCTGGAAATGTTGTTAATAACTTACAATAAGAAAAACTACTTATTCAGACAAAAAGTAAAACAGAATTGTCAAAAGTAGATAGGATTATAGGAAAAGGCTCAGGAGAAACAGATAGTAAAAGGCAACGGCCCCCCATGGTTGTGACTTAGCTTGGTCTAGCATATGTCATAGGAGGCAGGCTGTGGAGACCACCTAAGGGAGGTCACATGGGAAAATTCCCAGAGCCAACAGACACACACACATCATATACAGAAATGTATGTTGGGAAAGGCAAAGTCGTGAACATCGATGGAAAAAGAATAGTGTGGTATTTTGTAGGTTTTATAAATAAATTATCTAGGTCAAGTCCGCCTTGGTGTTTCCTCGGTAAAGAACAGAAAGAGTCGCTAAGTAAACAGCTAGAAAACTCCTTTAAATATTAAAAAAATGGTTCCCCAGAGGTGAGTGGCCTCTGGGATGGATTGAGAGAGTCTGGACAGTAAGGATAACATTAGAAAAGACAGAGAAACAAATCTGACAGAGAAAAGGATGGATGAGAGAAATGTATGCCTAAAGGCAGTGTTAAGGCTAGGTAGTGGCCATAGTGGCAGAGCTTAAAAGTATTGGAGGTTAATAAGTAACCTCAAAAGGTCACCAAGGAAACTGCAGTCTTAACACCAGATAATCAGGATATGATCTAAACCTGTTTGTTCTAAGAAATCTGATATTCAACTAAAAACAATGTAACTACAAGATGAAAAACAATTGTACTAAATGCCAACATATTCTGTATAAATGCAAGATGATCACTGCTGCAAATGACATTCAGATGCTAATCCCTTGAGATTGTGTCTGTCATTTCGCTGAATCCTTGTCCACCTTCCCTGGGTCCCTGTCCCGGTGGTCTCAGTGCTCTGGCTGTGCTGGTTCATCGCACCATACTATACCATCAATGCATTCTTAATTTTTTACTCACTGGGAATCCTGTCCACTTTGCTATCAACCACCAACTCCCTCCATGGTGGCTTTAGTGACATAATTATATTTCTGGGATATATTTTTGGTTTGGTTTTGTCTGTACTTTTTTGTTTTTTTCCCACCTATAAGTGAAATCATGTAGCATTTGACTTTCTCCTTCTGAATTTATTCTGCTTAGTATAATCTCCTCCAGTGTCAACCATGTGGTTGCTAATGACAAATAGTTCATCTTTTATGGCTGCATAGTATGCCATTGCATGCATGTGTACATAGCTATACAGATGACCGATAAACAGACATACCACATCTTTTTAATCCACTCATATGTTCTTGGACACTGGTTTTCAAAACTTAGCTATTATAAATAGTGCTGTAAGTGCATAGGTGTATATGGATCCCTTCTAATTAGGGTTTTGGTATTATGTAAGTAGATACCTGAGGTAGGAGTAGATTTGCTAAATATAGATCTATTTTTTATATTTTCAAAAACTTCTGTACTATTTTCCATAAACACTTGACCAGTCTATATCCCCACCAACCGTGTTTGAAGATTCCATTTCTACATACACTCACCAACACTTGTTTTTGATATTGTCCATGCTCACAGAGGTGAGGTAGCATCTCATTCTGGTTTGGATTTGCATTTTCCTGATGATAAGTGATCATATTTTCCATGTGCTTTTTGGTCATTTACCTGTTTTCTTTGAAGAAGACATTTAGGTCTTTTCCCCATTTTATTTATTGAGATTATTTGGTTTCCTTGATGACTTAAATGAGTTACTTAAAGATCTTGGAAATTAGCCCCTAGTTAGATATATAATGTGAAAATATTTTCTACCTTTCTTATGGGTGTCATTTGTTTTAATGATAGCCTCTTTCACAGTGCAGAAACTTTTTAGTTTGATATAATTCCATTGATCTATTTTTTTTTTCTATTTCACTAATGTTGGAGATGAGAACTATATAGAGGAAATATTTTCTTTACCCTCAGTCATAACAGAATTATATTTGAATCCAACAGTGAATGAGATTCCTTAAAATATATAATGTGAAAGGAAGAGGGATCTAACATTGAAGCTGAAAGAATTTGAATAAAAGACCTGAAACCATAACTAAATAGAAAAAAGGCAAAATACTCTATGACATCGGTGTAATAGATGTTTTGAGTGTCTAACTCCAATCATTGTCTTGCAGTGTTTCATTATTTTCTCGTTTGCACATAGATGTTATAAGGGACTATTGATACCATTATACCCAAACTTAACTCATGAACTTCCACATCAAATCCTATGTTATTCAGGATAACCATTTCTTGGATGATGTCTTTTCATTTTAATGTAGTTTCTTTCCCTGTGTAGAGGATTTTTAGTTTGATGTTCCCCATTGATTTACTTTGCTGTTTCTCCCCTACTGGTGGAATCTAGTCACCAAAGACATGCCTGAAACCAATTTAATGGAGTGTTTTTTTGCCTGTGTCATTTACAAATTATGATAGTTTTACTTCTTCTTTCCCAGTTTGGATTGCTTTTATATCCTTTTCTAGCTCAAACAAAACATGTGTTTAGGTAAGTGATTTTAATCATATAATACATCTTCAATTTCAGTATATTAGAAGAAATATCTGAAATGAGCTACTAGTACAGCCAACATAAGCTTTCTGAAATGAACTTTTCATCTGTATTATTTTTATTACCCATTGTATATTACACATTTGCATTTATTACCCATTTGTATTACCCACTTATTGAGCTTAACATAGTGCTTTGAAATATAACAACAAAATAGGTAACATTTCTTATGCAGTGTTATACACAAACATTGTATATGCTTCATATTAGAAATTCACTTTCTGATGTTAGTTGGTATTACTATTCTATATTCCAAAGGAGAATACTGAGGAACAAAATTTTGAAATGTATCCTAATTTAAGTTTAGTATATGTATAAGTTAGGTTTTTTTTCACCCTGTTCGGTTATCTTCTTTTTTTTTTTTAAAGAATATTTATTTATGCATACAAGCACTGGGGTACAGGCCAGAGGTGCGGGGCGTGAGAGGATTCACCACAGACAGAGCAGGGAGCAGAACAGGCAGATCAACAGAAGACACTGCTGAGGGGAGCAGCGGGCACAGCAGGAGAGGTCTGCCTCGCCATGTGGGTCCCCTCCCTGGCCGGCAACAGGGATCGAACTTGTGCTGCAGTGGCTGCGGTTTGCTTCAGTGTGTTGCTTAACCCACTGCGCCACCAGGGAGGCCCTCGGTTATCTTCTTAACTAGTATACTCTTTTGCCTAAAACTTTCGACTGAACTTCAAAAGAAAAAAAGCATATATTTAGTAAGTTGAAATGTCTTTTTTACTGATAACACAGTAATGAATAACAGTGAAAAATTGTTTTTGTAGTGATTTTACCTTGCCTATTTGTATTGGAAATGTCAATTTGTATATACTATCTAGCTAAATAGAGAAGCAAATCAAACAATTAAACATTCCCTATTGAATAGTGTGGTTAAAAGTTTTTATTAAGACTATAACTATGAAAACCTTGGAACAAAGTTTATAATAATTCATCATTTTTGTCAGAGGAAAGATTTCACAAAAATGCGTTCCATGAAAAATCAATACCACTGAAGTAACTATTAGTGGAGATTACAAAGCAAATGATCAAATTAAAAGCTTTAGTAAGTTTTTTTTAAAGATTTATTTATTTATACATACAAGAGATGGGGTACAGGCCAGAATCTAGGGTCGTGAGAGGATTTACCGGAGACAAAGTGGGGAGCAGAACAGGCAGACTGACTGAAACACACTGCTGAGGGGAGCAGTGAGCAAGGCAGGAGAGGTCTGCTGCACCATGTGGGTTCCCTCCCTGGCCAGCAGCAACAGGGCTGTGGTTTGCTTCATAGTGCATTGCTTAACCCACTGTGCCACCAGGGAGGCCCAGCTTCAGTAAGTCTTGCAACAGAAAAATATGTTTAACTTGTTCTATTTTACCATTTTATAAACTTGGTTGACCAGATATACTTTAGTTAGTAGTTTACTTCTTACTACTGTGCAGTATATATTTTGTAAAATGCTAATCTAAGTGACTCATCTTGGCAATAGGATTTGTACTTGACACATAGTTTGTGTTCCATTTCAGTATTTCAAAGATCCGAAGACTCAGAAATATTTTTTCTTCCCAGCTGATCTTTTAAATTAATAGCTGCAATAATCATCAGGAATCCTTGATCTAATCACTTACAAGTTGTTATCTGCTGACTATTGTGCACCCCATCAGATTTGCAGGCATGCATGGCCCAATACAAGCAAAAGGACAGTATTTTTATGGTATCACGATATACACTAGCAAATAGGTAAAATGAATTTAATGAAAGGAAATTACTGGGGATTATAAAAAAATTAAAATGAACATTGAATATTCAACTGTTCCTAATAATTTATATTGTCATAGACAAAAACACCAAATAAACTTCACCTACTGCTACTGTCCTACCCCTAGGAAGAGATGCCCTTTAATCTTCAAGAATTTGATCATGTTTTCTGAAAGACACAGATAAGCCTAGAGTCTGTGCATAAGAAAAGTTCAATAAATATTTGTTGAGAGAATTAAAGAAAGAATAAGATACTCTTCGAAGTTCAAAGTTAATAATGTGTGAGCAGCTACAGAATCCACAAACAACTGGCTATCTTTATATTCACTGTGTGGGATACCTATTAATCTTGTCAGCATTACTTGTCTGTGGAATTTTAATTATCAGTTGCACCATCTCATTATGGGAATCCCAGCGATATATAAAGTCTGGTGGGAAAAAATAATAAAACATATACTTCTCTTTTAAAAGATATTTATAAAAGACCCTATACCTGTCAAGGCTTTTCTTTCACTCAGTGCAATTGCCCTCTATTTTATAGTGCTTATGTTTCAAATTACCTCCTTGCTTTCAAGGGCACTACTTCTTTTATACTTCTTTAATTTTACCTCTGTTTTTTCAACACTTCCCTACAGGCAGACATATGCCCTTTTCCCTTTTTCCATTTCCATTCCACTCTCCCTTTCAACTTGTGCTCCGTTTCATTGTCATAATTCTAATACTTCATTCAAGGAAAATGGTTTACAAATGTTCTTCCTAAGCTAACTATGACTTTTACAGAATGTCAAGTCTGGCAGTTTCAACTTCTGCAGGCCTGTTCAACTTCCAATTCCTGCTGACAATTATACACAAATCTAAAAGAACTCATCATCCATTCTAAAATCACCTCCATTTCAACCTGCTTCTTGTAGTATTTCTGGATCCTTCCAAATCAGTTTCTTTAAATCTAGAAATTAATGTAACTTCTGGTTAGAATTGGGAGCCCTGGGGATTAGAATGCCCAGTTTGAAGCTTGCTCAAATTAGTGAGAAAGTTAGTGCATAATCAATTCAGGTTGCAACATACCCATTTTAAGTTTCCTGATCACTAGCACTTACCCGTTTTTCTTCCCTAGGCCATGGCTGAGGTCAGCTGTTTAGAAAAAATTCAGTTTATTGAATTGATAATGCCTCACAAACCTGTTATACTTGGTCATCACCTAAAATGTTAGTAATTATAGTTGAGGATATTTTAAAAGACCTCATTTAATTGTGCTTTCTTTTATCTAAACTAACATTTCTTCACCGCTTGTCTCACCTCTGAGTTCTAGAATATCTAGAATATATATTTTTTTTGCTCCTGAGCTAGCTTAAATTAGGAATCCTTGAAGGATTTTACTTTTACAGTATTTTTCTTGAGTAGCTACTCTTTATTTCCCTACAACTCCTGAGTAGGAGTGGAATCAGTTTTATTTCAGGATCTGTTGCTACACCCTCTGTATCTTAATAAAGAAGGAGAAGGTTGCATTTCTGTGGGACTCTTGCTATAGAAATAGACAATTATTTTTGTGCCTACCTCTGTCATCTACTGTTAACTTGATTACTCTCAACTTTTTAAGACTCTATGGCAAATGTCACAAAAACCCTCCTATATAGTCTGGTGATATTAGTGTTTATGTGGTGACCCATTCCAAAATTCAGTCTCTTTTTGCACAGTACTTCAATTCCAATAACTAGGGCAACATGAAGTTAATTATACAAATAAGGACAGTTACAAAAGTGATTAGGTATGCTATTCATAATTATACCAAGAAAGCATTAAATCATAAGTTATTTTGAAAAAATAAACCAGACATACGATCACTCTCTTAATGCTTATTTTCCCTCTACTTCAGATATACACTACAAAGATCAGGGACTGATATTTTAATGATCCATAAAAATAAATTTAGATATAATTAAATGGTGAATAAATATCTGATTATAGTTTTGTATCTTCTCAGTCATCAGAATTAAGATCTACTCCAAACCTATTGGCAGATAAATATTCAAAATTACATCATTAGTTGAAATTCCATTGTCATCATAATTTGCAGTCCTTTATTCCTCTATTTTCCTTTAGATTTTGCTTTATATAACTTTCTTCACTTGAGAGCTCCTCTGCCTATCTTAGTAAATGTCCATAAGCCAATTTCATTGCTTCTATATGTATATATCAAATCAGGCATGAATTCACTCATCATTGCATCCTGGCCTCTTCCTTCCTTTTTATATTTTCTTTCTGACATACCCATTAGTTCACATTTCACACAAGTTCAATATTTGATCAGTCTACCTCTCAATCTCCCTCTTGTCTAGATAACATTCTTCTCTAATGCCATCAAATTTAGATTCGATTCTCTTTTTACAAAAAGTATTTTTTCCTGAAGCCTTTCCAGTGACTGTCTTAACTTACTTTATCCTTTCATAGCCGCATTCTCTATCCCTACATGTTTCCTCAGTATAACATACACTGCAATACAGACATGTGTATTGAAATATTTTATGGTTCGTTGTTGACTTTCTTTACCACTCTGAAGATTTTGAGATCTAAGAAAACAAGTGAAGTCTGTTCATGTTTATTTCACTCACATTTTTTTAGTGTTCTTAGAATGCAGGAAGTACCAAATAAACAATGTTGAATGAATTAATACCTGATTTAATATATATGCGTGGAGTCAATATATATGTATGTAATTAACTTATGATCATTTTTCCTACTATTACTTGTATATATACTATCATGTTCCCTTTTATTTCATCTTTTCTTACCTATTATTACTTAGCCTCCATTGAGTTTAATTAATTAATTTATTTTTTTAGATTTATTTATTTATGCATACAAGAGATGGGGACAAGGCCAGAATCACGGGAGGTGAGAGGCTTCACCAGAGACAGAGTGGGGGACAGAACAGGCAGACTGACTGGAACACACTGCTGAGGGCAGCAGCAGGCAAGGCAGGAGAGGTCTGCTGCGCCATGTGGGTCCCCTCCCCAGCTGGCAGCAGGGATCGAACTCGTGCTGCAGTGGCTGCGGTTTGCTTCATAGTGCATTGCTTTATCCCACTGCGCCACCAGGGAGGCCCTGAGTTTAATTTAGAAGCAGTACAAGATAAGTAAAATGTCTTTTAAGGACCCTTGTAATTTGTCATAGCTCAGATGAGAGTCTGTTGTTCTCTCTTTTTTTGGATGAACTCTGTGGGGCATTTGTCAATTCCATCTTGTTCAAATGTAATTGTGGTATATACTGGCTTTGCTGCAGGCAGACTTCATCAGCATTATAATAGTACTGTGAAAAGCATAAGAAAAGCCTGTGCTTGTTAATGTCCATAGACTCCAGAGGTTAAGCCTTTTTTTTTTTTTTTTTTAATTCTAAGTGGTCAGCTTCTAGGACTGTAAAATAGAACCTAGATGTTCACTTTTTCAATACTTGTCAATATTCATTTCTCTACATTCATGCCCCATTAAACTACAAAACACTAGTATAGTATTCAGGGTTCTTCAATGATCCAACCTCATCCCTTGGCATATCAGCCAAACCACACTGGTTCAGTTAGCATCCTGTGCTCTGCCATGACTGACTCTGGTTGCACCTGCTATTTGTCGTCCCTAGAATAGTACCTCTCAACCTTCTCACTTATTCATTTACTGCTCTTTGTCCTTCCAAATTCAGCTTTTGTATTAACTCTTCAGGGAAAACTTTACCACTTTTTTCCAATAGAGCTCAGTCTTTGAGTTCCCTTGGCACCACACTTAATAGCCCATCAACAACATAGTTGTATAAGTGGTTGCTGTTGTTCAAGTTTTCATAAATCTGTGAGCTCCAGAGGAGAGATGACATTTGATTCATTGTGGTACTCCTAGTATAGAGACACACAAATAGGAATCATATTGATAAATCAAACTATCAGTTTCTACTTTTAGACTAGACTCTCAGAAATAAAACTAAACCTTATTATCTATATCGAACTGACTTTGAGATTGCACTATTATCATTGGTGAGACTTTCTTTTTCTGAGAGCTAATGTACTCAGGCAATGGGTTCTATGTTCATTATAGGAACTTGTTGAAATACTCGACAGTTTTCACCATTAAGTTGTTTGAATAATTTGCCTTTCTATTTTCACCATAGTATTATAATCTTTTCTCAATCCAAATTAAGTCCCAATATTTAAAAAAAACTAACCTTAAACTTCCAGTTCTCCATAAGTTATGACTCATCCATCTTTCCACCAAGACACTAACATTCTTTTGCAGAGCTATAGATTACTCTATTAGTAATCTATAGACTCAGTTTAGTCTTACTCAAAGATAGTTGAATAATTGAACTAAACTGAATATAACATCAGTTTCATAAAAATGTGGGTTTAGATTTCAGCTTTTTTATAGGAAAGGATTTGCAAAATTTAGAAAATAAAACTTTTTATGTTTTTATGAGGTATCTAGACTGCTCAAACTGATACAAGTAAATAATACAATGGTGGTTGTTAAGAGTGGAGAGAATGGAGTGTTGTTATTTCGATATGTATAAAGTCTCGATTGTGTTAAAAGAGTGGATCCTAGAGATCTACTGTACAACCTAGTCCTTATGTAGGAAAAAGATTGCTGGACAATGGACTGGAGATGCCTCCCCAGTCACAGAGTTTAGCCTAAGTGCAATTAATATACAATGCAAGTGCAGTTAGCAAGTCAGATTCATGGCCCAGTCTCAGCACTCCTAAACAGAGCAGCAGATAACATGCCAGGCTGGTCTGTGTCCTTGGAAAATTACCTCCCTGCAAAACTCCCCCTTTCCTCTGGGAAGCCTTAAAACATATGGTTTGTAAGTTTTTTAAGTCATGTAGCAATGTAGAGATAGTGAAGTATAGAAGGCGTTCCAAACCTTTGTTCTGGGCCCAGATTTTCGGAAGAATGTCTGTGTCTGGGTCCATATACATATGAATCTAGAATAAAGTGCCTGGTCTCCAGGAATCCTTGAGTACCACCTGATTTATCCTCCCATATCTTGGGTTACAGGACAGAGTAATTTCCATAACACTTATAGTTAACAATACAGTATTGTGTGATTCAAAATTTGTTTAAAGGGTAGATATCATGCTAAGTGTTCTTATACACACACATACACAGGGCATATAAGGAAACTCTGGAAGGTGAATGATTATACTACCTTGACTTGGAAGATGGCAATACAGGTGTCTGCATATACCCAAACCCATTAAATTGTATACCTTAAAGACAGTCCTTTATATGTCAATTGTACATTAATAAATCTGTTTAGAAAATAAAATCTTCTATGGTATTTCAGGGCTGTAAATTTAAAGCATTTGTAAGCAAAATTTAAGGAACAATCTAGAGTATATAACCATTATTAGTTGGCAGAAGCTAAGATTTAGCAACAAATTAATGTGAGGTAAAAAGCACTTAATGGATACTATTATGTGTTCATCGGCTTAGTACTTTGCATGAGGTACCTCACTTTGCTTAGATTTTAAAGATTTTTGCTTATTTAAATGAAACATATACTGTTTTAGACCCCCTATACTAACTCTCATTGAGGTTAAATGGTTAATATATTTAAAATGCAATCAGGCACAACACTGATTCATTATCTAGTTCAATTGGTTCATCAGTTCACTAACACATTACACAGCCAAAGCATCTCATCACAGACCCAGACTGCATTTGTCATCTGAAGCAAACTACTATAAAAGATTAGGTCCATATCAGTGTTATATCTTTGAACCACGATGATTTACCCACATATCAATCATCTCGTATTAGAAATAAGAATCCAAATTTACCATTACTTGATATATGAACTCTCCTTTATAAACTTCCTTTATCCTTATCTGTCCATGTCTGGATGTATCTTTCAATTATAATCAGCAAATAAAATCCAAGAAAATTGTGTAAGGAGTCATCTCTTTAAAAGAAGTATCTCGGAAAATATGGAGGAGGTAGAATTTGAACTTAATTATGAATAAATATGCAATTGGCTAATGTCTAGTTTCATGTACCTTTGCTTATACCTTGTTTCTTCAATTCTATGTATTTATCAGTTCAAATTTAAATTTAGCCTGTCATGTTTCTGTTGCAGAATATGTGAGCCCCTCTTGCTTCAGGGTCTTCATTTCTGGTTCTAGTGTATGTGAACATTTTGGATGGCTTCTTAGCTGGAAAAAGGAATAGGAAATCACACTTATGGAAACTATATCATTAGCTACATGTAATGCAATATTATGGGGAGAGGAGAAGAGAGTGGCTTTTCTTTCTCCTTTCTCCTAGTTCCATGGACAATTGCCCTTTCATTCAGGTCTTCCACCCTTATTATAGGCAAGATTATTATAGATTAAAAGTTTTTCCTGGACAAATTTTAGCTGTGTGGGCTCTCTGCCAAGACTTTTGACCAAGTACACAGAAAGGACTACAAATATTTGGGTTCAGGGTATTATCCATGCAGAATGTATTAAACCCACAAACTAGAGCCATAGTCTGATGAGGACTCCATTCCTTAAAGTGTATTATTCTTCCACATCAAATGCAGAAACTATTCCCCATGCTTGTTCTAAAGTTTGTTTTATCGGGCTCTTCTATTTATATTTCTTGGGGATGAGTCTCTGAAACAGAGAAATTGGGTTGACTCTTAATGACTATAGTGTCAAATATATTATTTTGCTCTAAAAGTACAAATGCAATAGGAAAAGTTGACAGCAGTATATCAAGCATTATAGCAAACACTAAGAAATAATATTTCACCCACCTGTTTACATCAATACGGGTAAAACTTTCAGTATTATTGCTGCTTTGTCTTTATATTAATTGCCAGAATCACCATGTTTTGTTGTACTTCAACCACATTTTATAAGTCAGGAATGTTATGACTTTTGCAAGTTCAAACGAAGTGATGAGAGCAATTTGATCCATTTTTATATATCCCAGGGTATTTCTATAGTCCTGAAGGCATAATAAATATGGAGTATTTATGTTAAAAAATCAACATCTGTATTCACATCCTGTATCTTTTCCAATATACTTAAACATAAGTAATGCCCAAAGTTCTCAAATAAAAGCACTTGCAAATTCATCTAAATTTGCTAAACATCTCACAAAGAAAAATCTGAAAAGCATTAATATGCAAAGTATATTCATGTTTTGCCTTTAAGGGATCCAATCTGTATTTAAAGGCTGAATTATTTATTACAGTTTTGCTCTTTAGAACCAGGGATTTTTTTTTAAAAAATCACTCCTATAAACTGTTCTTAGTTATATGCAGGACTATTCAGAGATACAACAAACCTCTTAGTATCCCATGATTGACATGCCAAAAGACTTAAACAGTCTCAAACTACCAATAATTTCACTTAGATGAATATCAAGGTTTGAGTAAATAGTTGGGAAATGTTTATGTGTTCCTTGAGTACTTTCTTACATGATAACAGGTAAAAGACAAATCTCTCACCTGGAAATCCATAATACTATTTTGTTTTCTGATTTGAGTGATAGCAGAAAGCCTGAGGCCACACGCTCTTGGCTATTCATCCCCAAAAGAGAATTCATGGAGACCATATACACAGTTTTAGTATAAGTTAAGAGCTCAGACTATGGTTTTTGAAAGGAGAAAGTATAGGAAATTAAAGAGTAAAATGTTTATTGTGGAATGGAGTGACTTTCTAAAGCAACTACTCTTAGAGAAACTCAGCATACCACAACCTTGGAACTCTGGAACTGTACCATCTGGAATGTGTTGTCTCTCAGTTCATACTATCAAGGAAGGAGCAATGAAGGGGCTCACAACTACCCCTAAGTATGTCCTTCAGGAAGTGACTCACCTGGTCCCTACTGCTCACAACTCAGAATTAGTAACATGACCTAAGTAACTGCAGAGGGAAGAAAATCATCAACCTGTCTGCATGCCCAGAATGGAGGAAATGCTGATGAGGGTTCTCTAGTTCTAGCTGTATGACCAGCCACCTTTTATAGAATCTTGTAGAGCCTTCCATTTTCTGGTTTATGCAAAGAGAATTTCAGAAATGACTCCCGTTGAAAAATGAATTTTTAAAAATTATGTTTGTTGTTAAATCAGCATTGGTTTGCAACGCTGTGTATGATTGAGAGGCAAATGAACAGAATTTATTTCACACAATTTTTGGAATTGAATTAATAAGTGCAGTTAGCATGTCTGTGTTCCAGCATGCTGTACAAATTCAAGAAATAATGATCTTCTCCCCATTTACTATCCCTTGCCAATCCTGTAAGTGCAGTCATTTATGTATTTCAAAATAAAACATTCCAATTTTCTAATCCCATTATTTTCTCTCATTTTTTTCTAATAAAGCAATTTTGCAAAAGGATTTTAAATAGAGGAATTTACATGTCCCAAGGAATATAAATATAAAATAATAAATAATTTAATAAAATTTTTCAAATTGTTGTTTTAGTGAGCCATAGATTTTGTTTGTATGACAAATATAATGCTAGATTGTGATACAATTGCAGACCTAGCTGGAGTTTATGTTCAGTTATTTTTGATCTAGCTTATTTGCCTGGGTAAAATATTAATATTACAGCACAAGGCAAGCTGCATTTACCCTTCAACTATTCTACCTTCCTGAATTCTGACAGACCACTGACAAGCCTATTTCTCAACAAAGAACTTGAAATCTTTTTATTTTGATTCTGACATTTGATGTGTTCTTCTCTGTGCTCCATAGTGATGGAAGACCCTTCTTAAGATTTTCTAAAACCATTCAAGAGCTTAACAAGAACAAATGAAAGGCTGTAACACACACTAAGCCCTTTTCACTTACAAAGTTAGGCTTATAATTTTACACAAGCAGTGTCATTAGCCATCTTATAAAAAGTCTATCATAATCATCATATTAAGGATGAAGAGAGACAATAAAAGATAGTTTAAATGATATATTTATGTCATAATATTTGTTAATCCAAATAGTAAATATTTGAATTTCAGATAATGATTTCAGAATAAAGGCACACCAGCATTCTTTTCTGGACATTAGACATTCTGTTCACATTCACAAGTTTAATACAACTAATCCAAAAATAGAAATTTTAATTTTATCTAAAACCAGCCTTATCAGTTAAATAGGAAAGGCTGACTCTAGTCAAGGATATTGCAATAGGATATAGAGACCAAAATGCAGTCTGAACTCAACTTCCCTAAACAGATAGTGGGAGACAGATGGGTATCATGGGCCATTTGTGATTGCTTATGGACCTTTCCCAAAGGAAAAGTAAACCTTCTTGCATCTTTCTGATAGGACTTAGTGTGACCGTTTGATCACATAAAGTGATATAGTTACATTTCTCTTTTCTATTGGTTGACTCAATGAGAGTTTCACTTCAAATAGAACAGAAGTGATTCCTCTCAAGAAAGAATGCCTAAGAATCCGCAGCCATGTTTAAAACTACCAGACTCCCTAAAGATATGAAACGGAGGTAATTGTGAAACTGCAGAAGCCCTAGAATTAAAGAAGGACCATACTTAAAGATTTATGTGTATGTACTGTGTCACAAGTAGAGTCCAAAAGACTTTCAAATTAGATAAGGGGACTGAGGAACAACTAGTGGTTCTTTGTGTTTTGCTGTGGTGACACCTTCGTATTCAAATACTTTCCTCTAGGCTTTGGAACTCTCCTTGAAATTGGTAATATCCTATAGAAAAGTTTGAGAGAAGGTTTAAATCTTAACCTTAGGCAAGATATTTACCCACTGGAAACATTATTTCCTCACAATTAAAACAGCATAATGAAATCTTATAATCTCTGTTTATAAGCCTTACTCCAGTGCAGAAAGCATACTCACTTAAATACAAACACTTTGTTGAATAGTGTTTAGGCTTGTGTTGATTGTGACAATTAACAAATGGATGTTGTTTTGGAAATAATAGAAGATAATGTCTTTCATTGAGGTAGCAGGAGGTAGAAATTTCCTGGGAAGAAATGGGAAAAAGTAAAAGAAATTATTTAATAGTTTCCAATTCAGATGATGAATTACTATTTCCTGGGAAATTAGTACAAGAAATACCTATTTATCAGCATCGTTCTAAATTTACTGAATCAGAATTGGATAGTTTAGGGTCCTGTACTATATTTTTAAACATGCTATGAACTTGATTCTAATCTAAAGCCATACTGACTGGTAGTAGTCTGTGTATCACCAACAAATATATTACATTATGCTTTAAAAACTCATCTGGGCTCCAGTTATATGTGCATTTTTCCCCTGAAAATATCATTGTGATTAATCACTATATATTATTAGATGACATTTGTCAATTTAATATATATGAAGAATGAAAGTGATTTTTCATCATTCTGACTTTGTTTTTACTTTATGAGAAAACTAACATGAAGCAACTTTCTTTATGTTTGGTCAACATCTGGGCAACTTGCCTATCTAAAATCAGTGTTACAAATAGTCAAATATAGGAATTTTAAGATGATGTAACATTTTAGCAGTTTAATTGTTTATAATAATTAAAAAATCCATTAAAATAAGTTGGTATGTTCTTAATATATATTGTTGATTTAGAGATTTCTATCACTATTATTATTTATTGAAGAGAGCAACTATTATTATTTACTACATTGGCCTCTAAGTGCTTGAATTATGGAATGTTTATTTTGATTTCTTTAGAAATCTTCAAAAATTGTCTCCCATCAAATTCTATTTGTCCTTATTAAAAGTTATTCTCATTTTTACAAAACCAACAAAACAGATAAGTAGGAGAGAGATAATAAATTACTGAAAACTTGCTGAAGGTTAGCTTATAAATTTTCCCTTTAAAAAAAAAAAATCCTCCTTCAACCTCTTTTACTATCTAGTCTAAATCATTTTAGAAAATTCTTAAAAGTTTAAGTCATGGAGGTCTTCCCTGGTGGCCTATGGCTTAAGTCAGCACTATCACCATAACAGCCTGAGTTCGATCCCCAACCAGGGAGGTGACCACATGGCACAGCAGACCTCTCCTGTCTTGCCCTCTGCTCCACTCAGCAGTGTATTATAGTAGATCTGCTTATTCTACTTCCTACTTTGTCTCTGGTGAATCCTCTGACCTCCCACCCCTCTGACCTACATCCCAGTTTTTGTATGCATCAATAAATGTTTAAAATCTTAGGAAAAAAGTTTATGTCATGGAGTTATTATCAAACGAGTTTCATTTTGAAGAATAAGTGAGTTACCTCCTCAGAGATTCCCAGCAACCATAGACAGCTGGGACTCTTGCTTCATGCCCTCCTACCTTGTGCTTTTATTCCAACAAGGAATTTGATGAGTTACTGGGATATATTAAAGGAAATAGCTCTTAAATTTTAAGGTCTATCAATGTCTTACATATTAAAAAATAGAATGTAAAACAACTTTTTAATTTCTACCTCTACCCACCTATTAAACTGACAATTGGACTAACTAGAAGATACAATCCGGCTTTTGAAAACCAAAGTTTCATTTTCCTCTCAACATTGATGGTGCTGAAAACTTTCTAACAGAAAAAAATATTTTTGCAAACTCATAAAGTCTAACCAGGGCCCTCCCTGGTGGCGCAGTGGGTTAAGCAACGCCCTATGAAGCAAACCGCAGCCACTGCAGCACGAGTTCGATCCCTGCTGCCGGCCAGGGAGGGGACCCACATGGCGCAGCAGACCTCTCCTGCCTCGCCTGCTGCTGCCCTCGGCAGTGTGTTCCAGCCAATCTGCCTGTTCTGCTCCCCACTCTGTCTCTGGTGAATCCTCTCACCTCCCACGATTCTGGCCTGTACCCCATCTCTTGTGTGCATAAATAAATAAATCTTTAAAATAAAATAAAGTCTAAATCCAGATCACAGGCATGTGGTAGCTATTGACAAGATTTCAGAACATTATCTGTGTTATTAGTACATGCACATATTGATATAAAGAAATTTTTTAAGGTTTATTTATGCATACAAGAACTGGGGTACAGGCCACAGGTGTGTGGGGTAAGATGATTCACCAGAGATGGAGTGGGGAACAGAGCAGGCAGATTGACTGAGGTACACTGTTGAAGGGAGCAGTGGGTTAATGAAGCAGGAGAGATCTGCTGTGCCATGTGGGTCAACTCACTAGCCAGGATCAAACTCACGCTACAGTAGCTGTGGATACTTGATAGTGTGCTGCTTAACCCCATGTGCCATCAAGGAGGCCCCTGATAGGAGAAATTCTGCTTAAAATGGAGATTATTATGAAAACTCTAGAAGAGAGGCAATTAAGATTTTCCCCCCAAAATATCTAACAATACAAAAAAAAAAATCAGGCAATCCTTTATGTCATAATTTGAATAAAATATTGTATAAGCTTTCAATGAACCGAAGAGGTCATTTTCCAAAATAGTTTGATAGAATCATTTAGGCTCATCTTCAGAAGAAGTTCCCCAAATTCCTAATTCAGAGCACTTACTGTATTCTTTAACAGTAGCCTAAAAGTACTGGACTGTGAGATAATGTAGTCATGCATCAAATGACATGAAATAGACAACATGAAGCAGCTATCACCATGCCTTAGTGGGAGCAAGTACTTAGCTGGCCACTAGTTCTCTATTAATCCACTTGTCCATTTATGTAAACTACTAGGGGTAGAAAGCAGGAGACTTGCTTTAGAAATTTAATCAATCTAGAATCATCTTCTCAACCTCCTTTTATGGAAAAGCAAAGAAATAAAAACAAGTGATTTCATTTCTGGAATGGTACTTAGTTCTGTATCCCTGGTCTTAGTGGTTTTTCATGTTTAAGCAGCTTCGTTTTTATCATATGGAATCTTCTGTAAAACTCTATTTAATGTAGAACAAAAGAGTCTTTTGTTGGTAGAAATCATTTCATGTTTAACTCTGTTGCAGTTTCCAATTTATTTCTCAATTTTATTTTTCATGGCATGATGTGGAAAAATCCTTGGCTTATACAGATAAATAGTTGAAAATTATTTTTAAACAATTCTATGTGCTATCTCACGACAGTTTCAAATTAAATTTTCTTGGAAGCTTTACAAAGGACAGTGAATTTTTTCAAAATTCAATCACTATTTCACCAATATTTTAGTTCTTCATTTATTTAATCCATAAATATTTAATCTAAAAATGTCCCTTTACCAACTGAAAAGTTGAAAATGTTTGATTTTTTTTCAATTAGATCTTGTAATTAAGAATATTTCAAAACTATCAAAAATTAGTTTGGCTTCATCTATTAAATAATCATTCAGCATTTTGAAATAGTAAAATTTATTTTTCATTGAATGTTGAAATACAAAGTTAAGCTTTAAATATTAAAATGACAGTTTAACTTGAGAGTAGTAACTTGTAAATGTGAATACAGGAAAAGATGCAAACTGTTTCAACAATATTTAGACTTTAATTACTAATATTAAAAATGCCATTTGAAAATCTCATGATAAATTTTCATAGGGACATACAATATATTACCATATAAAAAAAGGAACTTCAATGAAGATTACAAATAAGTCTCACTAAGATAAGTTTAAATCCTCTGCCTTAAAACTGACATAGATATACAATTAGCAATGATATTATATGACAAAATCTTTTTCTTAGCCAGTACTGTTGTTCTATGAAGCACATAATGATGGCTTTAATATTATTGTCATCTGTTTTTCTTTCGGTTTTCAGTTTATCTACACATATATCATATTTTGACACCTTATTTGATAGGATATTTAAAACATGGAAACACTTAAAAATGTGGTTTCATTTTTTGGTAACCATTTTTTATAATCTTTTAATAATCACCTGAAAAATGAAAAGGATAGCAACATCTGTAACCTCTTCTCCTGAAGTGTGAAGATTTCAATATCTTCAGTTTTTAGATGAATGTGTTATGTGAATTGGATTATATCCTTGGGTTAGCTTCTATGTTTTATTAAGAAGTTGTGCTAATTGTATTTTCACAGATGTTTGCTCTTTTAACATCTTTATTTCATTGTCAATAACACTGGCTTAATAAACTATTCCCTAAGACTGTGTGCTTCTTTGTAAGTGTTAAGTGACAGCTTGTTTAAAACAATATTTTAAGTGCATTTTGATAGTCAGATTTTTTTTTTCCTAAGCTAGTATTGAGTTTATGTTGAAAGAAGATGAAAGTCTTCTTTCAAATATATGTGGTTGTGTTTCAAAATGATATAGCTTTAGAACACAATATTAAGATTTTAGTATATACCACCCATTTCAGATCTGAGAAAATATATCCAAAATAGTACATTCCCTTGAAAAAGTAATGTGTCTTACCTAGTCTAGATTCAAGTGACCTATGTGTGTGTTTTAGTATATGCATACATTTATTTCATTTACTTGTGTAAATGTGATTGAAGAACAAGTTGATATTAATGTTGATGTATCACCTTGATCCTGATCAAATCTTACCAGAGAAATGGTAATTTGTTTATTGTTTTCTGCTTTCAACTACAGAACTGTCACTAACATTTAAAAGTAATTATTCTATTTCACTAGAAATCACCATATATTTTGTGTATGTCTGTGTGGATGTATATACATGCAGAAAACAAGAAAGACTACAGAATTATAAAAGTCCTGAATTCTTAATATTGTGTTGCCACAAACAACATGTACCTTACCTGTCCCTGTTATTTTGAAACTGAGTATTTTCCATGTTAGGAACTTCCCACAGAAACAACTGAATTTTGTGTGGGTTGTACAGGGCATGATGACATTGAGATTTGAATGAAAATCAAGTATGAAAAAATAAGTATAGAGCAAATCAGAGTAAGCTGGTTCTTCAGGTTAGGAAAATAATTCATGAAAGGCTTCAATGGTAGAAGCATGTTGAGCTAACTCCAAGGATCTGGGCGAGAGTGTAGTGGAGCCTGGTCTATCTATAATAAAAATTTTATAAGACCGATAGTGTTTATGATGGAGGGATAAAAGAGAGCCAAGTTACTGAGAACTCAATCAATTTTTGGAGGAGTTTAATTTCCCCTTAAGATACAGGAAATCGAGAGGTCTTAAAGATTTGGGGTACACAGTGAGTAAGTGTTATTTAATTTCTTAAAAATACTAGTCTATCTTAGAGAAAGCAAGAGATGTTAGGTTGTGGTGTGGATTTAGAAAGAGGGACAGGGCAGTAGGTGAGGCAATGCCTTGGTGTTGGCAGAGAGAAACAAAACAAAAACCAAAAATGGTAGGAGATGTTCTTCTAGACTTAGCATGTTTTTAAAGTTTCAGCTTATTTTCATGATATGCGGATGCCCTTCAGACTCGAAGACATTGTCTTTTGTATGAACAACAACAAATACATGACACGTACAGGCATTGACACATACAGGCAGTGTGGCATATGTGGCGATACCAGGTTAGGCAGACAGACTGCTCACCATCTGTGTGATCAAAAGAGACACCAGGAAATGGTTGTCTCCATTGTCCAGATGTCAGTTCATACTTTTACATGATGGGTTCAAAACCTACCTTCTTCCTACCCCACCTGAAAAGAATTCCATTAAAGCTCTAGGTCAGAAGGAAAAGACGAGCTATCAACATAGCACCGTTTTTGACAGTTTTTCCATTTGTATATGCATTTCAATCAATTTTAAATCAGAGAGACAATAAAGCAAACCTCTTTCAGCTTTCAATTTACCTCTGCAGTGATGGGTGCCCTGTCTGATGTTTACAGTTCACAGTTTCGTAATAATGAATTATTTTAGCACCTTGCTTCTGTCTATATATTTTCCTAACGCTTTCAGCAATTTCATTAGAGCTGTTTTTTAAGATGACAATTAGAATAAAATGAAAAGCTCAAGAAGCTGTTTGAAGCATAACGAAAAAAGAAATGTAATCTAACTTTGGGAAAAACTGATTTTTTTAGTCTTTTTTCTGATCTCTTCCTTTATTTTGTACTCAAGAAATTCAAGGTAATTTTTGGAGGATCTTTTAGGTTTTCTGCAACTAAAAGACATTTCAGCAGAGGCATTTCTCAGGAGCAATTTCCATCCCATTTTTGTCCATACCCATTCACAAATTACTACTCTACCTACTAATTCTATATTATTGGTTTGCCCCAAATAGATTTTATTTGTTTTTATCTATTTCACCCTCTTAATCCCAGTACTATTTTCTGAAATTAGTTAGTGCTCTAGTGCCACTTTTTAAATGAATTTGACAGTGACAAGGTTTTTAATATATCATTTTGTCAAAGAATTTTGTTTCAACAATCTCCTTAAATGCCCCATGAAACACATTAAAGTTACCAGGTTTGAATATTTTTTCTTGTATATGAAGTATCATTTCTTACATTAAAAATATACTTTAAAGATAACATACATTTATTGTCATGATAAAACAAGTGGCTTATCATCTCTCAAAAGCCTTCTCTCTCCTGTTCCATACCAGTGGCTCCTCAATCCCTTCCTTCTTCCCAATAGATTACATTTCACAAAGTTCTATTTAGGGTAGATGGAGGTATAATCAGAGATAATAGATTTGAATTACTACACTGAGATTCTACTCAGTATTCCTTTACTTGCTTACTAGGAATTAAATTATGCACTACATGCATGCAAATGACAAGCACTCATCCTTCTATTAAAACATATAATATTTTTTTTGAAATAAAATTTAAAACTAGGGTCTCTCAACCTGGGTACCTCTCATAGTTGCTGAGAAATTCTTCTTAATAGAAATACAATTCAATACAAATGATGAAGGTGATGATCGGTAATCTCACTGAAGACTTTATATTTGCTAGGTTCTAGGACTTAAATTATTTAATCTTTTTAAGGCCCATAAAAGATTATTCCTCATTTTCATATGAGGAAATCATTGTAAGATATATGCAAAATAAGTAGGTAAGGTGGGGTTAAACACAATGGTTCACCTCCAGATTCAGCTCAGGTTCCATTGTTGAATGCTCAAATACCAGACACTTAGCATACATATCTCAAGTATTTAGCAACCATGCAAAGTATAATTAACATTTTTTATCATTGAAGAAAAATTTTATATTGCTCTGGTAATACAGAAGTTTGTGAGGAAAA
Organism: Galemys pyrenaicus; assembly: GCA_019455555.1. Taxonomy (NCBI): domain Eukaryota; kingdom Metazoa; phylum Chordata; class Mammalia; order Eulipotyphla; family Talpidae; genus Galemys; species Galemys pyrenaicus. The sequence continues at coordinate 242,487 of JAGFMF010011862.1, forward strand.
TATAGTTTTCAGTGAAGTTAATTCTGAATCTAAAGTCTGATGTCTTAATCTCTACTATTTTAAGTGATGTAGTTATAATGTTATAAACAATTTGAAAATAAAACACAATAATTGATGAAAGCTAAAATATAGCTGAAAGAAAATTAATATGTCACAGTATATAACTGCTTACTTACCTTATCTGATATTTCCCCCAAACAGAAAGCAAATATTGACCTTTATTATTCTCAGTAATATCTTAGCATAAGATTTTTTTAGTTGCTAAATTTATCCTGTTTCTGTTTTTACTTATGATTATAAATCTCTATTCTTAGTGATGTGGGGAAAGGCATTCAAGTTAAATAAATATTATAGTAATGAGAAATCCATAGAGTGGGCCTTAGTGGCAAAATTCATACGTTTACCTTCCTGCCATATACAGCTTGCTCCCTCCCAAGGTCCTTCTTTCCTAACACACACACACTCACACACACACACACACACACTTTGAAATTGGCCAAGAAGGGCTTAATGTTTCTCCATTCTAGACAGGTTTCTTCCCAATTCTAGATCCCTGGTATTTCTACAGCATTTTCTCTAGAAATACATTTTTAGAGCATTTTCTCTAGAAATATTATAAATTTCTCTACTTGAGATGTACATCTTTATAAAAATCTCATTTTTACAACTAAAGAATGCCATTCTATAGGACCTGGGAGTCACTGGATTGTAATGTTACTATCAAGGTGAATAAAGTCGCTATCTCTATTCCCTGTGGAAATGCAGGAGTCTAAAGGGTAGATACCTTACACCAAGTTGTAAAACTGCGTACTGCCATGAAGAAATGAGATTGTTTATTTTCCTTTAAGTAAGTTCAACTAGAAAACAAGATGGTATAGTAGTCTCCATCCTTGCTCCTTAAAACTCCCCTCCTTTTTGTTTTGGGGGGTGGAGGAGTGCTCTTTAATTCAGCCTTTCCCCAAAAGCCTTGAATAAAGACTCCCTTATCTATTTACTATCATCCAGTGAAATTTTGCTTGATATAATTACAATGCAGTCAAGTGGTTGTTGATCATTTTTTTAAAATCAGTGCAATTTTTTTTATAATTAAAGGAAAGGAAATAGAATATGGAGACATTATTAATAATTTTAAAATTTTCTGAGCATAAATAAAATTATATCTTGAAAGACAGTCTTGGAGTTCTGCTTATATATTTGCTTTTAAAGCGGATTTTCTTGTTTGTTAAAATATTTTTTTTAATTTAACATAATCAAGACTCAGAATGGTCATCTTGAATTATTTTTAACCACTTAACATAACTATCCTTTTTAAATACTACAGTGACCATGTCAGTCATTCCAGATCCCAATAGCAGGTGTAATTTACTAAGGTATAAGCTGATAAAATTTATTTATGATTTCATTATTTTTCAAGATGAGAATGACAAATATATGGTTCAATAATTCACACAATAGGGCCTCCCTGGTGGCGCAGCGGGTTGAGTGCCGCACTGTGAAGCATCCGCTGCACAGCAGCATGTGTTCGACCCCTGGCCAGGGAGAGGACCCACATGGCAGAGCAGACCTCTTCTGCCTCGCCCTCTGCTCCTCTCAGCAGTATGTTTCAGACCATCTGCCCATTCTGCTCCCCGCTCTGTCTCTGGTGAATCCTCTCTGTCTCTGGTGAATCCTCTCACCTCCCACACCTCTGGCCCAGCTCTAAATGCATAAATAAATACATCTTTAAAAAAATAAAGTCTAAAAAAAAATTCACACAATAAACTGCAGGTATTTTTCCAGGTTTTGTGTTGGCACCATTAATATCTCCTCTGTCTTAGCCTTGTTCTTTTTAGTAAATAAAACTGCATTTAAAATTATGGAAAAGAGCCCTTTCGCCATGGAAAGGACATTAGAGATAATATAGTCTCCATGCCTTCCTGGATGAGAAAGTTGAGTTTCCCTGTGTATGTATAACTTCTCCAAACTCATGTGGATAATGGAGTCATGTTAATCTGATAGATTCTGTTATATTTCGATTCTGCTTCTAAATGCATTGCATTTGAATTTTAATCTCCCATTGTATATCATTTTGCTAATTCATTACTTCCCTATATTTTAATCTTTTTTGGGGTGTCTCCAATATATTTGCATTGTTTTGACTTTTATGCAGCTACCATGGAATGCAGCATTTGTGAATGAGGCCATTTTTCACACTGTCCTGCTCTATTGAAGAGTACAGTGTTTTGCTATTAAACAGCTGCCATGTTTCAGCCAGAGGCAACTAAACTTCTGTGATGACTAAGATGATCCCTGTTTATGTGTCTTGTAATCAATTTGTAATTTTGGTTGAGTACAATGAGACATTTGCATGAAACCCCTAGATTGGGCACTGCTGTGCCTGGAGGCTGGGTTTTGCAGGCAGTCCTCTGAAAGCTTTTGCCTGCAGGAAATTCAAATGAGGGTATTTCCCTTCAACAGCAGAAATTAAACTGCAGGAAATCTTGTTGATGCAGTTATATTTTAAGACAACAGCGCTCAAAATGTCAGTCATGATTAATCATTATTATTATGATTGTCATTTTCAATCTATGGTTCTTTTTCCACTACCTTGAAAAAGCATTCTAAAAAAAGACAGGATACATATATTTAATTCTGAAAAGGTGAAGGTGTGATTAATATTCTCAGGGCTGTAAGTGGAGAAAGACCAAATACTAAAGATTATCCTTTTTTTTTTTTTAAGATTTTTATTTATTTATACATACAAGAGCTGGGGCACAGGCCAGAGTCCAGGGAGGTGAGAGGATTCACCAGAGACAGAGTGGGGAGCAGAACAGGCAGACTGACTGAAACACACTGCTGAGGGGAGCAGCAGGCAAGGCAGGAGAGGTCTGCTACACCGTGTGGGTCCCCTCCCTGGCCGGCGGCAGGGATCGAACTTGTGCTGCAGTGGCTGTGGTTTGCTTCATAGTTAGTTGCTTAACCCCCTGCGCCACCAGGGAGGCCCTAAAGATTATCTTAATATTTGATAAATTATAGTATTGGATATACTTACAAAGTATCCCTAAGCCTTAGTTTTCTCATCTATAAAATAGAGATGATAAAATTGTCCAATTGAAATATTACATTTGTGACCATCAGGTGACATTGTATAGTTAGAAAGTATAAACTATGAAAATAATACAAATATTGATAACATTGTAAGTGGTAGAGAGTGGCAAAGTCTTTTAAAGGGAAAATATAATTAAACATGCTTTTAGCAAGGAAGTATTGACATCAGCATTAAAAATTTACCGGTGGAATGGTGGTGGGTACTCCCTGGGGAATATAAACGATGTCAAATATAATTAAATTTAAAAAAAATGGATATAGTAAGTCTGAAAATATTACTTGTATCACCATTCAAATTTCTATTCTGTCTTGACTATAAGATCTATTTCTAAATGGTGGGATAATAGTTACTATAAGAGAACATTCTTTAGATTTGCTGCTGAACTGTGCTGTTTGGTCTGTTCAGCCATAATTAATTTATTTAAGTATATTAATGTGTATGCTTGTAAAAATTAGTTTAGACACAATAACTTTCACATTAATATATTTGAAAGATCTTTAGATTTGGAGAAACTTAGTAGTTATTAAGTCTACCTATCTAATAATCAATCTAGAAAATTCCAACATTTATTATAACATTTATTGATAATTTGTCATGTGTTAAAATTATTTAACCAATTAGGACCTCTACTTGAATTTCCCATATAATGATAGTATTACAAATATTCATTTGAATGTCTTAACACAAGCCAAATCAAAGGAAACGTTTATCTTGAAACCCAGTATATACGCTAACATATACTAACATGTGCTAACATGTTGTAGAGATGTTGTTATTGAGGATCCAGTAACAATTTAAGCACAATGAAAGAATGAAGGAAAGACAGGTTTATTTGAGTTTAAATGAGAATATATGGTTGGACATATCCTGCAAATCAAAATAAGTAAGAGCAAGTAAAACTTAATTGACATATTTTTATTTGAGTCAGTAAAAAAAGTCAACATCTTAATACTTCATGAATAAAAGTGTCTTTTTCAGGTAGTTCTGTTTCCCCACTACTCTACTGCCGTAAAGGGTCTTTTGCTATTTCCTGTGTCCCCATACTATGGCTCTCCAAAAAACGTCATCGGGTTCACAAATTTTATGAGCTGAGGGCCTCACATAACCAGTTAGTTGGTAGTACCTAAGTCACACTGTGTGGTGATTTTTCAGGGAAGATTAAGAATGAAAAGGAAATCACCAAGATAATTTTCAATTCTTCCTTTAACTGGATTGAGAAATAAAATGTCTCCCTTCCATACCATAGAGGCCATGTTATGGTACTAAAGTTCAGGATTCTCTCATCAGACTGTGAGTGGATATAATGAGATTCTGTTATGGAAGATGCAGAATACGAGCTCCTTTGATCCCATTAGAACCAGAAAGATTTAGATTGTCTGCTAAGGCCTAAGAGAGCTATAATTTCTTTCCCTTGCTTGACTGAGATCATTCCAGGAAGCACTGCTGCATAATAAGGCATAACAAATATTATAACCCCCAAATTCTGACATTTACCTATATTCAAATCTTATTTTTTCTTCTAAATATAAACTTTGAATAATAGTTCCCCATTGTTGAATTTATACTGTTTTCTTGACAATAGAACAGAAAATGGATTTATGTTTTCTGCTATACTAAGGACTTAATTCTTAGGAAAAAAGAACCATTGGAAAAAATGAAGCATTTTTACAATATACCAAATACCTAAATAGATACTTTTCTAAAGAAGACATTCAGATGGCCTGCAGGCACATGAACAATTAGTCAAAATCACTTATTATAAGGGGAATGCAAATCAAAACCAGTCACATATCACCCTATTAGGTATTTAACCAAAAAATATAAAACCACTAATGCAAAATGATTTTTATATTCCTATGTCCATAGCAGTATTAGCCACAATTGCCAAGTCATGAAACCAACCCAAGTGCCCAATGACAGGCGACTGGATAAAGAAATCACAGGGTGCATATTCAATGAAATTCTATTCAGCTATTAAAAAGATGAAATAGTGCCTTTTGTGACAAAACGAATGGAGCTTGAGATGACTATGCTAAGTGAAATAAATCAGAAAGTGAAAGATAGATATTGGATGGTTTTGCTTTTCTGTGGAATATGAATAACCAAAAATCAAATGCTGGAAAGCACAGCAAAAAAAGTTCTTAAACACTGTTAAAGAAAAAAAACAAACAAAAAAAAAAACCAACAAAACACTGGTGACCAGAAAAACAGGAGGTAGAAAGGAGGAAATCGGAAGGGCAGGGGATAGGGCCCTGGCATGGGGGGGGGATGGGGGACTGAGAAGGGGTGAGCAAGCATGTGCACAAATAGAGGAGTAAAACTGCAACCCCAACACTGTATATAGATATAAATGACTGACAAATTAATAAGCAAAGCTAACAGCAGACATGTGTGGCAACTACAAATGTTCCTCTAGAAACACTTTGCTGGATTGTGGAGGGAAAGAGTGACAGAAGAGTTCATCTGTCATGCTCTAGCTTCTTTTAGGTTTGAATAAGTCTTTGTCCACCCAGAGTTTGAGATGGTCGCTTTCCTGGGTTTCCCATGGATGGTATTGTTTTAGGTTTGTTTTCCAGTTTCATTTCATGCTTTCAGGAGGTAAATTAAATGGTCATCATGAAGTTGTTTTGGAGATGCTGGTTTTAGAGAGTGGGGTCCTTGGGTAAACCCTGGGAAAAGTTTCACCTGAGTTACCCTTTTACCAACACTAACACGTTCCCCAGGTGAGTTTCTCCAGGAAACAGAGACATTAGTTATATCCAAAAAGGCAGGTTTATTATAAAAGGGAGAAAATAATTAAGTACACGTGCAGAGTCACAAGTGGACAGAAAGAGTTGCCCCAAAAGGGGCAGGTTTGCTAAAAGATAGACCTGCATGGTCACAGGCAGGCAGCCTTGGGGTGAGCTGCCCCTCTGTGAGCTGAGGGAAATCAGTGCGAAGAAGCACCTTGCAAGGTCACACATCACGGGCGGGCAGGAAGGCCGCTGCCCTGTAGAGGAAGAGTTGGTGAAAGGAAGCAGCTGCATAGTTACATGGTTAAGGCCGCTGCCCCATGCCATTGCAGACTTTGCACTAATGTAGTCTTTTCTTTGGGAGGGGCTAATTCTTAGGTGGAGACATTTATTTGCTGTTGATTTTGGATAACTATATAGAATTCATGGGATTTGAGAGATTTTTCCAGTGGCCCACAACATCCCTCTCTTTACCTCAGGTCTGTGTTTTAGAACACAAACAGCAGTCTGATGCTTTGCTTTAGTGTGTGTCTTGGTGCCTAAGGATTTTTAGTTCTTATAGCTGGTTTAATATCTATGTTAATCACTTTTACATTTACTTCCTGCTCCTGGCATTTTGTGAGTCAGGTTTCTGTCTTGTGTTGTCTCCCTTCTAACTTTTCTTATCCTCCATCAGCCCCACCACAGTCTGGCAAATAGTGAACAAATAATAAAGGCTGATTAATGAGTTAAATATCAAATGAGTGTATCTTATGTTGAAAATATTCAAATAGTCTCCTTTTACTATTGAGTTTGATGAAGTCCATTCTACTGAGCTAAAAATCTCCAACAGAGTACTTTGAATAACATTCTGCCTAGAAATGAAGGTATTTTGTTATTATATTATTAAATTAAGATCTGTCTAATCAGTAAGAAAAACCCATCATATTAATTCAATTAGAATTACGCAAATAAAAAAGTTATACCATTTTTTTGGTAGCTTGGTCCAATTAAAAGTCCCCAGTCTGATGAGTAAGAAGGTGGGTGTTAGGAAAAGTTAGAGAATATGAATTTGTTTGACTTTTAATCTGCCTGGGACTTCCTGCCCATAAGAAGGGCAAAAAAAAATATTTTCACCAGCGTGCAAGATTTATGTCTTTAAAAGATGCAGGTGCATTAGAGAGAGACAGACAACAAAAATGTCTGGATTTTCCAGTTCTGCTTATGCTGATAATTTATCTTTTGATTTACATTTTGCATCTCTCATTGCTTTCTCTTCTCAAGAAAGTTGGTACTGGCTAACAGCAAATACAACATTTTGTTCCAATTGGCTGATTTCCAAATAAAAATAAATCAATGGCCATTTTTGTGAATTGAGAGCTGAGTTAATGAAATGATCATGCCAGGGTTAATCCTGCCCAAATACATTTAAGTTTCTGCAAGTGCCACCATCAAAACCATATCATTTAAGACACATGAAAGTGTAAAATCTTGGCACATTAGGCCTAAAACTGAGTTTGGCCTCCTTCACTTTGTACACAAAGTGAAGAGAACGAAAGTAAATGAGGCTATTTGCTGCTATGTAATTGAGGGTGGATTTGAAGAGTTTTCCTACTGGCCTGAAAAAAGTGCCAACTTCAAAATTCTAGAAATAGCCACCTCTGTCATACCATTGGGCCCCAGCACATTAGTGAAGAAAAATGTGTTTGTATACATGGACTTTACTTGGGCTTTGCTAGTTTTTACATTGTAGGTATAAAAGGTGTTATTTCCCATTTGCTATGTGTCTCACTCAAATGAATTAACAAAAATACAATCAGAATAAACTTTTTCTTTCCTGAGAACTTTCCATTTTCACATCAAAACATGTTTATGATTTTTTGGAATATTTGTTTCTTCTGACATTCAGTGACTAAGAGGTTCATATTTTGGTGTTGTTTCTCATATGGTCAGGAAGTGGGATATCAAGAAAGTGGGATTTCTACATTTTTTCATAGGCTGTTCTAATTGGTGGATTTGTCCTGAAATAAGCCTTTAAGAATTTATGTTCAAAAATCTTGTTTAAATATTAAGGAAAATAGAAATGTATTTTTCAAAACCAATGGTGTATCTGAAAATCTCCCTTGCTGAGACATTGCATAAAAACTGTGGCCAGGTTCTGAGCCCAAGGCCAGATTGAATATTGTTAGCAAGAAAGCCAAGGGCAGGGGACAGTTGCACTCTCTCCCAGGCTAGAAGTGTGGGTGGTAATTACACACTATTCACTCTCTGAGAATGACCAGCTCTTCTCCCCTAAAGATTTTTCTTCTTATTCCCTGGTTTCACTGACCTTGCTTCTCTTCCAGGGAGATACTGTGCTTATTTCTGCCTTCAGGATTTTGCAATTGCTGTCACTTCTCCTGGAATGTTCTGCTTTCAGAACATTGAAATTTATTAACATTTCACTATCCAATTATCACCTCAATGTTGCCTCCTCTGAATTTAATTTTCTTCATATATTAGTCTCTATAAAATCTCATCTAATTTTATTATAGTTTAAAATATATTTATATTTAAATAGGAATAAATAGAGGATTTTGCATAAAAATTAGTATGTCTACTGGTACATATATTAGAAATATTGAAATTAGTATATGTATTGTACATAGTACTAGATAAATAATATGCATGTATATGTAGAAATTAATATGTATAGTATATATGCATAAACAACTTTTTTTGACTGACTGCTATGTCACAGACACTACCATATTTCCAGAAAACAAGAATTAAAACATGATAATGTATCTGCTATCAAATAACTAAAAAATGTACATTAATATGATAAACATACAACCATAATTTTATGGATTGATAAGTGCTATGACAGACATCACTCATAACAGTAATTGAGGATACTCATTTAATTAAGTAAGGGACAAAACTCTTAAGGAGATTGTGCTTAATCTTGGATCTAAATCTGTGATGACGTTGGAAAAAATACTGTGAGCAAAAGACATTGAACATACATGAGTTGGCATAATTGATGAAGAGAATCAAAGCAAGTGCATGAGTAAAGGAATGTGTATTCTGAGTGGTTGACAGAGCTCAGGTGGTATGAATCTTATAGGAATTTGAATTTTATCCAAGTTTAGTGCAAAGCAAATAATTTAAAATGTGAGTGGCAAGATGCTATTTATATTTTTTATTGAAAGATATTACAATAAAATAATTAAACTTAGATCTGGTTTAGTATCACAAGCTATGCAATTTCAATGGTTTAATAGAACCAAAGTTTACTTCTCATTCAAGTAAAGAGGTAAAGTGAGGAGATTTCTTGATTTGATTAATCAGAAAATATATGGGCTTATTGCCAGCTCATCACATAGCTATAACCTTGCCATGGCAGATGAACAAGAGTTCAGACAGGCATCAGACAGGAAGAAACACATCTGCTCACACTTCTGTTTGCTAGAACGTAGTCATATTTTTAAACAAACTGCAACAGTGATAGGAAATATAGGGTAACAATGGATTTTCTGTAGCACTAAATGATCATGGGGCGTGGTATGGCAAAAAGCGTGCTGGGAAGAATTTTTTGAATGAGACTAGGTAAACTGGAAGAAATGACATCATGATCAGAAAGTGTTATATTTGAAGTTTAACTTTTTTCTTGAGTTTATATTCAAATTGGAGGAATGTTGGAAAACAAAACCTTAGAAAATTAATTCATTACAGGTCATTTATTAAAATATATTATAGGACCTTCCTAGTGGCGTAGGACTTAAAGTCTGTTTCTGTGTACTTTTGTTTATATCCCAAATTCCAGAACAGAGTTATGGGTCTGACACTTTACTTCAGTTTCTTTGTCTCTAACATTTCTCATTGGGAATCTCTTCTTTTCAGCTTTCTCTCCTTATTTGTCCCAAGGTAGCAAGTAGGTTTTTAACTAATTCAGTTCAGATAAAGATTTTTTGTTGTTGTCACTGATATTGGTCATTGATAGCTTTTTTTAGCTTGTGATATATGTAACTGTATATATATATATACCAATATACTAACTTCTATCATGATTAAGTAATGCCATATATGCTTATATATCATATATACTTATTTGGTAAAGTTACATATCTTAATTAAGTTTTACATTTTATTCTATTTTATTTAATGTCCTTTATTTCTATCTTTCTTCCTCATTATTGTTGGTTTAATCATAATTAGCATGGAGACATTTCAGACCAGTTCTTACTCAAAAAAAAAAATGAAGATAATGTTATAAGATGCGTCACTATGAAAGGGGAGGAATGTAGTTATAACTGTGGGAATGGGAGCCAATTTTCCCATGTACATTTCCATGTTGAAAACATTTCAGATGTAGTGGATTCCCAGCATGCCATGCACCAGAGTTTCAGAATGGAAGGCAGCTAGGAAGAAGGAAGGAAAGAGGTAGATATATGTGCATTGAGGTAGAAGGAGAAACATGTGGAGAAGCTTCTCCTTAGCATAGTGAGTTTAGCGCTTTTACAGGCAAGTAAGGCAATGGTAGCCATCATCTTGTACTCATGGTAGATTATATCGCACATTGTAAATTCAGATCTCTCTTGTCCCAGTTCTCTCAGACCTGCCTACTCATTTCCCTATGGTTCTCTACTGGGAAGTGCCTTGGACTCCATCTGGAGAAAGAGCTGTAGTGGGATCAGAAAGTGTTTGTGCAATAGACAAAGAATGAGAACCTAAGTGACTGAATTTGAGTTTGAATAAAAGATATTGTATTGAAATTCTGTGATTTAGACATTCTTGAGTACTGAATGCCTTTTTTATTATTATTATTATTAGTTATATTTGACATCATTTGTAGTCCCCAGGGAGTACCCACCACCATTTCACCCGTGCACCATCACCTCAGTCCCT
>JAGFMF010011862.1:253377-316223 GCA_019455555.1 Galemys pyrenaicus
ACTGATCTGAAAGAGCACCTGTACGCCTATGTTTATCGCAGCACTATTTGTAATTGCTAAGACCTGGAAACAACCCAAAAGCCCAAAAGTAGAGGACTGAATGCCTTTTTAATTCCAACTGACAGGGATGTATGTAATGCAAAAAAGTAAAATGATTTCCACGATTTATGTGAATTATGGGGTATAATGCTACATGAAAGAAAAAATGAAGGAAAGTCAAACAATGAAATTTTTTAAATGTGCTAGGGCTATGTGAAACTTATTGCTTTAAGGTTTAATTCTCCTTCTTGCTGACATAACGTGACCCTAGGACACCTGATGAGGTCAGGGTAAACCTATTTATTTGATGCGTATCTCACCTTACAGTTCTTCAGCCTTCAATGTAAAGCTGTCTTCCTTAGGAAGCTGGCATGTAAAAATCAGACCAACAAATTAGCTTACCATCTTCTTCCATTTGGGTTCAACCAATCAGCATGAGGGTCAGACTGAGATCAAGGTATTTATTTTGATTGCTTTTTTTCAGGGTGACCTATTATTTTCTCACCCTGAAGTGCCTGCTTTTTTGATGGCAGTCCTCTGTATAAGATTTTCTCTTTTGGGTATTTGTTTTTGCAAAGAATTTAACCTTGCACATAGAGAGGGCTAAGCTTTGCCCTTGTTTTCTGAAAGGTAATCTCTAAGCCCATGGAATGACAAGCTTGCTGGGCATCTCTATTTTACCTGCAGTCCTTGAACCACCAAAATAATAAAATGTGACTTAGAAGTAAGGACTTTGAGTCATGTGGTGTCAGCTCAATCTCCTGAGGGCTGGAAACAGAGATAAACCTTATGGGTTGTGAATTGTACCTATGTGGTGGAGCCCAATAAGAACTTTGGACAATCGGATTCAGGTAAATATCCAACATTGATATTACTCTGTATATTGTTGGATATTATGCCCAGAACAGTTAATGCTATCCTTGACTCAAGAGGAGTGGGCAACTGGAAGTTCCACATTTAAAATCCCCATTGACTCTTGCCTACATATGTCTTCTTATGACTGATACTAATTTATCCTCTAGTGAAGCATAACTGTGAGTAAATTGTCTCTCAGTGAGTACTGAGCTCTTTCAGTGAGGTGTTAAATTTGAGTGTGGTTGTGGCTACCGTTAAACTTGAAGTTGGTATTAAAATTGAGGCTAGTCTTGTAAAAAAAAAAAAATCCCCAACTTCATGGTTGATTGCTTTTGCACTGCTGTTCAAAGTGCAATTCAATAAAATAATAATTTTTAAAAATCCCTGACACATTGATACATGTGGTGGTCTGGGAAGAAAAATGACAGGAGTGAGATGTAAACTTGTGATTCCTCCACTGTGACCTTTATCCTCTAGCTGATGTAAATTTCTCTCCTAATGAGTAATGATAAGTGTGACAACCTTCAAGGACTCTGTGAATCTTTCTAATGAATTGTCCAACCTAAGGGTGGCCTCGAAGACCTTCAGTTAGTGTCAGAAGTAAGGACACAATCTCATGGATTCTTTATGTTTAAACATCACAGGGTCTCTAACTTCTCTCACCTTTTTTCCCTTTTTAGAACTGGGATTACATTATTAATCATTAGAATTTTTTGGATTCTAAGCCCAAAGCTTTATTAAAGAAAAAAGAAGTGCTTCAAGTAAAACTTCAAACTATATACCGTGTGGTGGGTGAATTGCTTTTTTGATGGGACAGAAACAGCTGTATCTTTCAGTCTTTTTAAATTTCATGTACATGATTACTTTTGGTGTGTAGTATACAATAGTTGTACTTTATATTTTTAAAAAGCTTTGTTTTCTACTGTGATGATAAAAAGTGGTTTTATTTTGTAGTGTCATTTTCCCTTTGTTTACATTTCACACATGCACACACATGGATACTGACTGACGTGTACAGATGTGTGGGTATGTGAATAGTCTTTAAAATCCTTTCAATTGAATGTTCTAGGCATGCTTCTTTTTTCCCCAAGGCATTATTGCTTTATACATTGTAATTTTATTATATTTTCTGCTTTTACAATACGTGCCCTTCCTCATTAATACCTATTTGAAAATGCTTTGCAAACTTGAGTTTTTATTTACCTCAATGACTTTTAAGTTGCATATGTATTACATTAGTATATACATAATAAAAAAATAGCATTTAGAGATAAATGACAGCTTATCTGATATAAACTTTCCAACCAAAAAATTTATAGAAATTATAATATCCAAATTCATTCATCTGTTTCAATTATAGTTAATACAATTATAAAAGTCTTAAATATTTGCTATTAATTTATGCACATTTTACTTTGACTTATTTTTGTGGCTTTTTGTTTATAAACATTCCTGGGATATAGAAATTTTTTCAATTTACATATTTTTAGCCAAATTTCTTATTCTACCTCATTGTAATTATTTGAAATTTGTTCTTTGAGGTCAATAAAATATTATTAAAGGGTAAAGGGAAATATATTTATTTCTTTTAAATGGAGCTATTCTTTAATATATAAATTTTGCTGACATTCAGAATATGATGATGATGTTTGGTATCCTTGTCTTGTCCTGGTTTTAAGAGGAATCTTTTGAGTTTCAACATTATCATATTTGTTGTTGACTTGATAGTGTATATTTACTTAAAAGATGGTTAAAGATCTATTTAATAGATTGGTGAAAATGTTAGATTTATGAAAACTCTTAGTGTTTATTGTGATAATTCTGTGAATTTCCTTCTCTAATTTACATATGATATATTTATATTCAGCAATGGTAACTTTGGAATTTTGAGAACAAAATGAATTTTGATTGTCTGTACTCTATTTTTATATCAGACTGTGTTCCATTCCTTATTTTATTTAGGGATTTTTAAAACTGTCTACACTGATCAGATTGTTAGATATATATATTTTTTAACCAAAAAGTAATTGAAAACTAAGAAAATGTTTTATGTTTTTGTTATAGTGTGACCTTTAAAAAGGTTTTTACATATTGTTTACATATTGTACCTAGTCATAATATTTTCTTTTCCGTTGGCTGCCTTTACTTAATATACTTATTTGTATATCACTTACCTAAATTATATTCAAGGGGCAACCATGGAGACTTTGTAAAGAAGGAGCACAGGTAGTTTGCTTCGGAATGTACTCTGTTCTCTGCTCAGAGGATACTACTGTAAGATCAGACAAAAGGTTGGAGGCGCTAGAAAAAAATAGGCAGTCATTGTGGAAACAAAGACAGAAGTTTTATTGACTGCACAGCCAACAAGCCAGGGGCAGGAGCTTCGCGGTTACCGAGGGTGAGGGGTTTTTATACCTGTGGATTAGGGACCAAGGCAAGGAGATAATAGGGCAAGGACATGTTTCAAGGACATAACTGTCGAAGTGACTCCTGGTGGGAGGTGATGGAGACCCCCTGGTGGCAGGCTTCTAGCAGCGATACATCTAACATCAGTAAATCTAACATCACTAAATCTAACTATAGGCAAGTAGAACAGAAAGCTTCCAGTCCCATGCTGGTGAATAAATGTAGTTCTCCTTCCCTCCATTTTATCACTCCATATGTAAATAATCCTTTAAAATAGTTTTGTATTTCTCTCTCTAGGCATGTGTCCTCTGGACAAGAGTCATAGCACTTCATATGAGACACATTTCATTGGGTGTGATAACTGCCTTTGTTGAATACTGGCAGCACCTCTATCATATTTCACTTTCATAGACATTGCATAATTTATGAGCATAAATAGTTGAACAAATGAGGAAGAACTGGTGATCAACAAAATAATGAGTTTGCATGGACTTCTCAGAGACCCCCTAAACTTTTAAAGACCCCCCTAAAATATTCAACAGCAGGAAGACATAGAGTCATGTTTTTACATAGCTGTCATATCCCAATTATTATCCCAGTCCTTCAGTGTTCATTAGATTACAGGTTGAAACTTCTGGACATTTTGGTTGTTTCCTAGTATACTTGAAAAAAAAAAAAAAGAATATATTTAATTGAAAGAACTTTAGACTGTGCAATTGTGAGCATTTGAAACTGCCTTTAAAACATGGTAAATTCTACACACATGCATACACATGTGCTTTTATGCACATATACACATGGAAGCTAGAATTTTGAAGTGTCTCTTGTACTTATAAAGGAAAAAGAAATGATGGTATAAAATATCTTGTTTGAGGTCTGCAGGATGCAGGAGAAAATTTCCCACTGCTCTGGATTCCTCTTGGTCAAATAATCAAAACAGTGTTAAACTGGTGAGCAAAGGGAAAAAAATCACTTTAATAACATGTATGTGAGGGAGGTTCAACAATGATTATGCATAGCTTGCTGTTGTTTAGAGAAAAGGATTCTTTTTTTTTTTAAAGATTTATTTATGCATACAAGTAGGGTACAGGCCAGAATTGTAGGGGCAGTGAGAGGATTCACCAGAGACAGTGGGAAATAGAACAGACAGCTCAACAGAAATAAATTGCCAAGGGCAGCAGCGAGCAAGGCAGGAGAGGTCTGCTGCACCATGTGGGTCACTTCCTTGGCCGGCAGCAAGGATCAAACTCGTGCTGCAGTGACTGTGGTCTGCTTCATAGTGAGTTGCTTAACCCACTGTGCCACCCGGGAGGCCCTGGGAAAAGGATTTTTATCCTCAACTAAAGATTATTGTCAAAGAGCTCAGTAAGCCAATGAAAGAGAAGAGGGAGTCCACATTAGGAGTAGCAATCACTTCCTCCAGGATAAGGAAATGGACAATGGTTCAGGGGGTGGTGAATGCCCTTTTGATTTGGGATCAAAGGATGAAAGGAAAGGCAAAGCCTCATCTTTATTCTTCTAGGACTTTGTTGTCCTCAACCTAAAGTGATGGGTACTTGAGTGGAAAATTTGAGGAGACTGAAAATATTGGGTTGGGCTGACTTGAGTAACTTCAAGATCCACTAAAAAACTAAATTTCCTTTGTTTTTAATTAAAAATACCTATTCACGGTTCACTGGTGGAATGTTTAATGGCAACTCTATGGGGACTACAATTGATGTTAATTTTGTATAAAGAAATTAATTTGAAAAATATAGAGAAAAATAAAAATAAGAAATACCTATTTATATTAAGGAAATAATTCAAAGATTGAAGATTTGAAATACAGAATTGAATATACAGATAAATTGTTCCCTTAGGCATTGTTATGTAACTGCAGTGGTAGAGAAGGGACATAAATAACAGTCAAGTTTAGGTTTTCTCTCAAACATTAAAAAAAAAAAAGAAAATCTTCTCAATGTCTCATTGAGAATATGAGGAGGTCAAATTTCTAGAATTATCTGATACAAAAATTTGGGGGAAACCTAATTCAATTAAAATTATTGAATAGATTATCTATAGATAGGGAGGTAGATGATAGCTAGATTATATATGTGTGTATGTGTGTGTGTATATATACATATATATGTATATATATATATATATATACATCCAGACACATACATATATTCATACCTGGAGAATAGATATAAAAGCAATTAATTCATAGTGTTTGTATTTGTCTTAATGTGGCGAATGGCAAAACCCACTTAAAAAAGGCAGGCTTGGGGGTTCTGGGTGCTCCTCTCCCTGCCCTATAACATTTGCATTAAATTGCTTTAAGTACATTGTGAAAATCTGGATTACTGGAAATGATAAATTCGGTCAAGTAATTGCATTAATCTTTCTAAATATAAAAGGCATAAGCAAACCTCAAGAAGAAACTTCTAAATGGTTTGCAGAATTTTAGAATGTGCACTAGGAGACTTAAAAAGTCATTCTGCGGTGTCTGTCCATCCAAAAAGGTCAGAGAGACCTGCCGATGGAACGAGAGCAGACTCCTGTTGTCACGGTGTGATCTAAAAAGACAAGTGTGGGTTCCTAAGAGCTGGCCACGCAACTGTGACCTATTTGCTATCTGCAAATCATAGCAGAGAAGTCCTTGACTATCTCTGAACAATAGCCTGTATCATGAGGCAAACTGGGGGATGCCTATGTTGCCATTGATCTCATTGTGTGATTAACTTCATGGTGGTCTTGGGATAGCTCTGCCTGTGCTAACCTCAGCACATACGCAAATGTCTCTTGACATGGTCACAGTGTCTCCTTCTCTGTTCTCATAAAAAATTGTCCCCTATTCTAATCCCACCCTCCAGACTGTATTCTTCCTACCATTGTCACATGATCAGTTATTTTTTTAAAGATACATTTGTGTTTGTTTATGCATACAAGACCTGGGGTAAAGGCCAAAGGTGTCACCAGAGGCAGAACAGGCAGATCTACTGAAATACACTGCTGAGGGGAGTAGCAGGTGTGAGAGGAGAGGTCTGCAGCTCCATGTGGGTCAGCACCCTGGCTAGGGATCGAACTTGTGCTGCAGTGGCTGCTGATAGCTTGATAACACTGAAACTTTAAAACCCACACCACCAGAGAGGCCTGCATGATTAGTTTTTACTAGCTGTATGATTTTAGTAAATGGCACAAGAACCATTTCTGCTCAAGCAGCAGATTCTTGCCTTGCAAACCTGCTCCACTATTGCTGTAGGTCCCTCATCATGTACCTACCACAAAGCATCAACAAAGTTCCTATCAAACAGACAAGGTTCCATGTTCTCTGATCCACACAATTAAAGGTGAATTTGAGCAGTTAGAAAAAGCTAAAAAGTGCTCTCCAAAGAAGAGAGGATAGACTATAGCACTTTCCCTAGGGGAAAGGATTTTTACCTTACCCTTGGGTGGCAGTAAGTAGGTAACTATTAAAAGAAATATTGTGGTAGAGTTTTTCAAGGGATCTATTCATGGAGGATGGAAAAGAGGAGATAGAAATGAAAGGTTCATAGAAAAATTGGTGTGGAAATCCAGTTTAGGGTCTGAATTGTTTCGTGTTATTTTTCTGAATACCCTAAGCTTGGGCTCTCTCAGAAGTCCTCTTTCATTGCTTTTTGAAGAGGTATTTTAGGTAGCAAGACCACTAAGCCACAACAGTACTGTTTATTATGTAGGAAAGAAACTGGTAGGTTTATGCTGACCAAATACTGCTTGCTTATTGATTCACACATAACTACTGTTTGTAATCATGTAGGGCTTATTTTCACTCTTCTGTTGCAAGTTAAGATTTATGCATAAGTTGGACCAAAGATCAAATTAAGATTTTTAGAATACTAACTGCAGTTCCTTCTAATGGTTAAAAACCTGTTTTTAAATTAAAGCACTTTGCCAAAAGTCTAGTGTTAATATGTGTATGTGTGCCTGTGTGTGTTTCTTTCATGTAAGTAGAGAGGGTGAGAAAAGGAGACTGTCTTTTGGTAATTGGTAGAAATTGGTAGAATGTATGCTGTACAAATATTGTTTGCTTTATTGATTCACACATATATTGTTTGTAATTGTGATAGTGTTACAGGGCAGGGAGAGGAGCACCCCAGAACCCCCAAACCTGCCCTCTCTGAATGGATTTTGCCATCTACCGCATTAAGACAAATACGTAAGACTTTTAATGGAAAGGAACTTTAATATAATTAGGGTATGATACAGAAAGGACAAAGAATATAGTTACTAAGTTAAGCATCCAAAGTTACCCATCTCCTTGAGGGTAAAAGTCCAGCCAAATAGAATTGGCCCAAAGCAAGGCCCAAAAGCCTGCCACAAGTCTAAAGGACCTTTCAGTAGAGACCCATAGAGAAGGGTCAGAAAAAGTCAGACAAATCTGGGAGGAAAAGAGCAAAATCAAAATCAAGGTGAAAGCTGCCATTGTTAAGCTTCCCACAATCTCTTACCCACATTTGTTTTAATTAAAGACTAAAAAGCAAGTGCAGTCTTTTCACGTCCCTCTGTTCCACGTACCTTCTCCACCTCTCTGTCTCTTTGCTGCTCTCCATCCTGCTTTTTTTTTTCCCCCCTTCCTTCTGTCCTCCTATCTTGTCTCTGCAGAATTTTTTTATCCCTGCTCCGCTTTACTCACTTAGAGCAGAATCGGGATTCTGGAACTTCCCCCTTTCCTGGGGACCACCCTGTTACAATAGGGCTTATTTTCACTCTTCTGTTGCAAGTTAAGATTTATAAATGAAAGTTGGGTCAGAAAAAAATAGAATGTGTTAACGATGCCTGTGACATAAAGATTTTATTGCTTTGCTTTTGTTTATAAATAAGCCAAGATGATATGTCATAAAATCTTTGAGTTGGAAAGAACCTTAGCAACTTTTTCAATCCGGCTGTCTATCTCTAATTTTCTTTTCAAAATTTCTTTGCAACTATTTCTTACCCTTAATAGCTAAGTATTAAGAAGTGATGAATGTACTAAATAGTGATATGCTTAAGTAGATTACATAAGAAAGAATAGCATTGTCTATAGGCAAAATAGAGGAAGAAAATTTTCAAAAGAAGCTTTATTGCTGGAATGAGGATTGCTAAAATCCATGGTTTAGGCTATGTATAGTTTTGTCATTTTTTTTATAGTTAGCAGCTTTATCTTGGGATTTCTGAAAAATGATACATATTAAACATAAGCTGGGATTTTCAATATCCAATTAACTTTGAATGCAAGTTGGTCCATTAAAACACAGAGCCTATTTAGCCTAGCTTTAAATTTATCCTATTTTTCAGCATAGAATCAAAGAACTGCTGTTTCTTACTCAAAGATGACACTCACTTGACAGTGTTATTATCTGTACATAAATGTGGCTATTAAGTCTGAATCATCTCAAACTTTTCAACTGATTATGTGCAGAATATTCTGTGCAGCTTTTCTATTAGAGATGCACATACTGAGAGAATCTGAAAAACAAAGAAATAAATTGTTTTCCCTATGACCTTTCTGGTGCTCAAGCATAAAATGAGTCATTCCTTTCAATTCAGTTCGGTTTGATTCGATTTGATTCGATTTAAATTGACTTGATTTAGTCAACAAATGTTTCTATAGAGGTGTAAAAGAGGAGCAAAAATCTCTTGGCTTTTGGTGAGTTCCAGTTAAATACCTCAATGAGTTGGAGAAGGTGTTGCCTCCAGCAGAACACTATTTGGGAATATATCTTAGAAATGGTGGCATTTAAACCGAGATTTAGGAATAGGATAATTCTGACAAAGGCAAATATGGTAGAGAAATCATTGCTGACAATCAGTTAAAATAAAACCCTGATTCTATAAAGAGACCAGAATTTCAAGAATTAAATTTAGACTAGTAGAAATGGAAAAGAGAAGTGGGTCAGAAGAAAGAGAACTCAGGAAAACCCAATTTTGGTGGGTCAAGTGCCAGATAAGTAGTTGTATTTATTTCTGGAGACCATCTTGAGAAGAGGGACAGAAAATGGTTGTGCTTGAAGATATTGCTAGAGAGAGAAGCATGATTAAGTGGAAGAATCTGCAGGATGGTAAATGAGCTTTAAAATATGGAGAGTGTTTTAAGTTAAAGACTAAAGACCTGGAAATGAACCCTTTCCAGCCTTTTTTTTTAAATTTTTTTAAAAGATTTATTTATTTATGCATACAAGAGCTGGGGTACAGGCTGGAGTCGCGGGAGGTGAGAGCATTCACCAGACAGAGCAGGGAGCAGAACAGGCAGACTGACTGAAACACACTGCTGAGGGCAGCAGCGGGCGAGGCAGGAGAGGTCTGCTACGCCATGTGGGTCCCCTCCCTGGCCAGTGGCAGGGATCGAACTCGTGCTGCAGTGGTTGCGGCTTGCTTCATAGTGAGTTGCCCAACCCGCTGCACCACCAGGGAGGCCCCTTTCCAGCCTTTTGCACACTGACTATCTGGGATGTCTTTGCTTCCAAGCATTCATTCATGCCACTCTCCATGCCGCCAAAACAACACCCAGCCATTTTTGCCAATTCCAATGTTTTCTGCCTAATCTATATTTACTCCTGTCATTATTATTTCAATTGACCCATAGTTGCATATTAGTGTGGCACGATATTATGTTTTGTGCCACAAAAATTGAGGGCACAAACTGTGGAGAAGTAAGTTTTAGAAAGTTTATTAAGCAATAGAAAAGTTGATAAATTCCCTGTGGTGACAGAAGAGGAGCACCCAAGCAGGTTACCCACAAAATGGTCACTCTAGGATCATTTATACCAAACATAGCTCGCTAAGTGACCTCTTTCTAGTGAATGCATGCATGGGGATGTGGCTTGCTAACAGTCAGCACACGCACAGCCAGAAGACCAGGAAACTGGCCGGAGATTAGCGATTGGCACTCACACCTGAAATAGACAGCATGACCTGCATCCCCCTGTTCTTCTTTTTTTTTTTTTTAACTGAGGTATAGGCCAGAGGTGTGGAAGGTGAGAGGATTCACCAGAGACACAGTGGGGAACAGAACAGGCAGATGCACTGAAATACACTGCTGAGGGGAGAAGTCAGTGAGACAGGAGAGATCTGCTGCACCATGTGGG
Organism: Galemys pyrenaicus; assembly: GCA_019455555.1. Lineage (NCBI taxonomy): Eukaryota > Metazoa > Chordata > Mammalia > Eulipotyphla > Talpidae > Galemys > Galemys pyrenaicus. Next base: position 263,766 of record JAGFMF010011862.1, read on the forward strand.
TCACCTCCCTGGCCAAAATTGAACTCTTACCGCAGTGGCTACAGACAGCTGTGCCTCAACCCCTTGTGCCGCCAGGGAAGCCCCCTGCTCTCTTCTTATTAGGCATTTTAGGCTATACTCAGCTTACAGGTGTACAGGGCCTGAAATTTGCCATTTGCCTTTAACAATTCCGCTTTCTGTGAGACCTCTACCTTGTCAAAATCTATCTCATGAGTGTTAGGTAAACATCTTTGAGTAAACAATTTAAATTATTCCATCTCAAGATGTTTCAGCATCCACAGCTTGAAAAGAAGAGAACACAGAGTTATGGTAGGTATTAGGCTGTGGGTGCTTATGGGTGTTACTAGAGATGAAAACAATGGAATGTTAAAAAGGATATGCTCAGCTATGAACACAAATATTTTCTGTGAAGGATAGAGGATGGCTATTGCAAATAAAATAATAATTAAAAGTAAAATAAGATAAAAGTGATAACATTGATTCCTATGTTTATGTCCCTTTGCTGTTTGGCATCAATTTAAGAAGTAGAGTGTATTTCTCCACCCCTGGTATTTGAACTGACTTATTTCAACCAATAGGGTGAGGAAGATGCCAGTTTTGATGCAGACCTCTGATAACCTGCAGCCTTTATTCATATTACTTTGGGATTTGCCACTTCCTTGCAAATAAATCTGGGTTAGCCTGGTGTGCAAAGGAAATACATGGGCAAGCCAATTCTTTCTCTTGACAATAGCCACACAACTGTCAGATAAGTGAGGTAACTCTTCTTAGATCATCCAATCACCAGAAGACCCACCAGCTGTCTTGAGACACATGAGCTAGCCTAGTTGAATTTAGCTGAAACTTTCCAGACTTAAGTTAATTCCTAGCTAACACACAGAATGGTAAATTATATAAAGGGCTGTTGTTTAAGTCACTCCTTTTTGGATGATTTCTATAGAGTAAGGGCTTATTGAACAAACTTGCAAACTACTTTACCATATACTGTTCTTAGTACAAAATTCAGGTATATATTTTCCAAGTTAATAGAAATGAGCTTAGGTAACATCTTCATAATTATGAACCTAACATCCTATTGAAATAAAATGGAATAATCTACTTTTAGTTTCTTTTCACACTCACAGAATTTTGAGTTACTGGCCCAATGTAACTTACCCATATTGGTACCTGACAAATAGGACATTCCTAGAAGATTAATGTCTTTAAGCTGTTAGTGGTAGAAGCATTACCCATCTTCTGATTGACTTAACATTTCTAAACAGTTATTTTATTTACAAGTACCTAGAGTTCTGTAGCGTATAATACTATGTCAGTGGTTGCTCAGATTCTCATTTTTATCTCAACGATTTCCAAATCGTGTGCCACATTGGAATCAACTAGAGAAATTCAATAAAAAATACTGGTACCTGATTCCCAACTGAGACATTCTCATTTAAACACATAATCTGAGATTGCAGTGAGAACAGAGAATTTGGGAGTCCTCACGTAATTCTAATCTGTAATAATACTTGAGCTGTATTGTCCTTAGCTTAGTCTGGGCTTCTACCATTCAGCAGTATCATCAGACCACTAATCAAGGGAAAGAGACCTCATTAGAGTTGTAGGTATGATTATGTGTGTGTGTATGTGTTACACTTCTAGGACTAATTAGTCTATATGTTTTTAAAACTCTGCTACTTACTTTAACACTCTTACCTAATTTTTTAAATATTTACTTATGCATACAAGAACTGGGTACAGGCCAGAGGTGCAGGGGGTGAGAGGATTCACCAGAGCCAGATTGGGGAGCAGAACAGGCAGACTGACTGAAATACACTGCTGAAGGGAGCAGCGGTTGAGGCAGAAGTCTGCTGAGGTATGCAGGTCACCTCCCTGGCCAGGGGTCAAACTTGTGCTGCAGTGGCTGCAGATAGCTTCACAGTGCTGTGCCTTAACCCCATGTGCCACCAGGGAGGGCCCTGTTAATCCAGATCTCAATAAGAAGCAGAGAAGCAGGGGAAAATTGGTGGTGGGAATTTCACGGGAAAATCATCCATTGTAAAAATATGAAGGGTAATGTAATAAATACACATTTAAAAAAGGAGCAGAGGATGCAGGTGTCTAACCTTTCCTGGTCTCTCTTCAGTAAACATTTCATTAAACATTTCATTAATAATGTCCCTCTAATGTTACAATCTGGCCCACAGGGGAAGGTGGGTCTTCTCTTATCCACCACAACTTGACAGAGCCCTCACAATTAATGACAGCAGAGAAACTGAAGGTGATACATCTTCCTGCTTAGAGAAAACTTCTTGCTGCTATATCCACTTGTTTGCCTGAGTATTTTTCAGTTCAAAGCCATCGCTAATAATGAACCTCTCACTGACATTACTATCTCAATCACCTTTACTATTGAATTGTTGGATACTTTAATTTTACAGCTCTACTAATAAAGTAAAAAAATTTTTGATGTTACTATTTCTAATTTATGAAAACTATTTTTGTTGTCCTTTTCTTAATTGGAGTGAAACTTCTTTGCACTTTAATAGCAACAAAATATAGCACCAAAAAAAAAATAGGACCAGAAGTATTAAGTACTAATCAAGAAACAGATGTTCAATTGGTATGCACAGAGACCATTCCTTAAGAATATTTCTATAACACACCTCTCCACACGCCACAAGACTAGAGGGTGTGGTTGCTTCTTTTCAAATAAAAATCTGTCACCTAGACAATAATTATTACCCAATTATTGTATGTCCCAATATAAAACAACTCTTCTTATACTCTTATTTTTAAGATTTATTTATGCATACAAGAACTTAGGTGTAGGCCAGACATGTGGGGAGTGAGAGGATTCACCAGAGACAGAGCGGGGAGCAGAACAGGCAGGTATACTGTAATACACTGCTGAGAGGTGCAGCGGACGAGACCTGAGAGGTCTGCAGTGCCATGTGGGTCAGCTCCCTGGCCAGAGATAGAACTCGTGCTGCAGTGCATGGAGATAGCATGCTAGTGCTGTGTCTTTAACCCCTGGGCTACCAGGAAGGCCTGAATGTACACTTCTTTTCATGGGGTTGGTTAAATAATAAAAATTAGCTTTTTAGATTTTTCCAGTTGCTCTGAATTCTGGACTGACCCAAGGAACAAAAGATTTAATTGCACAAGGAAGTGAGCAAATTAGAAATAAGGGCAATTATGTTCTTGCAAAAGCTTCTAAGGTAGTTAATAAGTATATGGCATAATTTATTTCTTCTGAGACCTTTGCAAACTGAATAGGATATTCCACATTCTCACCAATTTCAGTTTTAGAAGCTATGATATGCAGGGCTGGTAAGACAAAAAAAAAAAATGCGACAGGGACAAAGAGAGTTCTTTATGGAACTGTTCCTTCTTTGATTCTCAACATTATTTCAGAGAGTTCAATATAGCCTGCTTCTTCAAGTTTATAGTTGTTTCTAGGACTATGTCCATGGCATTTTATAGAAGATGAATCCTTGCTCTTTCCTGAAAACCTGAGATGTCTTTATGTGATTGCATTACTGATTTCTATTGTTAGACTCTTCTCCCATCTTCCAAAATGGTGTAGTCTCCATCTCCTTCTCAGATCTGTGTTCCCATAACAGCACATCCATTTCCCTTCTATAGATGGCATTTCTACTAGGGCTCTAGTCCCATGATCTTTGCTGGGTCATGTGTATCATCCTAAAACTAGGAAGATGGAACATTACTTACAAAGAGACTTTGCAGAGATAATTCAGTTAGCTGACCTGAAGATCTTAAAATAGTCCTGATTTTTGTGGGTGGGACAAATCTACTCACAGGAACACTTAAAAACAGAGAACTTACTCTGGAGTCAGAGGAAGAGGTCAAAGGGAAATCAGAAGTTATCAAGCATGGCAAGGATTATATAAACAATGGATGTTTTGAAGTTGGAGGAGGCAATAGGGTGGAGAATGTAGGTGGTTTAAGGAGCTGCAAGGCCTTTCTGCAACAAGGAGGAACTGAATTTTGTCAATAACCTAAATTGGCTTGTAAGTGAAATCTCCCGCAGAGCTTCCAGATGACAGTCTGGGTGAGCTGACACTTTGATTTTGACTTTGTGAGATTCTAAGCAGAACTTCTGACATATGTAGTTTTTAGGAAATAATATGGCTTTTAAGCTGCTGAGATGATGCTCACTTGTAACAACAGAAATAGAAAATCAACATTAAATGAGAGGTAACTTTGTGTGGATACCATTAAATCAAATATCTTGTATTTATGACTTTGTAACATAAATGCAATTTCCCTATTTCTATTACCAGCTCTATGTTACTGCTAATTCTTCCTTAAAGGATCGTTTAATTCTTCTTCTTCTCTAATACTCAAGATAGATATATTTACTATATAAAAGCCAGATCCGAATGTTTCATTTGACTTCTAGGGTCAGAGTCTTTCTCTCTTTATGAGTACGAGATGTTTCCTGCAGACCATTGTGAAATAGAAAGGAGAACTGATGAGGTAACCCACTGTGGAGAATAAAGATCGATCCACACATAGGAAAGATAAAGGATGAGGAGAACCCACTTTATGGATTAAGCCACACAAAACCTAGATTTGGGGATCACCTGGACCAAAAATGATCTTTTATTTTCAAGATCATTTGTGTGAATTTTTCTGTCACAACACAAAATTTTAACTCATTCATAAGTAGCTCTGAAATTGTGTGTGTGTGTGTTTAATAGTACCAGATAAACTTAAGGAACATAATCACTAAATCACCCTTTTACTCAGTATTATGTACTAATTCCTTATTTAGCATTGATAGATTCTTGGAATCTCAGGTTTCAACAAAATGACTAAGGAAAGCAGAGCCTCAGTGATGCTTTATTTAAAGTTTGCAGGATTTTTCTTTTTCTCATCAAGGCATTGTTTGAGGACCTGTTGCATTACCAGAATCCCAGATAGGTGTTAAACTGATTACCTCTTGTCTTCTTCTGGTTAGTCACAAGATTCAGAAGGCAGACACCATGTTTAATGCATATCATGAATGCTGTTAACACTGCACCGGACTTCTGCTGACGAAATTCTTGAGAACAATTAAATAATGAAGTAAAATAATCTGAAAGTTTAGTCTTTACCCATGAATAGCCCACATATGCTATAGTCAGTTTTTGTGTCAGTATAAACAAAAAGTAAGGATACAGATAAAAATGAGAGAATTTTATATCTTGTCTATTTGTGAGTTTTTTGTTCCTTGTGTTCATTGTGTTGTGTTGATGAATCAGTTTCTTAATGGAAAACATTTTTATATCAAGCAAAATATCACTGCATTAATCTGAGGCTATTTAATGGAATCATATGAATTCCAATTCCAATTACTTTTTGGTAGGATGGATCTATTATAAGACATGCAGAATGTCACCTTTAAAAGAATAGTTGATGCCACCTTTCACTTGAATTTATGTGCCACTTATATATTTGACCAAAAGTTGAAGAATATACATTCATTCAACAGATATAGAAAATTGAGAGAGATCTATCCATTTGTGTATATCTCTTAAAATCTTATGACAATTAAGACTGTGAATAACTCAGAAGAAAACTGTGTTAAGGACGAAACTATCCAATCTATTTCTACAGTTTACATTTGGAATTTGTCTCCAGTTGTCATTTGACTGTAGAAGGCTGGTTGTACCTAGTATATTCTCCTCTAGTGGAGTTGGCAAAGATACATCAATACCTGTTTACTGAGATGCTCAGAGCTATGCTATGATTTAACATACGGCTGTATTGATTTTTGAGGAGGTTTCCAAAAAACATTTTGAATACTCACAACAACGTTTAAACAATCAGAAACACCAAGAGCTACATTGTAGTATGTGAGATATTCTATTCCTACAAAAGGACTGAATGATTTATTGGGTTTAAAATATATGGGTGTTGATGTATTTAACTTTGTATAGGGATAAATAAATCATCATTAGCTAGTATATCATGTAATTGTCAGTTTCTTTCTTAAAGATCTTAGATTTTGTTAATACAAAGTAGAAGATATCCTCCTTTGCTATAATAAACTTGTCTCAGACAATTAGATGAAAGCTATTTACTTTGCTAATACTGAGCATTTTCTATTTCTGAGCAGATGATCTTATGATTTTTAAAGTTGGTTGTTTGTTTTGCATAGAACTAGAGTGCAGGCCAGAGGTGCCAGGCGGTGAGAGGATTCACCAGAGACAGAGCGGGGAGCACAAGGGACAGATCTACTGAAATACACTGCCGAGGGGAGCAGCAAGTAAGACAGGTGAGGACTGCTATGTTTACTGTGCTATGTCTGTTCATACTCTGGCCAGGTATTGAACTCAGGCTACTTTGCCATGGGAGAGCCAATGTGGTGGGAGTGCGCTTAACCCCTAGGCCACCAAGGAAGCCCCAGATGATCTTATTTGAAAGGCTCCTTTGTCCTAAGCACAGTTTTGTTTTGTTACTCTCCTGAATTCAAACTGCCAATGATTTTTTGTTTAAATATCATAGCTCATTGCCAAAACCATGGCTGTCACAAATTGAAGTCTAGAACCAATTTGATTTCACTAAACCATGGCTTTTTATATATGCCTTGTTTCTATCTTTGAGGCAGTGCTTTTTTTGAATATATTGATAATGTCATCTAACATCTTTGAATTGTCATGCTCAAAGTATTTTGCAAGCAAATTTCTCCTCTCCTGCTTTTTTAGGCATGCAAAATTCTAAGGCACCCAGAAAAGATTCTATTTTCCTTCTAAATATTTTAAAGATATAGGCCTGACAACTTCCACTTAGTGTGATTTAAGTATTTTCCAGTAGTGATGATCTATAAGCTTTTTCATGTGTACCAGTAACAGATCCTCAATGACTTTTTCTGACATTCTGGAAATAAAAAAACAAAAGACAGAACAAGCACTTGCTTCAAGCATCATTCAAAACTTTATATTGTAGGTGAAATCACATTTCCTTCATTTTTATTTTTCTGGGGGTAAAAACCATACTTTTAATGCTTATGAACTTGTCATATTGACTTTATATAAATGTAACATAGAAGGGTCAGCATATAGCAAGTTGGAGATTTTATATTGTGCTTTTAATACTTTCATACAATTTTTGATGATAAGTAAAGTCATTTTTATGATAGTGCTTTAAACAAAGAGAGATTTTTATCCCTAGTTTACTGAGATGATTATATGGTTTAAGGAAACTTAGACACAAGGGCTAACAAGAAGCAGGTTTATTGTGCTAACTCCATGGATTCACATCCAAAGGCTGAGCCTCATTTGTAGGGAGTCGGAGTTTATATAGATTTTCATTTTCTACAAGGTTCTGGTTGTCTTTGCATTGGCAGCTGTTCATGGTCAGATATGCTGTGGCTACATACCAAGAAGTGAGTCATATAGTTGCATACCAAGAAGAAGAGAATCAGTAGTTATAGGAGCCCTAACTCCTAGGTCCATCCTGCCTCGTGGCAGTACATGGTTTAAATTAAGCAAGATTCATACTGGGAACTGATTTGTATACCAGGTACTGGCAAAAAGTCATCACTCAAGCCCCCCGACCTACTTATCTCAGGTCACCATGCTTCAAGATCTCTCTCACTAATCTCCCAAGATCTCTCCCACAGTTATTACCATTTTATTTTAACAAGGAAAGGTATAAAATAGAAAAAGTAATAGCTGAGTTAAGAAAGATGTTATACCTGGTGAGGAGGGGAGGGGGAGGGTTGAGGGAAGATGGGAGCATGAGGGACTGAGGTGATGGTGCACTGGTGAGATGGTGATGGGGAATACATGGGGATACAATTGATGGCAAGTATATGTGAATTTTAAAATATTTTAATAAAAAAAAAGATGTTAGATACTTAGGTGTGAATTTAAGATTTCATACAATCTAACCAGTTATTTATGCAAGTAATTGGTACAGAATGAGGACAATCAGGTATTTATTTTATTCTGATCAAGAATAAAGCAGTTAATAAAAATAGTTAATTGGGCTGAGTAATGACATCTTGCTTTATTTTAATTTTGGTCCTTTTCAAGTGTAAGAGCCATATTGTCACAAATGACTAGAGTTAATGCAGGAAGACTGACTGGCAGGTCTTAGTGCATCTTTACTTCCTGTTACATTTGCCTCTTTACAGAAGTTTGGCATAGATGAAAGGTGAGTCTCTAGAAAATGGGATCCCACCCAAAAATTAAGCGGAAATTCAGATTCATGTGATTCTATTAAACAGCCTCAAAAATTAATATGGTGATATTTTTACCTGATACAAAAATTATTTTCCACTATATTCATCAACACTCCTGTGCTTATTTAATATTTGGCTGAGTAATGTTTAAATATAATAAATATAAGTACAAGAAAGTACATTATACAATTGTAAAATATGGATTGTATTTCTAATGTCTTAACAATAGCATTGCATATCATTCATTTATTTTGTAATTTCTAACATCTCTTCCATAGTTTCTTTAGGTCCTTTAGGCAAAGTTCTTATCTTAAAAAAAAATCCTATTTAAACTGAATATATTTTGTTTTCCAATTTCTCATCACTCACTAGTGCTAGATTGTGCTTCAAGATAGATTGAGAAGAGAACATTGAGAGAAAGAACTAGGAGAGTCTTAGTCACAGGCTAGACTTAATTCATTCTGGCCACTATAACAGATATGTCAGAAACTAAAGGACTTGAGCAAGAAACATTTATTCTTGCAGTCCTGGAGTTTGAGAAACAAGATCAAAGTATCAACAGATTTAGTGTCTTGTGAGGGCTGTCTTCTTGATTCATAAATGGCTTTTTACTTGTAGTATCTTCACGTGGTGTATGGGAACTTGGCAATCACCTTTATAATCTCATTCATGAAGAGTCCCACCCATATGACCTAATCAGCTACCCCAGGCTGTGTCTCCAAATATCAACACACTAGGGGTTAGATTTTACATTATCATTTGTGTGTATAGGGGGCAGGGAGGAAACAAGAATCAGTCTACTGTAAGATTCATTCTGTGAATCCAAGGATAGTAATTTAGCATTACAGAGGCCATTTTTGTTGTTCTTATTGGATTTTTAATATTCAGTACAGGTTTTATTTTTTTTTTTTTGTGGGGAGGGGACATGCCATAATTTTGTGGGATTTTTTTGCAGTTGATTTAACCAGAGCTCAACATATTTTTAAAAATGGCTATTTTAGAACGGAATCTTACAGAGATAAAAATAAGTCTGACCAAAGAAGTATGCTAATGGTGAAGACATTTTAGGATTCTGGAGAAAGTGAGCCTCTTTCAAGACACATAACATGAATGAGACATAGAACTCTCTCAGAAGAGGGGTGAGATTTTGAATCATGGCGCAGAAATGAAGGTAAGTGTTCGACATTAGAAGTAAATGTGTTAAATAAGATTTTATATCTAGAATGCAAGTTAATTTGAGACTGTCACCTAGGACAGGCTTAGGCCTGGATTTGGTGATATATTTTTATTTTAGACATTTATTTACAGAGTCTGTTCATAGTCTGTATCATTGAAAGGGAGAATGAAGGTAAGGAATTGGGGTAGTTCTTACAATATTACTGAGTGCAGATTTTTATTCACCCAACTTTCATAGAATGATGATTAGATTTTTTCCTAAGTTGCTGATATGACTATAATTTGGAAAGGTATCCAAAATCTTTCTGAAATTAAGATGGATTACACATCTCTGTTTTCTGTCTTATTTGTTTTGGTATAGCATAAATAGTTAACATGTATTACTGCTCTTCAGCTGTGTCAACAGAGGGTTCTCAACCTTCAGTGTGCATCTTTATCACTGGAGAGTGGGTGTTTGTAAAAACACATAATGTTAGGCTCCATCCCAAGACTTTCAGATTTAGCAGATGGAGGTAGAAATTTTGAGTTTCTAACAGTTGCTAAGTAACATTGAATTTATTTAACTTAAGCTACACTTTGAGAACCACTGCTCTAAGTCACTAGCATCAAGTTAGTTGCATTTATATTACACAAATGTAGTATTTCAAAACAAAAACAATTGTGTTTTTAGTTATATTATGGTTTTGAATATAGTAAGATACAAGGAGAGTGAGAAGCTTCTCTATCTTTTACTAAAACCAGCTCTTCTAGAAAAGATTTTCTAACTAGTTACTAATGATTTTCACTAGGTGAAATATATGATAAAACTTGAACTTTAACAAATGAAAAACATTTTCTCAAGTATTTCATGGCTCAGTTGTTGACAACTTATTTTGCTAATGCTTAATAATTCAATTTTTGAGATATTCATGCCTCCATATTTTTCCAAAGAGAAATGGTGATTATTAATCAGTGGTATCATAGGAATGAGTAATATCTTATAGAAGCCAATTATATAATAAGTCAAGGAATGTTGGTCATTTATATTAGGGCATATAATTCATGTCCCTAAACTCTCTTATCTAATTATCATTTTTCTGAGATGGTCATTTGACAAGAACTGAGCTGTACATAATTGGAGATTAAGTTCTGTCTAGGATGTGAAGAACTGTAGTGCTGATTAAAGATGAAATACTTTATCTTAAAAACTGGTAGTAGAGTTGATAGCTAAAACTAAGACATAAAATTAAGCATTCTTATTATACTTAAGAATTCAGAAATGTAATGTGATGATAAATTTTAAAACTGACATATGGTCTGTTTTGCTTTAAAATTGGGCAAATGAATGTGATTTTTCCATACACTGGTAGCCAGATGCATTTATAGTTATTTGTACATAGCACACTTTTTTAAAAAAAATTATGTGTTTACGTGCATTTCCACAACTAGAAACAGACCTGTTTTCCATTTTATTTCTTCTGGTGGCTGGATCCATGTAGAGATTCAATGATTTTGTGCAGACATGCTGATCAGAAATTTTCACTCAGGAAACTTCGAAGATGGGATTTTAATGTTCATAGTTACCTATCCATTCCACCTGAGTGCGTCCTGCAACGATAAAACAAGAGGATCCATTACCATAGGCAGCCGTATCACTTTGTAGTCACCCCACATTGATGTCTCCAACTTCCCAGCTGTGATTTTTGCACAGAACTTTCCTTTAGAAACACATTGGGGAAATGAGTCTTTCATCCATGCAAGCCATATGATTTAGGTCATATGACACATTTGGAAAACATTAATTATTCTTTTCTACTTATGGAGGATTAATATCTAGGTAGCTGAGTTCAGACACAAGAACTAAGTGAGAGGCAACCTCCTGAAACAAGAATGTGCAGCTCTCAGTGGGACAGCCTGACGCGTCTCACAACAGCTACATTATCAGCCATAATCACATCATCCAGATCATTTTAACGATGCCAAACTTTAAGTCAGCGAAGAAGAGCCATTCACAGCATGCCTCTAGAAATTGCTGTCTTTTTAATCAAGAGAAATTATAACTCCATTGAGACTTTTATCTTTGGAATTAAATGTGTTGTTGAAATGTTATGTCTCTGTAATGCTACGAAGGAATAGTCTGTCATATTGATAGATTTGTAATAGCTAAGTCAAGTCACAAAGTAGCTAGCATTAACTCATAGGAAATAATTTGACTTCCATTCCCTTAAACCCTAGAAGTGTAACTCTTCAAAAAAAAAAAAAAAGACCAAAATAAGTTACATACTAGAAATTTGCTTATTCTCCCTGTTACATATTTTAATTAATATTCTCCTTGATTTTATTACTGAAGCCACACTGGCCTTCCCTTTTATTCAGCATACAATCTATGGCACCTCCTCAGTGCCTTAGTATTTGCTCTACCTCTTTCATGGTTAACTCCGCAGTATCTTTAATGCTGACAACTTTTTGTCATTTCTTTCCCAGCTCAAAGGTTATTGATTGTCTGATTCACATTGCTCACATCCATAATTGCTCCCAGTCGTTTCCAAGATAGCATCTGTATCAGTTATCTTTTAACTTTGAATAGACCAGCCTAAAACTTAGAAGATTAAATCAGGATTCACTTATTATTTCCCACAAGGTTCCAGCTAATTTTATGGATGATGGATTAATTCTACTCAGGTAAGCTAGACAGGCTCAGCTGATCTTGGCTGGGTTCTTTCCTGCATCAGTTGGTAAATCAGTCGGGATAGTGACTAGTCTGTAACTCATGTATCTTGTGTTTATTTGGCTAATACCAAGGGTTAATGTTGGTGCCTGGACTCTACATTTCCCTTTATCCACGAGGTTAGTTCAGACTCATTCCAAAAGAACTGGTAGTAGTTTGTAAGAGGTTTTCAGGCCTATTTAAGAACTAACACATCGTCATTATGTTGCAGGACAGGGAGGGGGCACTCCAAAACCCCCAAAATTGCCTACTCTAAATAGGTTTTGCCTCTGCTATATCAGTATAACATACTCTAGTGAGTAAAATATTCAGTGGAAAGGAGCTTTAACACAATGCAGGAATGGGAAGTTTCCAAATCAAGAACCCAAAGTGACCCATCCCTTGATGGGTAAATGCCCAGCCAAACAGGGTTGGCTCAAAGCAAGTCCTGTGAGGCCTGAAGACCTGCCACAAATCTAAAGCACCTTCTGTTGGGCATCCATAGAAAAGGATTAGAAACGGACAAGGATTAGAAACGGAAAAGAGCAAAATCAAAATCAAGATGAACGCTGCCCTTCTAACCTCCCCACGGGTCTCTCACCCACATCTGTTTCAACCAGTCCAGGACAAAGAAGCAAGTGCAGCTTCTTCACATGTCTCTGCTCCATGTGCCTCTTCCAGGTCTCCATCCCTTTGCTACCTTCTCCCAGTCTCCTCTCTAGCTGCTTCTCCTCCCTGCTCAGCTCTACCCTCCCTTGGGTGGAACAGAGAACCCCTTTCTCTTTGGACCATCCTGTTACAGTTATTGTAACAGTCTTTTGCTCAGATAAGTAACAACTCAGTCAAGCCATTCAGGACAAATAGACCACACCTCTTTTAGGTGGAAAGTTATAGTTTAACTAATACATGGAGAGCTACAGAATTGGGACAGTTTTTGCATAAATTCTATCTTACCATCTTATTTTCATCTTAACATTTATAATGACTTGAGGTCATAGCTGTGTCTTTTAATTTCTTAATTTTATATTTTTACTTACATGAATTTAGACTCTGAGGTGAGGAATCTTGATTTTTTTTTACTCATTCAAATAGGTACATAGAGTCTACAACAGTATTTACTAAGTGCTTATTAAAATATGTAGGAATTAAATACACTGAATGAACTCACTGGCATCATATATCTCCAATGCTTCTCAATGTCTTGAGAAAGATTATTAAGAAATATTGTCCTTTTGTAACAGGGTGGTCCCCAGGAAAGAGGGAAGTTCCAGAATCCCGGTTCTGCCCTAAGTGGGTGGAGCTGAGGAGGGAAAGAAGATTCTGCTAAGAGGAAATAGGAGGACAGAAGGAAGGGAAGAAGAAGGAAGCAGGATGGAGAGCAGCAAGGAGGGACATGTAAAGAAACTGCTTGCTTTTTGATCTTAGACTTGTTAGAACAGATGTGGGTGAGAGACCCATGGGAAGCTTAACAATGGCAGCTTTCACCTTGATTTTAATTTTGCTCTTTTCCTCCCAGATTTGCCTGACTCTTTCTGACCCTTTTCTATGGGTCTCTACTGAAAGGTCCTTTAGACATGTGGCAGGCTTTTGGGCCTTGCTTTGGGCCAATTCTATTTGGCTAGACTTTTACCCTCAAGGAGATGGGTAACTTTGGATGCTTAACTTAGTAACTATATTCTTTGTTCTTTCTTTATTGTACCTTAGTTGTATTAAAGTTCCTTTCCATTAAAGGTCTTATATGGTTATCTTAATGTGGTGGATGGCAGAACCCATTCAGAGAGGGCAGGTTTGGGGGTTCTGGGGTGCCCTTTCCCTGCCTTGTAACACTTTGATCAACAAGCTAAAGGATACTTATCCTTACATCAAAAAAATAGCGGCAAAGTGCACACAGTACTGTCTTATAGAAACTGATGAAATATACAGCCAGAGAAAATGCAATTGAGTGTGTCTCATTACACTATTAAGCAGATTGTTCTTGGTCATAGTCCCTTATTTTTATTAAATCTCTAAGCAAAATTTTCTTGTCATGTCTTGTATAAGTGCCCCCTTCAGAATTGAGGGAAAGCAAAGGGAGAATCTCAGAGAAGAAAGGAGACCTTAGGTCATGAATAGCAGTGTGCAGTCTAGACATGGCAGTCAGGAATGAGCTGAAGCTTCAAAAGTTCTGTCTGCCATGGAAGCAGTTGTCAGGCTGAGCCAGCAACATGAGAAACTTGGACCTTTTATTTCTTGTTCTGCAGTTGTGTGGGAAAAAGAGAAGGGAGCACCATTCTTGAAAACCAACTGTGAGCAATGTGCTTTTCTGGAGGTTGCAAAGTTCATTTCCCCCTCACTACAGGATCTATTGTTATGTCAATTTTGAAGATGTGAGACTAAGAGAAGTTTAATAAGTTTAATTACTTGCCCAAAGCTATTTATCTTGAAAGGAGTGGGGGAGAGGGATTTAATCCTAAGGCTGCCGATTCCACCAAAGTCTAGGAATCAGAACCTTCAGAATACAAACAGAAAACTATGTAAATATAATTCTAATGTATTTCTTGTGAACAAAATGCGTTTTAGTGGCATTAGCTAAAGCGTTTGACACATAGACAGCCAGTTCTAAGATACATAGAATCAAAGGAGTTTGAAGAATGTGACCTATTTAAGTCAGTAGGATCAGGATGACACATAGGATTAGTAATAGAGTTGACCCTAATGTCTGGTAATATTAATGAAGGATTTTCAATATTTGGAACACCACTCTGTCAGGTAAGGTGCCCAAGAGAAATACTGTTTGTGACAGTGATGATGACAATAAGATAAGTGAGGAATATGAGGATCACTAAGAATTAGACAAGTTTGTTCTAAAAGGAACCCAGGCAGGACAGTTATGATGTGGTTCAAAATCTGAGGCAGTGAAAGAGAAGATTGAAACAATGACTAGAACCCAAGCTAACAGCAGTGGCAACATGTTCTAGAGACGTACTGATGCAGCGAGATAGGACTGATCTTTATTCCTGCCCCCTCAGGTAAGTATTTCTGTTGCATTTAACAAGTTTGTCTTCTTGCACTCTAAGGAAAAGAGAAGGACAGCTCTAAGAGGACGATGAAGATGCTAAATATCTAAGGAAGCTAAACTTCAGGTGTTAACAAAGCAAGCTGGTGCCCACCTGAAATCTCCATCTGCCTGCATCAAGAGGACATGTCAAGCCTTCCTATCTCCCCTTTGCAGACCCTTGCCCATCTCCCTTTTGTTTTACTCCTTTGTTTAAGTAACACTGCACTCTGCCAAAAGGCAGGATGTGGTTTTTCATATACTTGTTTGCTGCCCTCCTCAGTCTGTCAACAAATTAAACTACTTTCCTTCTCCTCAGACTTGGTTTCCTTTTACTGGCTGAGAAAACTGAGGCCAGCATTTGTTATCACCACTTCTCAAAATTTAATAGGCACAGGAGTCGAACAAGGATCATGTTTGAGTCTCATCAGTATATTTGGGATAGACAACAAATTCCTAAATTTTTAACAAATTCCATGTGATATAATGGCTGCTGGACCAAGAATCATACCCTGAGCAGCTAAGTTCTGTTTATCAACAAAAACATTTCAATGTGTGTTAGTGCGCAGACTAAGAGGTACCTGGAAACTGCCTCCCAACTTACATGCTCTAAATATGGCCTGACTTCCAACACTTCAAAGATGAAATCTTAGTGTGAAAGAACTTTAACTGTGTGTATAAACAAAGGAGAAAAGATAATTGTCTTCTAATAAAATACCCAAAGTGAGCCATCATGGGTAAATGCCCTGCCAAACAGGGTTGGTATAAAATGAGGTCTTTGAGGCCTGCAAATTTGCTACATGTTTAAGGGTACATTCTGGTGGGAAACTGAGTCACAGGGCAAGTGGACAGCTTCTAGGGTCAGAATAGAATAGTCGTCTCTTCTCTGTGTCCTGCCTGTGTTCTCTCCAAGCCTCTTTAACATCCCCTTACTGTCCAGTTCCACACTTCCATAGGTGGGGCAGGGAAGCTGGAACCTGCCCTCTTAATTAAGATTACTCACTAAAACAAGTCCTCTCTGTTATATAAGCAAAAGGTCTCTAAAAAAAATTTCTGTCTGAAAAATTCTCTATCTTTGACTCCCAAACAGTACACACTTACACACCGAATCATACATAAATGCTTTCTCATACACACACCTACATAGCCCATTTAAATATATGAAAAAGCATGCAATAGGATTAGGAAAACAGCTAAAGTACTACTGACAACCACTCAGAGAATTAAAATTAGCAATTTAAATCAGAATGAGAACTAAACTATTTGGAAAATATTCAAGTTAAATGGTTAAATGTTTTTGGTGGCAAGCAGCATGGTGCTGTTTCTTTATATGTTTTGACTAGTCACAAAAATACACCATTGCTTTCAAGTTTTTTCTTTTGGAGGATGGATTTACTACACTGGGCTTTTGTCCAAGAAAACTTAAACTTACTAACCTGTTACACAAGTGATTCTCCTTCCTAACTGGGGACTTCATAGAATTACATCCAGATGGGGTATGAAAGGCAGTTATGCTCACCACTATACCAACAATGTCCAGATAGGGTATGGATTGGAAGATTGATATCTACAAAGAAGTTTTCCTTCTGCACCTGCTAATAAATGTGACTACATCACAGTCTAAAGCTTCTTCACACTGAAACAAACTATCTTTAAAAAGAAAAGACATCCTACTAAATGGAAATGAATATCTGCACATCATACATTTCACAAAGGGCTAATAGCTAAGATCTATAAAGAACTGATGATTCTACCGGAAGAAAAAAAAAATGGGCAGAAGAGCTAAATAGAAATGGCTCCAAAGAAAACACACAAAAGACCAACAGGTATATAAAAAAAATGTTCATCATCACTTTTAGGCAAATTCAAATCAAAACCACAATGAAATACCATAGCAAATTGTGAGACTATCCTGTATCAAAAGGATCATAAACAACAAGTAAATTGGAGAGGTAGTGAAGAAGAAAGAACACCTGTATATCGTTGGTGGGAACATAGACTGCTCCAGCCCTATGGAAAACATTATGATGACTTCTCACAATATTTAAAATCAATTTCCTATATGATTCAGAAATTCTGCTTCTAGGTATCTACCTGAAGAATGTGAAAATACTAATTTCAAAAGATACATGCACTCTTCTATTAATTGCAGCACTGCCTACATCAATCAACTTTCAGAAACAACCTAAGTATCCAAGGAAAGATAATTTGAAAAAGAAAATTTATATATATAGTATACACACACCCAGTGGAATATTACTCTGGAATATAAAATTAAGATGAGACTTCGCCATTTGCAGCAATATGTATAGAATGGAGGGAACCGTGTTCAATGAAGACAGAAGAAGATAAATACTAAATTTTGTTACTCACAGGTGGAAAATAAAGGAACAAATAAATCCAGCTAAAATCCTGTGGAAATGAGGCTACAAGGTAAGTTTGGGCAGGCAGAGGAAAAAGGGGGTTCAACCGACAATGGTGGAAGACTATGGTTGCCTTGGTGTCGGGTTTGGTGTGGTAGAAGACATCTAAAGATGTGTGAACCCATGCCTCTGAATCATATACAGTGTTGGAAATCAATGTTACCTAAATAAAGAACTAATACAAAAAAAAATTAGGAAGTCCATAGGCATAGAACGAAAATAGGGATTATTAAAAGTTTCAGCTTCTCAGAAGTTCCCACAAAATACAGGCATGGATGATGATTGGAAAGTAACTCTAAGAGTCAAACAGCATGGACCCTAGATGAGACTCCATACACCCTTGTTCTGTCTTGTTACATTATAGCGACTGGCTATTCTATTCCCTGCTTTAACTCTCTTTAGCCACACACCAAAGATGCCACCAGTCACTAAATCTGGATACCCTGACCCAGATACCAAGCACTGGTCAAATATACCAAGTCAACTTTCCTCAGAAGAAATATGAGCATGACAGATACTTGTAAGGTGCTCTGTAATATATTTTAGAAGATTATCCTTTGCATTCTTCAGAAGTAAGACTGCTAACAAATTCCCTGGGGTTAAGTTATATGAATTCCATAGGGAAGAAAGAGTATGAATTAGTCTAATCAACTATGCATTCCCCCATACTTACTGTCAATGATGAACTTTCTTATCTATCGAAATGTAATAGGTATAAAAATAACAAAATAGTAAGAACAATACTAACAGCAATAATAATGGCCATAATAATAACAATACCATACATATATTGAACCATTATAGGACAAAGAAAGGCCAGGAAAATAAAATGCAAACTAGTTTCTTGAGCTTTGATATTATCAGGGATAGTCATCGTTCCCAAAATGTAGTTTGAAAATCAAAACTTATTAAGTCTTAACTTTTTCAGAAAATCTCACTCGTGGACAAAGAAGGGCAAGGACTAATAAAAGACCCAAAGGGAAAAGTCCTACATGTGTAATAAATATTTTGACTTGACCATAAAAGTACAATCTTTGAAATTATATAATCCATAGTGCTGGGTAAATAGTACACTTGAGTTGTATGAATCTTGACTATTTAAATTTCCTCAGATGTCCTGTTATAACATGAGGATACTAAAACTACCTCTTTTCAACTTTTTCATAGCTTAACAAATATTATGTGAAAATGGCCAGTATAATATCTAGCACAAAAGAGGTATTTGATCCACAGATCACTAAGAAAGAGATGAGCATAGCTTAAGAAAGTTCTTTTGAGCTCACATAAACAGCCCAGTCAAAAACTGAGCAGAAGAGCTAAAAAGAGGAAATTAAATGACCAACAGGTATATGAAAAAACTGTTTAACATCACTTATAATCAGGGAAATGTAAATCAAAATCACAACAAGAGACCACTTCACACCAGTGAGAATGGCACATATTAAAAAGACTAGAAACAACAAATGTTGGTGAGGATATGGAGAAGAAGGAACTCTCCTACACTGCTAATGGGAATGCAAACTGGCCCAACCATTACGGAAAGCTCTGGGGAGGTTATTCAAACTACTAAAAATGGAGCTACCATATGACCTAGCAATTCTATTCCTAGGAATATACCCAAAGAACATAAAAACATTAATTCAAAAGGATACCTGCACCCTATGTTTATGTTTATTGCAGCATTATTTACAATAGTTAAGATATAGAAACAGCTTAAAAGCCCCAAACCAGATGACTGGATCAAGAAGATGTGGCATATATGCACAATGGAGTACTATTTAGCAATCAAAAAGATAAACTCATGCTATTTGCAATAACATGGATAGAGCTGAAAGGGATTATACTCAGTGTAATCAGTCTGAAGGAAAAAGAAAAATGTTGGATGTGTCATTTATAGGAAGAATATAGGAGAAATTAATAAAGGATCATGAAAATAATAATAAATAAAATATCAGACAGCTATAAATCAGATATTCCACAGGGCGGGGGGAGAGAGTTGGGAGAGGTGTCAAAATGGGAAGGGAGAACACAAGGGATGATGGTGATGGTGATGGTGATGGTTCATGGGTGAATTGGTGGTGGAAATTTTAAGGGATTATAGCTGAGAGGAGCACACATTGCACAAAAATGAACAAGGATGCCGTGTGTGTGTGTGTGTGTGTGTGTGTGTACTCCTTTGAATTCTTGACAGCTTTGACCAGTAGCATTAGGCATTAAGGCTCTGGCAATCATTTCATCTAGAGACAATAGGAACCTATTTTGACCGAGTTCTCAGATGACCCTCTGCTTAACTGGATTGAGTATATAAAAAAGTATGTATGGTTTAGCCAACTAGAAAAACTTTTCCCCAAAAGAAAAAAATGGGTTTCCATATTGTCTGCAGAGTTCCTTACATACTGACAATGATAATTTTTATCCTCTTAAGTGTCAGAAAAAAAAGAAAGAAAACCAAAAATCAAACTTATAGAAGCCCAAAACATTTTTAAAAATATGGTCAAACAGAATTGTTGTAAATTCAAGTATAAAACAGGGCAAATGTGCCCTCCCTGCTGGCATAGGGGTTAAGGCATAGCACTGTGAGGCTATCTGCAGCCACTGCAGCACCCCCAGCCAGAGAAGTGACCCACATGGCACAGCAGACCTCTCCTGGCTCATCAGATGCTGCCTTCAGTAGATCTGCCTATTATGCTCCCCATTCTGTCTCTGGTGAATCCTCTCACCTTCTGCATTTCTGGCCTGTACCCTGGTTCATTTCTGCGGAAATGAATCTTTTAAAATATAAATAAAACAGGGAAATTATAAAGGTGGAAAACAGATTGGGGCAGGATTCCTATAATTTCAGTATCATATTGTTTGAGGTTTTCACAATGGAACTTGTTGTCATAAGTTTATCATCTACTAAAGGAATGTTAACTAAAATATTCTATCCTGTGTGCCTGAATAAGACTTTTAATCTACTCTTATATAGGGGACTATTTGAAGGATTTTACATACCAAAAAGATAAAATTAGGTAATTATTAAGTATCAAGGCCACTTAAGCAACAAACTTATAAATGTAGGATTTCTAAGAATTTTTAGCTTCTTAAATTGTCTATGAATATCATTCACTAGTCCCTCCCAGTGATAATTAGGGAAACCTTTGAAATTAAAGAACTAGATTAGAACAAATACATAACAGTGTTTATTTTAAAAGAGACAGGGAGAAATGGGAAGTATTTTATCCTAATTTCTAAGATGACAAAATATAAATGAAACATTAGATTTGAGAAAATAGAGTATATGAAAACCACAGAACTTCCTGTTTGATAGAGTGTTTCTTTGTATTCCTGAGTAAAACTGAATTATACCACAGAGGTTATTTGGGGAAAGTAGAAGTCTTCAGTTGCAACTTTGAATGAGAAAAATAGAAACAGGCTATTACTTGCATGCAGATCAAAGAAACTGAGACCTGATTTTAGAAATATCCCTAAGGTTTACCTACTTAACTATAGAATTGTAGAATAGAGTAGTATAATTTCTCTTATAATTTCTCTTAACCTGTACATGATCATTCACAAGCATCTATGAATGAGATCTATATATTTCAGTTGCAGACATGCCACAGTTCTGGGGAGATAGTATAAAATTCACTAAGGATTTGTTGTTTAAAAGAATATTCTGAGGGGCCTCCCTGGTGGAACAGCAGGTTGAGCACCATGCTGTGAAGCATCCTTGGCACAGCAGCATGAGTTTGATCCCCAGCCAGGGAGGGGACCCACATGGCACAGCAAACCTCTCCTGGCTGACCTGCTGCTCCCCTCAGCAGTGTGTTTCAGTTGATCTGCCATTTCTGTTCCCCACTCTGTCTCTGGTGAATCCTCTCACCTCCGGCGACTCTGGCCTATACCCCAGCTCTTGTATGCATAAATAAATAAATCTTTAAAAAAAAGAATATTCTGATACATATTAAGTCAGCACATTGAGTGAGGGTTAATATAAATATTGATAGTTTTACAGAGTTTATAAACAGTGATACCTTAGTGCAAGAATGATTTTATTTCACTTTGTTTTGTCTTGAGAGAGCAGCTAAAGATAGGAATTTTACTAGAAAACCCTAATTGTGGACAGCTGAGGAAAACAGCTCTAGATTGGATCTTATCTATTCTTTAAGACTGATATTTATACAAGAGTCTTAGAAATTCATTATATATGGCTTCATTGGAATATAAGTTCCAATCAAAGATTTATCGCTGTGTTCTAGTAATCATCATGTGAATTTTTCTATTTTGCTCCTAGTGCATTTATGGTTGCAGTATGGAGTTGGCTTGAGTGTAAATATTTGGACACTTCTTTCTGTAGAGAAACTACTAAACTTACTGAGAGTTCCAGATGCCCATCTATCTTATATTAATCTTAATACAAATGGGTTATATACATGAGGGATATTACTTTGCGAGTGATACAAACCCAACCATCTAGCTCTGAAGTACACAGAGTTGAGAAAACAGAAACAATCCTCATCTTCAGGAAGTGATAGGAAAAGGAGTATATTTAGAGAAAGCCATATTTCATTCAAGAAAAAGGGGGTAAAAGGGCATACATTCTAAAAAAAAAGTTTAATAAAATTGCTACCCAGAGTAGCTGATCAAAAAATTCCAATGGAATGATTTGAGATGATAAAGAATTACATCTGAGCAAAAGATGAATGGATACTATAGGAACAAGTAACAGTTGTTTGCTAAGAGAGTATTTGACTTCTGGAAATTAATGAGAAAAGCAGGAATGTGGGAACAGAATGAGTACAGAGTGGTTCTATGTAGAAAGTGTGCCACGAGACCTTAGCCATGGTTCAATAAACTTTGCTTAGTAACATGGTGTACTATGGAACACTATATATAGGTAGGTCACTATCAGTCATAAGAAGGTAGATTCTTGAATTTTAGTATCTTTAAAAAAGCATTGACAAGTAGTATATCTATAAATTTACTAATATCAAGATTTTGATTTCTTATGGAGTAAATAATTCAGTGTTTACAGTGAAAAGGTGTAGACTTGCACCTATCTGTTTTTAAATAATAATTGCTGTTTTCTTTATTTTTTTATCAGTTATGAAGTTTTAAGCATATTGATCTCTTCAAATCTTAGTTTTCTCCTTTATAAGATGGAGATATGAACTGTAAGTTGTTCGTGTGATTCTTGTGAAGATTAATTAAGCCAATTCATACAAAGCAGCACTTAGCAAAGTACCTGACATGTCATAAGATAACAGCACAGCAGCACTGATGGTTATTATTACTCTCTTTAAACTCAGAAGAGCAAATTCTGAATTGTTATCCATTTTCAACTTCTGTCATTCCAGACTTTAAAAATGCATTGATTTTCCTTTTTTCTTTCTACTAGTAAATAATATTATGGAGACAATAATTTAATCTTTCCATTAGTCCCCAGGAGGCCTATACTCAATATGAATCTTTGTGCACCTGGAAAATTATGCATTCTGAATCTATCTCTGCTCGTCTTTCCCATAGCTGGACTAACTACATCATCCTACTCCTTTGAAGACTATATAAAGACCCATGGTTCTTTCTTTTTACCATATGTTGTAGCTAAAGTAAATTCAAGATACTCTGTATTCCAGAAACAATTTAAGAGTTTTAGTAATGGGCATCAGTCATAGGTGACTCAGTTATAAATCAGATATTTGGAGGGAAAGAAAAAAACCTAATGACACCGAAAGGTCTGCTGTTTTAAGCTGTTATTAAAACAATTGAGCAACCATATGATTATTTCTACAAAATCAATGAGCTCAGTCAATTTTTCATAATTGAAATTTGATAGTATTTCACATGAGTAATAGTAGTTAAAAGGTTATTTCTCTCTAGCTTTAGGTTAATTTTATTTGGGATATTGCAATAAAATACTTTTTGTCATAACTTGGTTATTTATTTTTACAATTTGAATTCAATGTCAGGCCTTTTTTTAAAAAAAGATTTACTTTTTTATGTACACAATAACTGAGCTACAGGCCAGAGGTATGGGGAGAGGGTGAGAGGATTCACTAGAGACAGAGTGGGGAGCAGAACTGGCACACCTACTGGAATACACTGCTGAGGGGAGCCGTGGGTGAGACAGGAGAGGTCTGCTGTGCCATGTGGATCCCTAGGAATTGAACTTGAGCTGCAGTCACTGCAATAACTTTATTGTGCTGCTTCTTGACACCTTGTGCCACCAGGGAGGCCCCCAATGTTGGGTCATTTTTCTAATACTCTAAGTAACACAAATAAAGTTGTTTTGTTTGTCATTTTCTCTCTTAAGATGCTCTATTCCCCTTTCCAGAGTACTTACAACTATATTCTGTCTTTTATTCCCCTTGGGAAATTTATAACATGCTTAGCAGTACAAGTGTATTTTAGATTAATTAATTTTTACTTGCTGAAATACAAAGCAATGCTTTTTAAGTTTTAAGCAGTGGATTTTCTAAATTGAAATGTAGCATGCATTTGATAAAAACAATTTTAGATTCAAAGTTACTCCTGAAAACATCAATAGAAGTGAAATAAATGTTCTAAAAGCACAAAAGTTCAGTTTTAGTTTAATCTTTTCATTTCAACTTCAGATAATATTCCTTTGCCAGTCTACTGGAGGTTTAAAAACTTTGGAATTTCTTTCTTATGTACTAGAAGTATAAAGTTTTTCATAAAGCATTTTAGTGAATTAATTCAAATAACTTAAGCAGCTATAAGCTTGGCAGGTAAGCTAGCCTGGAACAGTATAGGATCAAAGAGTGAAATTACCTTGTTTTTGCTCTTCACCACGTAAGTACTCTCCAGCAATTTATATAACTTACTTTTAGTCTAGATTTTTACCCATTTGTCTTTTTAAATCTACCTCAGAGATTGGGCATCTCTGGTGGCACAGCGGGTTGAGCACTGATCTGTGAAGCATCTGCTTGATGCACAGCAGTGTGAGTTCGATCCCCAGCCAGGGAGGGGGCCCACATGGCACAGCAGACCTCTCCTGCCTCGCCTGCTGCTCCCTTTAGCAGTGTGTTTCAATCTGCCTGTTCTGCTCCCCAGTCTGTCTCTGGTGAATCCTCTCACCTCCCTCAATGCATATATAAATAAATAAATGTTTTTTTTTTTTTTTTAACAAAATCTACCTCAGTGATAATGGTTCATACTTGAAAGAAATGTTATGGAAGAAAGTCAAATTTGATGCACCGTAACTGATAAGAAGTAATTACTCATTTACGGAAGCACCTTTTTCCTTAACTCCTTAGTCTTACAGAATGGCCATTTTAGATTTTGTCCTCTTGACAGAATTCAATAATTCTAAAACATATTGTTTAAATTTGTTGCATTTTGAACATCTGCTAATGAGTTTTTAGAAATAGCACAACTGATCTGTTTTGTTAGCATGCACCCAGGGTTATTCAGAGATGCCCTAAATGGTCAGCTGAACATTTGGCCTGAAGTAGGGTCACTGAGGTCTGAAAGTTTGCCACAAGTCTAACTCATCTTCTGTTAGAGAGCCATGAAGCAGGTCCCAGAAAGCAAGGTAAAAGAAGAGATCACATAAGATAATGGCTGCCTTTGTCAGCTTCCCACTGTCTCTCCCCCACATGTCTTTTTCTCCCTGTATCTCCATTCACTCCCCCCACCCCAATAGTACCAGGATGTAAGACAGACTGCAGTAGCAAAAGTTCTCCCCCTTAAGCCCACTTGCCTTTCTTGTTACATCGCTTCACCTGGCCTCCAGCTCTGTCCCCAGCTCCTAATGGCTAGTCCAAGGTGCCTCCATGTGAGTGGGTGTGGGGACCATAGTACCTGCCCTGACATATGAGTGGGTGTGGGGGCCATAGCACCTGCCCTGACATGTGAGTGGGTGTGGAGACCATAGCACCTGCCCTGACAATTTCATCGCTTCAATAGATCAGAGAAATATATGGGGCTATTTGGATATTGAAGATCTTGAAACTAACTGGGGTAGCTCAAGAACAGTTTTGCCAAAATTCTAGCTATGGATTTGGGGAGATAACTGCGACATTTCTAAATGTTCCATGATCAAAGAGTTCTTAGCTGGGTAAAAGAGATTTATTTTTATTCCATGGTAAAATGGTAGAGCCTCCGTCTTCTCTCTAGATGAGATTTGTTTATATTCCAGGGTAATAATGTTTTCCTGCAGGCAAATGTAAGGCAGGTTTGCCAGCCACCCTTTCCAAAGCTCACTGCTCCTTTGCTCTGAGACAGAATTATTTTCAGTATAGTGGCCTCCCTGATTATCTCTGTATCACCCCCTAAATTTGGGGAGTAAAGAAAAACATAGAACATGAAGGTGAATGAAGAATAATGAATGATAGGAACACCCTGGGCTTATAGTATCCTCAACAAAAGATTTTAACAGTCTGGGGGTCATGGCAGTGTTTAGGGATTACTGACTGCTTCATTTGACATGTATTAAAAGACTTTTCAGTTGCTTTTTTCAGTGTAATCAACTGTTCACATTTCCTCTGAATATTGTAGCTCTATGCCAAATTCTGATTTTAAATTTGCATTCCAAATAACTGCTGTTGTAATATAACCAATACAAAATTTAGAACTTTGAGCAACTTACCCTAAAGACTAAAGATACAATGCACTAATATATAAGGATACATTTACTGCCCAAAAGGGAGGGAGGGGCCTCCTTGGTGGTGTAAGAGGTTAAGTAGCAGCACTATAAAGCTATCCACACCCACTACAGCATGATTTTGATCCCCTGCCAGGGAGGTGACCCACATTGTGCAGCAGACCTCTCCTGCTTTGCCCGCTACTCTCCTCAACATTGTATTTCAGTAGATCTTCCTGTTCTGCTCCCCCCCCCCCATTCTCTGTTGAGTTTTCTCATCACTGCCCCCCAATCTCTNGCAGACCTCTCCTGCTTTGCCCGCTACTCTCCTCAACATTGTATTTCAGTAGATCTTCCTGTTCTGCTCCCCCCCCCCATTCTCTGTTGAGTTTTCTCATCACTGCCCCCCAATCTCTGGCCTGTACACAAGTTCCTGTATGCATAAATAGAAATATTAAAAGTATATCGAATATTATAAAAAGGTTAGGTCAAATACCTGAATTATAGTTTCAATTTTGATGTTTATAAATTTTTTGATTTTGTGTCTTTTCTTTTTTTAAAAGTTAGAGATTTATATGAAATTAGTATTTTTGAAGTGCTTTATAAAAATAAAATTCCTTGGAAATAATAATTCTTTTATCAATTTGCTATTATATCACCATTATCCCTAATATGTAGGTTCAAAAAGACCTCAATAGTATTGAGTTGTTTGGTGAGTGGAGCAGGAACGAAAAAAAGTTTGGAAAGTGGGTTTGCAAAATTAAGTATTTCTTAATCAGTAACATCATTAGCTTAAGAAAACGAGGATTATGATACAAAATCATCATAGTCAAAAACCTATACTTGTTCAAGAAATATCTAATGGTTTCTATTCAGTGTTAGATACAAGTCATCACTCTCACAGATTTGAGTCTAATAGTAAAGTTCAGCAAAATTAATAGTCATTGAGCACCAACCTCCTGTAATCTGGACGAGATTATGAAAAGGAATTTGAGATAACTAATTTGAAGTTTCCTATGGAATTTAGGAAATTTTGACTCTAGTACAAAAAAGTTCACAAACTAAAAGATAAAGAAATACAAACCCTCACTAAGAGTGCTGTGAATATTCATTTGCAAATAAATTCTGAGTATAGACTATATAGCCGATTCTGTGATAGGTTCTTTTCACATGTAAATGTTAACTTTTATATTAAAAAAGATAGTTATTGCTGCCTGTTTTGAAGTGAGAAACAGAGATTCTGGCAGATAAATAATCAAGAGAAAGTCTGCATTTTAAATTCCTATTCATTTCATTCAGCTTCACTATTTTCCTAAAATCAATTTATAATTGAGGCTGATATTCATGAGAAATAATAATACCACCTGGATGAAACATAGAGGCTAAGCATTAAATGCAAAGAAATCTTAGAATATTTGATTATAGAATAACATTTTAACTATGAACCAGCAACAAAAGCAACTAGTATCTAAAAGTGAGAGGTACAGAAAACAGCTTTCCTTGCTCATTACTGAACATGCCTGTAAGATAGAATTATATTCAATGTATATCTATACTGATAATCAACTATGTTTATGTATATGCCTATATCCAAATCTACATCTGCTCTATGCCTACATCTACATTAATATCTCATCTATAGACAATTTGATTGAAAAGTGGATGAGGTCAGTTTGATCAAAAATTTTTGGTTTTACTTGATACCCACACCACATACCTTCTTTTCTACTCACTGTTTAGTATGCATTAAGCACTTCAGCAATCATTTTGTATGCAAAGGTATTCCTAGACATTGAATAAAACATATACTCTTAAATCCAGTAATTGGAATTTATTTATTTTTAAAATGAACAAAATGAGCAAATGACTAAGTGCAATCAAAAGCTACATGCTGCTGAAAGCTATTTTCCTTTCCTTCTTTAATGTATAAGTGGAACTATTCTTATTAAAAGCAACAGACACATTAAGTTTCCTTTTCTTATTTCTTGCTCTGAGTGATGTTAAACAAGCCATTTAATATCTTCCATCTCCACTACTATGACCTATAAAATGATCTGTGCTGCTTATCCCATTAGACAATTATATGAGTCAACTTGGAGTGTGGATTGGATGTATTTTGTAAACCTAAAGCACTACACAAAATTATGGATTTTTACTTTTGTTCTTTCAGATCCAATTTATGGTTATAAATCTGCACTTAAAGGTTTGTAGTAGCTCTAGGAAAGATTTAATTATGATATCTGATAATCAGATGTAACTGCTCGAGAACAGAAAGAGCTGAAGGACCAATCAAGATAGGGCTGTCTTATTAAGCATGCCATGTTTGATTTTATGTGTTGATTATTTTACAAAGTTTGAGCACTATCATTAACCGTATATCCTAACGTCAACTTAAAAAATATGTTCATAAATCATACACAGTCATTTATGTGGCTAAATATGAAAATGGCTAATATGATACAGATAAGAAACAGGAAGAAATACATACCTGGTATAGTTTTGACAAGATATAAAAAATGTTTTATCTTTGGGGCCTCCATGGTGGCCTAGGGGTAAGTCTCAGTGCTATCACCACTAAGTTTGATCTGAGTTTGATCCCTGGCCAGGGAGCTAACCCACATGGATGGTGCAGCAGACATCTCCTATCTCCCTCACTGCTCCCCTCAGCAGTGAATTTCAGTAAATCCACCATTCTGGCTCCCTACTCTGTCTCTGATGAATCCTCTCAGGCCTCTGGTCTGAACCCCAGTTCTTGTATGCATAAATAAATAAATCTTTTTAGAAATGCTTCATCTTCTTAAATCAATGACAATACTGTTTCTGGAAAGTATAAGGCCTGCAGGCAACTTATAACTTATATGTTCCTAGTGAAGTGGTCTATTAACAAAGAGGAAAGTCCAAACATTTGGGTTAATTTAATATAGATTAACCAGTTAAAATTTGGGGACAGTGGCAATAATCCAAACAGAGATCTTCATGGAATAGGTTTTTAGTTTTTTTTTCTTCTCACCTTGACAAATTTCTTCACAATGAGAATAATTTTTAAAATATAAAAGTATAGCTGTCTGCTGCTTTTTATTTTATTGAAAAGGTAAAATGATTTGATTAAATTGTTATTTCACATCTAAGTATTATTTTAATAAGCTAGTAATATTTTTGAGTAAAATGTTAATAATTATTACAAATATATTCCATATGATTTATTTTTCTAAATGATATTATTTCAACAAAATCTTTAACTGTGTACTATAGTTAATACTTAATGCTGCTCACAATAATTTGTGTTCTACTAATGGTAATGTAAAATTAGACATACTTTCTTAATTCTTAAATCCTTAGCATTTTTTTAATTCAATGTAGAGAAACTTTGATTAGCATTTTCTTAAAGCAATGAATTTACAAATGAGCAATGTGTCTTATTATCATCATTAAATGTTGTAATGTATTGTATAAAACAAACTACCCATTTGAAAATATAAAATATTTAATATTATCATTTAAATTGCTATCAGTAATACATTGCAATTGTCATTTATGCCTAAAAAAAGACTGCTACAGTATTTCAAGTTACTTGTCCCTCAAAATTTTAATGTTGAAAATTAAAAACAAGAATACGTTATTTAATGGGTTCAATTCTCTCTTTGATTAAGATCACACCATGATATATAATACAAGAATAAAATTTCTCAATAGTAAATTCTCACAATTAATTTCCAGGCTTAGCATATAAATATTTTTTAAATTATGAAAATGTTTTTTATTTGGAGTTAATTTAAATGTAGTATTTTTGGTTGACACATATTTCAAATGCACTTACTTTTAATTTGGAAAGTCATTTTTTTCTAAAGCTATTTTCTAAATATCTTTAAAAGTTACTGAGTCATTTTTATATCTATTTGAGTAATTTTGATCCTATTAAGTATTCACTAGCTTTTTTAATAAAGGTAGTTGTTTTCTTTGGAGAGAGAAAATTCAAAATTGTTTTTATCTATTTACTTGATCAATCTTTTTTATTGTATTCTGAAATATTATATTTTCTCTAAATTTAATCTATATTTTAAAGAAATCTTTTAGTCAGCATTCCCATCATGCCATATTTGAAATGTGTTTCGTCAATAGCTTCCATCTTTAGAGAGATCTGGAAGGTCTCATATATAATGTTTGTATTGTTCCAAAGAATGTCATCATTACTGGCACAGTTGAGGTCTTTCTCTAGTGAAAATAGTCAAAACTGTGTCTAATTCACACAGCCAAAGGATGTTTATTAGGATTTATCTAAATTCTATCATGTGTGTCTTATTCTTTAACAATCATGTTATCACCATAAGAAAGATTGCTCCCAATAATTGTAAGAATTACTTCACCAAGACAGAAATGTTGGTCTGCCGCTCCATGTGGGTCACTCCTTGGCCTGGGTTCTAACTGGTGTGCTGCAGTGGCTGCTGATAGCTTCATAGTACTGTACCTTAACCCTTTCCACTACCAGGAAGGCCCCGACAATATAAATTAAGATTCAGACTGCATCCATGTTCATTTGCAGTCATACATAGATCCATTTGGATAGAACATGCCAGCCAGGTTAGGGTTTTATCTAGTGTTCAATTTCAAGCATTTTACTACCTTGTTAATATGATAACATTAATGTAGCTTCAATGTCATAGCACACAATTACTCTACTTGGACCTCAAAACCGTTTTATAATTGGCTATGATACCAATTAATACTCACTTTACATAGAAGGGGAAAGTGAAGCTTAGAAAAGTAATTTGTCCAAAGTCCCGAGGCTAGTAAGTAGCAAAGGTGGAATTAAAATTGAGGATGATTAAAATCTAAGCATAGCAAATGCATTTACATTATGTTGTATCAGTGATTTATGCTATGAAAATAAACTCAGTTGGTAAGATCAGGAAATGATGATTACATTGAATCTTGAAAAGATGATTGTGTTTTATCAATGGAAATAAACTTGAGGTGTGTGTTAAAACAGAGCAAATAGAATAAGCAAAATCACTTCAAGAGAAAAGAAAGTAGTACCTGTAGCATGTACAAAGTAATCTATGTGTTTTGGAAGAAATGGTGATATATGAGGATTTATGAAACAGTTGGGAAAAATAAAATAACACAAATGAAAAAATTTCAAAAAAAAACACTATAAAAATCAAAATAATTGGCACAGATTCCTATTAGAATGTTTTATTCTGAAATATTGAAAAAATTTTAAATGGCCCTAGAATTTCTTTGTGGCTATGTCATCACTGAGAGTTCCAAAATTATGTAAATTAATATTCATATAAATTGACTGAAGTGAATTTATGTATAAATGCTGCTTAATAGCATCATTTTTATAAATATTATTTAAAAAAAAACAGTAATATAGATGCAGTAAAATTAAATATATAATATAGCTGAAGACTGCAAGTCCATAGCCCCTCATTTAGTATGCCACTTGTGTTCCTAGGGACGCTCAAGTAAGCATTCTGATCTGATAAGAAGAATATATATTTTGGTTATTAAATCAGTCTTTATAATTATTAAGTAGATTTTGTTTATATCACTTCAGAGCTCAGTTTCTTCACCTGTAAAATGGACATTAATGTCTTTACTGCAATATCAATGGCTAGAATGTAATGAATCAGTGCTTAATTTGGCCAATACAAAAAAAAAAAATCAGATGTGTATCTTGCTTGCCTGTGGTTTGTGTCTCCAGATAACATTCTTTTCTGCTGTTCTGTAAAACGCATCTGAGGATGCAGCAGCAAAACTTGTGAGCTTTGGATTCATACTGGCAGATAATATTAATGATTTCTTCAATTTTTATTCTCAAACATCTAAAAGGAAATCTTGTGTATATTTAAAGTGAAAAAAGCAAAGTCCTTCAGGACAAGGGAGCAAATTAATTGAAAAAATGTTATTTTATACTTTCTATAAGAAGTACTTGTGCAGATTTTCTTTCATAAAATTGTTTTATTAAAAAATAATTTTAAAAATGGTTATTTTTAGTTAGAGAATATAACCATATATATGTAGGCATATATGCATATATTGAGCTCTCTCTCTCTATCTCACAAATGCACACACTCATTACTAGAGAACACCTCAAATATTTATGCACCAAGAATATAAAATCTTCAAATAATCTGATTTTCTGGAAGCAGTCTTCTCTACTGTCAGTTCTTTACTTTTTTTATCCCCCAATATAATGATATCTATCTTAAAATTGCAATTTTTTAATGTCAAAAGACTACTTTTTCCTGATAATGTGGCAAGTTAATGGATTTTGTAAGAAAGATAGGTATAAAATGTCAACAATAGATATTGTACATATTCAAAGAGACTTTCTCACCAGAGTTCTGATATACATCTCTTAATATCTCACTCTAAATATGAATGTGAGTTTAGCTGACAATGTCACCTAGCAGTTCTGTGTTGCTTTGCATAGAACCTAGTGTTTTGTAGTTATTATTTTTTTTTAAACACAATAGCAAAATGTGCACCTATGTTATGAATGAGGCACATCTAGCTCTGGGCAGAATTAACAGAATTGAAACAATTTCCACTCAATGAAATGTGAAATTTCCATCTCCAAAAAAAATACAAATGAATTTATTATAAATAAATACAAACTAGCTCAATTAATCACTTGGTAGATGGTATATGCCTGTCCTGTGCCAGGAACCAGGAACTAACATAGACACTGGGATGGGAAATTAAAAGAAACAACCTCTGTTCCTTTTTACACTGATTTTACCTGTTCCAGGTATTGCGTTAATGAACATAAATGATTAATCTAGAACATGGCACTGTCCTCTCAATTGAAAAAAAGGGGGAGGGAGCAAGCCACCAGAACAGTATGAGCATGGGTTCTTATCCTTAAATATACAGCCATGTTATAAAAGGCAGTGCTGGTTAAATACTCCCCTTATTTTTTTTCTGGAATTCCTGTATATTTAGTATTTGAGGCTTTGGAGAAACCCATTTTAATACCCTTAACTTGTTTCATTTTTCTTGTTCCTACTGGCATAGCTTTAAAGTCTGCTGAACCAGACAACAATAAGATTTTAGCATCTCTCTTTCCACTCAAGAACCAGCAGAAAATTACTTAAAGCTGGGATTTTTGTCATGGATTGATCATGGATTTGATGTGTTATCCACTGAAGGCATTGCCACAGTTGACCTGTATTACAAGAGTGTCCACTCTTTCCCATCTCCTGCATCATCCTCAATGTTACTATATTGATGTCTGTCTGTGGACGATATTTAGAACACTGTGAACTATATTGAGCAGCATATAACAGATATTTTATTTCATATTGGCATAAAATACTATAAAACATATTTGTTGAAGACTAAATTCACATTGTTAGGGAAATCTTCACCAATAAAGTGAATCAGGGACCTCACTGGTGGCACAGGTGTTAAAATCTCAGAGCTATCAAACTATCATCAGTCACTGCAGCATGAGTTTGATCCCCAGCCAGGGAGGGGACCCACATGGCACAGGAGACTTCTCCTGTCTTGCTTGCTGCTCCCCTCAGCAGTGTATTTCAGAGGATCTGTCTGTTCTGCTCCCCACTCTGTCTCTGGTGAATCCTCTCAACCCTGAACCTCTGGTCTATGTCCCAGAACTTATATGCATAAATCAATTTAAAATATATTTTTAAAAATGAAGTATATTTATTTGGATATCTCTGTAGCATGATGATGATTTGCTTTGAATTCACATTTAAGATATGAAAAAGATGGAATCTCTACCCTCTTCACGAAGTCACTGACTCCAGCATTTACGTGAAATAATATAATTCTTTAGTGTTTGTGATGGCTAATTTTATGTATCAACTTCACTGGACTACAGGATCTCCAGATGTTAAGACAAACATTATTCTGAGTTTTTCTATGAGAGTGATTTTGAATATTATCATTCGGATTGGTAGACTGAGTAAAACACATTAACTTCCTCCTATAGATGCTCTCATCCAAGCAATTGAAGGCCTGAAACAAAGAGGCCTCTGTTGAGAAACAGAGGGTTCCTTCTGCCTGACTGCTTTTGACTGGGGCATTAGTGTTTTTCTGTCTTCATACTTGAGTGAAAACATCAGCTCCTGCTGACTCTAGAGCATGCAGATCTTCAGACTGGAACTACACTGTGACCTCCAGCTTGTGGGCTACCCTGCAGACCTTAGTGCTTGTCTCCTCTATAATTATATGAACCGATTCTTTATAATAAATCTCCTTCCTGGAGAACCCTGCCTCATACCTTGTCTTTTGTGGATTCCCAGACAGAATGCTATTGAATCTATAAAATTCTATCTAGAATTTTATCTAAGGCACTATTGTCTTGCTTTTACCTTCTTATGCATCTTTAAATTATACTTCAATAGGGCATAATGATACTATGGAGTGTACATAGTATACAAGATGCAAATCATTAAGTATCAACAGATTATAACAGATGATTTCTATAAATCTCTAAAGAATGCTTAGTTGTTTCCTGAAATGAATTTTCTTTTCTTCTGGGCACACAAACAGATCACATTTCCTATGTCCCTCTAGAGTTATGTGCATTCTTGTGGCTGAGTTCTGATCAATTAACTGTGAATGAAAATATTACATGTCACTTTCAGGGCTAGCTTAAATAAACTTCCCATTTGAGCTCTTTATTTTCTTTCCCCCTTTTAACTGAATAAGACAGAGTCTGACCCTAAGGTAAACACTTTGACCACATAAAGTACCTAAAAGTATACATGGCTGGAATCATCCATGCTATCTCTCACATTCTATTTCTACTTACCAGGAATATCTAACCTGAAATGTTACATGAGAGAAAAATAAACTTCTATTGAAGTTGGGCTATAATATATTTTGGATTTGTTATTATTGTTGCCATAGCACAGCCTAACAATAACCAATCTCCTGGCTAGGAGTAGATTAAAATCAGTGTGAATTACAACAGCACAGGTAAAATCCATTATGCAGTATTACTTTGCAAGGTTTAAATATCCATATTTTAATATAGAATATAGCATGAAAATGAAAATATTTTTCTTTTATATAATAAATACTTGCTGTTATGCATGTATATACTATTTTATGATAAGTACTATATTCAGTGTTTAGTATAGAAATAATTATTCTGAAGATACTGCCTTCAAGAATAAAACCATAATTCATATATGTTTCATCTGTATACTTCAAGGACCTGTTACCTATGGGAAATAACTTGCTACTATTAGCTTAGAATGAATGAAGTCCTTTAGGTAGGAATCAACAGAAAACCAACAATAAATGCTATATTTTAGAGAAAAGATATTACATTTGACTGAATAGTAAAAAGAAAGGACGATATAATGCATTTAGATGATTATTATTGGGGGTGGGGAGGGGAGCGAGATAGAGAGACAGAAAGAGAGAAACAAAGACCTACATAACTAGAGACATATGAAGGAATACCTGTTTGGACAATGAAAGAGAGAAACAGAAATAAGAGTAAACATAGTAAGTCAGGGAAATCCCCATCCTGATCAAACCTATGGGTTCACATAGGTGAGTCATTTGAATCCAGGAAGAGTGATGTTTAGTGCTGCTTAGATGTGAGTTTGTTAGTTCCCTATGGGTTTAAGCATTTATTCTTTAGGTAAAAAGAAAGCTATTAAAATAATCCAATTATATTTACAAAAATGAGATGATTATTCTAAGGAGCCTGTTTTGAATATAAATTCAGTTTAAAAAATGAGATATTCTGCCTTGAATCTTCATATTTTCAATGACTACTTCACTGTCAGAGGGTATTCCAAGGCAAGCTTTGAAATTCAGTGAAATAAAACTTTGGGAGCAAGTGTGCAAGAGCCTTCATAAAGAGTAGAAAAAGTCCCTAAACATTTCCCAACTCTTAGGTATCACAGTCTATTGACTATTTCTTTTTATGGTTTCAGAATACTGCAAAAACAATTTAACTTGCTTTTAGAAGAGGTGTTGAGAAGAGCATTTCCTTTTAATCTGTCAGATGCACCTTTTTGTTTACGTGACGGACTCAGGACGGTCCAGCAGGAATCTGTTCACTATGGTAGCAAATTGCTAAGAGCGCTGTTGTAGCTTTCCACCTCATTACATTTCTCCTTCGTGCATTCACCTATTAGAATGCCTGATCCCACCCAAACAATACCAGTTTTCTATCCTATAATAATTAATATCACTACCCTATAATAATAGTAATACCATCTTTAATAATATCAGCTTAACTTTAATTTCTTAAATATTATCAAACAAATATTGCTTTACATAAAAATCGTACACTTTGAAATTTAGGGACAAAAACAATAGCCTAACATTCCATGAAAAAGAAAAAGACACTGCTGGAATATCAATAGAAACCATGTTGAAGTCATGTAGAGGATTATCTATCTCTAGTGATAAGAGTGATAGAGGATTTTGATATTTGAAAAGGTGAGAGGAACATAAATCATATCTCAGGTTTCTGATTAGGCTGTAAAAATTCAAATCCCTTATAAAAATTATTAAGGTGCTGAAAATAGTCTTACTTGCAAACTCAGTTCTGAAAACAAACTCAAAAGGACTTTGTAGTGATATCAAACGTAAGTGAATTATACAGAAAAGAGTGATGTCTCAGGTTTAGAAGTTCAGCCCTGAGACCCACTTACAGAGAAATCAGACACTTTGAAACATGTTTTTGTGTACAGAATTTCTATGCCACTGACAAAACACACACACACACACACAGAGTATCAAGTCAATCCAGTTTCAAAATGGTAAGTAGCACATACTGATGTGAAAGTTTGTGGAGTTTTCCAAGTATGTTATCTTTGCCATCCTTAAACAAGTGTTTGCAAAACAGCCACGTAAATACGGCAGATTAAGAATGGCATAATTAAGGCCCGGAACTTTAGCTAATAAAATTCTAGACTTAGACTTGCCGGAGATGAGGTCAGAAGACTTGAAAAGTGAAAGGATTAGGAGAGGTTGTCGTCAAATATGAGCAGCGCCTCAATAGATGGCGCTGTTCTCCCTGCTTTGAGCTCATTCCTCTAAATGGCTTGGATTCCACACACATCTCCAGGAGTGTGCTGGATCCTCTCACCTCTTCAGTTTTTATTTCCTGTCATTCAGTTATATTTAACGAGGTGATTCAGCCACAGAAAACTAACAGCTTATGAATGACTTAATATGCCATTATCTCTGAGTCCCTACTTTTTTTCTAAATGTGTTCTCTGACTAAGAACACCTTCCACCTAACCCTTTCTCATCACCTTGGACAGAATATCTACAGTATATAGCTATACTGTATGCACAGTATAGAGCCTATGCTCTTTCTTGCTGCTCCTGTACTATCAAGCATGTAAGAGTTCTCACCTGTATTATACACAAAATATTGCACACATGCACACACACATTATGTACACATGTTAATTGTGTCTCTGCCAAGGGAAGATGTGTTCCTGATATTGATCATATAGTCAACAATTTCTAAATGTTTTTGAATCAGTAAATAAATCTAAATAATAGTGTATTGGAATGATGTGTTCCTGATATTGATCATATAGTCAACAATTTATAAATGTTTTGAATGAGTCAATAAATTTAAATAGTAGTGTATTTTCTAAACTCTATTTCTGCATTAATGACACCTCTCGATGCTTTATCTACAAGTGCAGTGCCAAGCTCTGTTGATCTGGATTGTTAACTAAGCTAGTTTAATCCCCCTTTAGTTTTGCTGTATGTATTTTACTTTTGTTTGTTCCTTTGTTGCCATTTTAAATTGAAATTCTTCATGATATAATTATATATTTTTCTTGATAAGTTCTTTTAAACTATTCTCTTCAATTAGTTCTTACAAAACAGAAAAAAAAGAGTATTCACAGATGATAGAAAGTCTAAGTTTAAATCCAGTTTCACTTTTAGAATGAAACACCTAAGCTTGAATTTTGGCTTCATTTACATCAGAGGTATGTTACTTGAACATGCTTCATTCATTCAATTTAAATGAATTCAACAAATATTTATTGACTATTATTATGACAAAACAGTTTGCTTAGTAAGTGGGGTAAAGGTTGAAGGACAAAGCTAAGGTTTGCTCTTATTGCAATATCAAATTGCAGGAAAAATTTAACCTCACATTTCAGGGGTTCTATTCTCTCATCTAAAGGAATGAGGGCCACAAAACACACATACTAGAAAAATAAAGAAGTTGTATATAAAATATTCCAGAATAATATAGGAAACTCAGGCATTTAATGAATGATAGTTTCTCTGATTTCAAATAAAGAAAATATAAGGTAGGAGGAGAATTCTATACAATGGAATCGTGCCAAACTATTCTTGGTTCTTCAGCGATGCTTTTGAATAAATACATTCATGAATCAACTATAATTTAACTGAAAATAAAATGAGCCAGGGTTGAAAGAGTCTGAATTCAAAATCTTATTAGTTAATTTCTGGTTATGTTACATAGCTTAGTTGTCTTTTTATTATTCAAATTTTTCCTACTCATATTTTCCCCCAAATCAGGTAAATTTTTTATAATCAGTGGCATTTAAGTGAGAGGCAAGTATATTACATTATTCTGCTAGAGATCCTTAATGACTTTGGTAAAAATCATTCTTTGTTCTTCAGTTTCCTCATTTGCAAAAGAGGTATAAAAATACTGACAGAGGGGCCTCCCTGGTGGCGCAGTGGGTTAAGCAACGCACTATGAAACAAAGCACAGCCACTGCAGCAGGAGTTTGATCCCTGTCTCCGGCCAGGGAGGGGACACACATGGCGTCGCAGACCTCTCCTGCTGTGCCCGCTGCTCCCCTCAGCAGTGTGTTTCAGTCTGCCTGTTCTGCTCCCCACTCTGGTGAATCCTTATACCTCCCGCGACTCTGGCCTGTACCCCAGCTCTTGTATGCATAAGTAAATAAATCTTTAAAAAAAAATACTGAACGAATAGTGTAAATAAAACAGATACACATATTATATGTGTAATATTTTCAGTGTTCAAAATTACTATATGTTCTTGTTATAATTACATTTATTATTTTTAAAGATTTTTATGTATTACTTTTAAAGATTTTTATGTATTTATGCATCCAAGAACTCAGGCATAGGTCAGAGGTCCAGGGGGTGATAGGATTCACCGGACACAGAGTGGGGAGCAGAACAGGCAGATTGACTGAAACACACTGCTGAGGGGAGCAGCAGGTGAGATAGCAGAGATCTGCTGCACCATGTGGGTCAGTCCCCTGACTGGGATCAAACTCAGGGTGCAGAGTGATACTCTGATAGCACTGAGACTTAAATCCTACACCACCCGGGAAACCCTATTATTACTTTTCTATTTCCCTCATTGGAGTACACAGAAATTCACTTTGAAAAATTTAAAGTAAAAACAAAACAATACAAAACAACCGAGAGTCAACATCAAACATAAGTGTATGAGGAGCCCCTTGAAAAGTCTTTCAAGCAAAACTGATAAATATGTATGTATATGTGTGTATACATACACACATATACATATATATGAATTTTGTATATGCATATTTATATTACAGCCTTTGTGGTAGCCCTAAAGGTATACAAGAAATGAAGACACATTTACTGAAGAAAATCTATTAAAGTTTCATAAAGACTGTTAAGAGTCCTGGTATGGGGGTGGTTCTTTGTACCAGCATCCATACTCTCAATCTTCCCTTTTAGCTCTATATGGCACAAGCTATATTCTAGGATAAATGTGTTTCAAAAGTAAAAGTGGAATGAAGTCATGTAAGAGAAATAAAAACAAAGAATGTTTTCCTAGCATATTAAGCTTAGCAAAATATTATGAACATTTTTTCAGGGTGAGATTCTGAGATTATTGAGATTCTATGATACAATTAAAATCATTCCATATTGATATAAAAATCATTAAGCAGTTTGCCAAAGAGAAGCATAAAAATTAAATCAATAAAGCCATATTTGTTACATTGACACATTTCATCGTGGGGAAAGTTAGGTTCAATAGTCTTAATAGACTAAGCCACGTACTTATCTATGGATAAAGTATGTTCATGAATCCAATTTGGTGACTACATAATCAGTTATTTCAGTTGCATAATTGTGGTTTTAGTGTCTTTTAAAAGTAGAATTCTATTGTTGATTATGAACAATGTTGTAGAAAATGACTTATTACATTGTTTTCAAACCCTGCCTAATTTGTGTGTTTTAACTTCTCTCTTATAGGTTGAATTGGGTCCCCACACACCCTCATCATTATACATTGAAACCCTAACTCCCAATAACTCAGAATGTGACTATATTTAAATAGGGACTTTTAAAAGACGATTAATTTCAAAATGAGATTTTTAGGAAAATCTGTAATTCAGTTTTACTGGGATCCTTAGAAAAGTTGGACAGGCAAAAGACAGTGAAGACTCATCTAGAATTATCACCATGACACTGAAAAACAAAGCACAACACAGAGTTACCCAAAACAAAGAGATACCCCACTGATTGGCAAAACAATTTTGTACTCCATAGAGCTGATAAAGGACTGATCACAAAGATCTACAAAGAATTCACATGACTCAACAAAAACAAGGTAAACATTCCAGTTAAAAAATGGGCAGAAGAACTCAAAAGACACTTCTCCAAAGAGGCAATGCAAATGGCCAACAGACATATAAAAAAATGTTCAACATCCCTCATAATCAGGGAAAAACAAAATGAGATACCACCTTACAGCAATAAGAATGGCACACATTAAAACAAACAAACAAAAAACTAGCAACTACAAGTATTGATGAGGATGTGGAGAAAAATGAACTCTCCTACACTGCTGGTAGGAATGCAAACTGGTCCAGTCTCTATGGAAACCTGTATGGAAGTTCCTCAATTTACTAGAAATGAAGGCACTATATGACCTAGTAATCCCACTCTGAGGGATTTACCCAAAGGACACAAAAACATTAATTTAGAAGAACACAGGCACCCCTATGTTCATTGCAATACTGTTTATATTAGGAAAGACTTGGAATCAACACAAATGTTCCAAAATAGATGACTGAATCAAGAAGATGTGCTATATATACATAATGAAATATTATACAGCAACCAAAAAGATAAACTAGAGCTATTTGTGGAAACATGGATCGAGCTTGAAGGGATTGTGCTCAGTGAAATAAGTCATAAGGAAAAAGAAAAAATACCAGATGGTCTCACTTATAGGAGGGATATAGGGGGGATTAAGGGGAAAAACACAACAAAACAAAAAAAGACAATTACAAATCAGAGATATTCTTCAGGAAAGAGGGAGGGTTTGAGACCAAGGCAGGGGCAGACCAAAGCACAAGGAACTATGGTTATGGCACATGGGTAAACGTGTGGTAGAAAGTCTATTGGGGTTATATCTAGAAAACAATCATTGTAAGAAAAAATAGATAAATAATAAAAATATATAAACAAAGCAAAAAGCAAACAAAACACTCCCCTAACCCCAGCTTATCAAATTAGATGGTCTTAATAAAATTAGTGTGGGGAATGGCAAATTTTGCTAAATAATCATTTCTCTTTTTTTTTTTTTTTTTGAGTTATCTAACATAATGGCAAAGCTGACTTTGAATAGGGCATTGTACAAAGTGAATTCAGCTGCTGCTCAAAATTGATTTCATCCATATTTTTCTGGTGGAGTGCCATTCCTTTTAAAAAAGAAGGTTGATTTTTACTTTGTACTCTCTTTGTGATTTCTAGCTTTCTCTGTGAATTTTTATAAAGTAAGGGTAGAGATGACCTAAACTTTAGACTCAAACACACACTTGTTTCTTCCTCTACTGTCGTCCTAATTCTGTGTTTGCTGCAGTGGAGCCTCTTATAAAAGGAAAGAGAAATGGAAAGCAGATGCAAGACATTCTGTGTCTTCCATGCTTAAATGGCTGTTTTATATTCCTTTGAAAACAAATACCGCTTAATGCATCATTTCTAAGTGATGTAGATGCATCCTTACTGTTCTCATTTTCTTTCTTTTTTTTAAGATTTATTTTTATTTATACAAGAACCAGAGTGTAGGGCAGAGGCACAGAAGCTGGGGGGAGAGAGGACTGTCCAAAGAGTGGGGAGCAGAATGGGCAGATCTACTGAAATGCACGGCTGAGGGGAGCAGTGTACCAGAGGGGAACGGTCTGCTGCACCATGTGAGTTAGCTCGGTGGCCAGGGAATGACTGGCCACCATAGTGGCCATAGTAACTGACACTAGCTTGACAGGAGTGAGACTTTAACCCCTGTACCACCAGGGAGGACCCTATGGATCCCATTTTCCTAGAAAGTTAATGTCTTGGCTGAGCCTAAACTCTAAAAGGTAGCTTTTGCATAGTTGATCATGTATATATACCACTCTGCATATCTTAGGCAAATGTTTCTTAAATTATCCCATTATCAGAAGTTATTAAGAAAATAAATTGATAGCTTAATGACAACATAATTGGTAAAACTCAAAGAACAATAAACCTACCATGAATTAGTTTTAAAGATTAAAGATTTAGATATAAAGATTTAGTTTTAAAGATAGTTATAAAGATAGATATGTATAGATATATATATAAACACATCATTCTTCCCTTTGTACAGTGTATGCTTTCTCTTCTCAGTTGTATTCAATCTATAGACTTTACATACTGAGGACTTACCTGAATGTACAGTGTTCTCAAAACAATCCTGTAATTCTTATTCCCACCACTTGGGTCCACTATACTTGTCCCTTTGATAGTGAAGTTTAGTTAAAATAAGTCAATATTATCAGGCATATAGATCTATAAAGCCAAATATATATCTACTGTCCATACTGTTTTGAGCTTCTGAACTTTAGTATTCACTTGGGGTAAAATGAATCTGTGTATTTGGACTGAGTTCAGATCATTTACATTTAGGGTAATTATGGATAAATTTTAGATTTGCTACTGCCAATTTTTATTTAGTTTTATGTTTAATCTATTTCTTTATAAGGTTTTGTGGACTTTCTTCTCTTTAAATTAGATCAGAGAGCTCCTTTCATCATTTCTTGTAGGGAAGGTGTTTGAACATTTCTATGAGCTTCTGTTTGTTTGGGAAGGTCTTTATTTCTCCTTCATAGCTGAAGGAGTGTCTTGAGGGGTATAGCACTCTTGACTGGAAGTTTTTATATTTAAGTATTTTGAAAAGAAACTCCTTGACTGTATGGTTGTTTCAGAGAAGT
Organism: Galemys pyrenaicus; assembly: GCA_019455555.1. NCBI lineage: Eukaryota > Metazoa > Chordata > Mammalia > Eulipotyphla > Talpidae > Galemys > Galemys pyrenaicus. The sequence continues at coordinate 307,043 of JAGFMF010011862.1, forward strand.
GCTTTATAGGTTAGCTGCTTTTTTAAAATACCCATTTTCAAAATTCTTTGTTTTGAATTCTTGGATATTTCATGACCATGTTTGTAATGTAAGTCTCTGTACATTTAAATAATCATTTGTTATTTTAGAGAACTTCTGGGAAATAACAAAAGAAGTACTAAGAGGGATATATACAGTTGATAGGCCCACATTAAGATATAAGAATAAGGGGGCCTCACTGGTCATGCAGGTGTTAGAGTCTCAGCACTTTCAAGATATTGCCAGCTACTATGGCACAAGTTCAATTCCCGACCAAGGAGCTAATTTACATAGAGCAGCAGACCTCTCCTCTCTTGCACCCTACTCTCCTCAGAAGTGTAGATCCGCCTGTTCTACTCTCCACTGTGTCTCTGGTAAATCTGCTCCACCCCCACACCTCTGGCCTACACCTCAGTTCTTATACGCATAAAGAAAAAAAATCCTTAAAAATTATATAAGACTACACTCAAACAAATAATATAATCTTACACCTTAAATAACTAGAATAGGAAGAACAAAGCCAAAAACAGGTAAAAGAAGAAAATAATGCAAATTATAGTAAAAAAAAAATGAGTCAAGATAGTCCTTGAAACCAAACATTCCTTTTTTTTTGAAAATATAAACAATATAAAGGTGAAGTAATATCAGAAATCAGAAACATATTGACACTATTATGAACATCTATACACTGTAAATTGAGTAACACAGAAGAAATGGAAAATTTCCTAAGGTAAATAGCTTTCTGGGGCTGGATTAGGAAGAATTAGAAACCTGAGCAGACCAACTGAGGGACAGCAGGAGAGTGGAAAGTGGGGGGAAGGGGTTTAATGAACTATGGTAGAAGAATATGTAGTGTGGCAGTATAAACATGAAGAGGTAGGAATCTATGTTTCTGATTAATACGGTGTCACAATGTTACCTTAATGAAGAAATTATTTTAAAATAAGAATGCACTATATATATTTTTTAATGAGTATTATTTTTGTTGTGGTTTGGTTGTTTCTATTCCCTCACTGTCCTTTGGTAGTATGGCATAAGTCACTGTGATGATTTTTGTTTCTATCTGTGTGTGTGTGTGTGTGTGTACATTTAAAAGTTAGGGGGAATAGAGAGAGAAGGAGGGTGATACCTTATGTATATATTTCTTTTCCTTGGCTAAATACTGAAGAGAAAAATGGGTACGTGGGTAGGTGTATTCTAAGTATTATCAGTTGCTCTATAACAAATTATTTTAAAATATAGTGGCTTAAAAATAAAATAAAATTTAGTAGCTTACACCAACAAATGCTATCTCACAATTTATTTGGGCAAAGAATCTAGATATTACTTGACTAGGTTTGAATTATGAAGTCTGAAATCATGTTTAAGTCCCCTGAAAGATCAAGACAACAGTGGTGGCAAATCCATGTACAAAAACTTACTCACGTGACTGGTGGCAACATGTTGTCCTTACTAGCTGCTGGTTCCTCGACACAAGGGTCTCTCCATGGACAGACTGCTTCCTTCAAAGTGAAGACTCTAAGAGAAAGAATGGTAGAACTAGTAGTAGACCAGAACTCAGTCTTTTTGCAATATTTTTATAGCCTATGTGTTAGAAGCAAATTGTTAGCCCTTATCACTCTCCTGGTGAGGGTATTATATAGGACATGCTTCATGGAAATGAAGATTTCTGGTGATTACTTTAGAGACTGTCAATTCTCACAGGCACTGCCCAAAAGCTTTCAAAAATTATTGATATTCTGCACTTTAATCAACAACATCAGTAGATTCCAATTGCTCCATATATTTGCCAATATGTATCTTTAATTATATGTGGTATCACTTTTCAAGTAGTTGTGAAATGTCACTATGCCTTTTATTTTCATTTATCTGATGAATAATAATTTTGAATAGCATTTTCTGAGTTTAATGGCATTTTGTATTTCTTATTTTGGTAAAGTTATTTTTTACCATTTTTAAATGATAATATGTTTATAGCAGCACTCTTTACAATAGGTAAGACCTGAAAACAACCTAAATGCCCAAAAACAGATGAGTGAATCGGGAAGCTGTGGTACATATACACAAGTGACTACTACTCAGCAATAAAAAATGAAAAACTAGACGCATTCATAGGAACATGGATGGAACTGGAAGGGATGATGCTCAGCAAAGTAAGTCAGAAGGCAAAAGAAAAATACCAGAAGGTTCCTCCCCTAGAAGGAATATAAGGGAACCAAATAAAGATCAAGGAAAGGAATAAGAACAATAATAATAACAACAAGAAAGAAACAAAAACCAAAAATGAAAAGACAAACTGGGGACACTTGGTGGGGAGGGAAGAGGGGAAGGGTTGAGGGCAGACGGGAGCACAGGGGACTGAGGTGATGGTGCACTAGTGTTATGGTGATGGGGAATACATGGGGATTACAATTGATGTCAAATATATGTAAATTTAAAAAAAAATTTAAAAACAAAACAAAAAAAATAAAAACACTTGAGTATTAGTATATTCTGGATACAAGTCCTTTGTCAGAAATTTATATCATGATTAATGTCTCTTAGATATGGCTTGCTTTTTCACATCCTTAATGGCTTCTTAGATGAAATGTTTTCTTTCAATGATGTCTATATGACTATTTTATTGGTTATTTTTATATCCTAATAACTACTGCTTAGGCCAAGTTTGCTAGGTCCTCTTATTCTATTCCAGAAGCTTGTAGTTTTATTACACATGTGTACATTTCATTTATTTAAAATAACTTTTTGTATGTGATATGGACAGCAAATCACTTATTTTCTGCAAAATGTAGCTAAATGATTCAGCATCATTTGTTGATAAGACTTTCCTTTTCTATCGTTCCCTTTTCTATTTCTGTTTTTTATTCTGCTCCACTGGTTGTATATATATTTACTTATGTGAATCCCACAGTAAATTATTGAAACTTGATAAGCTGTAATAAAAATTCTTAATTTTGCTCATCACTTTAAAATTGGTATTGACTATAATATCCTTTGATTTTCAAGTGGACTTGTTAGAATCACATTGACAATTACCAACAAAAAATATCCCTGATATATTGATTAATGCCTAATGTCTGGAAAATAATGAATATTCTAATCTATAAACATAGTGTATCACTTCAATTATTCTATAGACACAGTATATCTCTTCACTTATTTAGATCTTCTTTATTGTATTAGTAATATTTATATTTCCTAGAGTGTAGGTTTTACAAATTTTTGTTAAAATTTGTCCTAAAACTTTGAATCTTTGATGACATTTTACATTATTTAATTTTTAACTTCAACTAGTTTATTAATAATCTCTAGTTAAAAAATAGGTCTTTTTATTGACTATATACTGATAATTGCAGAATTTGTTTTTTTAGATCTATTAGTTCTTTGGTAGATTTTTTGAAATCTATACAATTACATCAATTAAAAATAGACAATTTTGCTTCTCCTTTCCAGACTTTTTTCTTGTTTAATTTTTAATTTGTTTTCAAGAATTTGTTGATAATTTTATATAAATTGATTAATTAATTTGCCTCTTAATTCTATTATTTTTAATTATCTTGTAATGTATGTATGATTTCTACTGATATGTTCTTATATTGCCATTTTTTTATAGTACAGCCATAGCTCTTAAGAAACAAAAACCTAACCTAAATTTGGGTACTGAACTTGGCTGCTGAGATATAATGTTCAATATAACATTGAAACTTCATATGTATAAAGAAAAAAGGTTCCTAAAGCTTCATTTCTTTCAATTTCCTGAATATACAAATGGACTCATTTCTATAAGTGAGTTACAAAAAAGTCAAGTTCATGGAATCAAGTTATGTGTCATAGTTATATCAGGATTTTGCTCTTCTATTTAAGAACATTATTAGCAAGTGAATAGCAGTGGCATGAAGGAGAGAACACTATGCTGTTAACTGGGAATTGGCCTTCTGCTGTAATCAGAACAAAGTCTTTGGAAGCTGATACTTCTGTGCAAAGCTTCTGTGTTAATTTCAGAAAAACTGAAAATGGCATCAAGGAATTATGATGACGAGGGGATGTCAGAAATTTGTCAGTTCTTATAGCTTGAGCAGTAGAAGACATTTAATTTCAGAATTAGACTTGTTATAGGTTTTTGGGTAATTAGCACGTAGCAAGAGGGCAAATAAAGAGAGAACAGGTGACAACTAAAATCAACCCTGTGAGAGTTTAATAGTTTTTTTTTATAGAAATGTTTAAAATAGGATTTTCTGAGAGTCCCAATCACAATATTGTCTATACCTCTAATCATCATTCTAACAGTAGTTGGCATCTCTGTGTCCATTACTTATATGTCTCTCTAATCATCACAACTATATGAGATACCTATCATAATCCTAATTTTAAGTGAGCAAACTGAAGCTCAAAGAAATTTAAAGACTAACCAAAGATTAAAAGAGCCCACGTGGCACATTTAGGATTTCAACCACAGGTTTACTCTTATTGTCTCTTTATTTTGTGTCCTTAAAACTAAAAGTCTAATTTTATTTATACAGAACTTCAATATCTACTAGCCTATTTATCTTGGATATATCTATTCTTTAAAACTCATTAAAACCATGTTTCCATCATTGGCTATTTTAGCATTAACATACTTATGCTTTTCTATCATTACATGTTGTTTTGTTTTGTTTTTTCTTTTTGTTGTAGCAAAGCAAACTATTTGTATTTCCTGGTTCTCATCAATGCCTGTTATATTGAATATTTGTAATTGGAGTTATAAACAAATAAGGGGAAGTTATCATCAAGTAATCATTACAAATGTTAGTTAGAATTAGACGACTTAACACATCACAATACCTGTAAGATGTATGTATCGTACACACCCCCAACAAAAACATTCTTAACCTTCCACCATATTCATTGGGCCCCTTTGTTTTTTTTTTTAATTCCCACCCCACACCTGCCCACTCAGAAATCCTTAATTCTACAGTCCTATTTCTAGGATTTGTATTGGTTTACTTCAGTCTGTTCCATTTATTGTTTCTTTAAATTCCACATTAGTGAAAACATTTGGCATTTTTCTTTCACCTTCTGACTTAGTTCACTTAGCATAATCCCTTCTAGTTTCATCCACATTGTCACAGGTGGCAAGAGTTCATCTCTTTTTACAGTTGGTTGTAGCTCAGTAGTTTAATATACTTAAGTAGTATTTTACTTTGTATAGATAACACATCCTATTTATCCACTTATCTGTCATTGGGCACTTAGCTTGTTTCCATAACTTGGCAATAGTAGAGAGTACTGCAATGAATACAAAGTGCTTACCTCTCTTTGAATAAATGTATTTACATTCTTTAGGTAAATACCTGGGAGTAGGATTTCTGGTTCATATGATAAATCTATTTTTAAAATTATTTTGAGAAACCTCCATACTCTTTTCTATAGGTCTGTACCAGTCTACATTCCCACCTGTATTGTATGAGAGAATCTTTTTTCACATTCTCACCAACACTTGTTTTCTCTTAATTCCAAATTATGTCTTATTACAATATGATAGATTTCACTTCTGATACAAGGCTTGCTAACGGTATATTTTCAACTTGGAAATTGAAGTTATTTATGTTTTCATTTTATTCAGTCTATCTATTTCCCTCCTGACTAGCCCTTCAATTGCAAACCAATAGTAAAAGATGGCAAAATAAAGAAAAATAAGTGTTATAAAAACCAGCTAACTATATAAATTTCTTAAGGTCTGAGAGGATAGAATTTTTGTTCAAATAGGATTTTCAGACTGACTTCAAATTTCCTTTAGGCTTGTGATAAAATTGCAACAATTACCAAAGGTTATTAATTGACTGTCAAGCTTTGCTCTGGGATTGGCATATGTGCTTTTGGAGACAAAGTAATAGTTTTGGTTCTCCACTAAGTGCAATAGAAAGATTTTTAAATATTTAAACATGTGTGCAGAGTTAATTATAATTACATTTTCTGAATCTTGAAAATTTCTTTCTTACAGTAAAGTATTTTAGGTGTTTCAATATAATATATATTTTAGTAGCCTAATATATTCCAGGGAGGAAATTACCCCAATATGCATATGCTATTCCCATGGGCTATTGGTCATATCAATATTGGAAATGAGTAAATGTTTTGGAAATTCACATGCTTTTTAAGTCAGCCTTTTTACTTGAATAATTGGATCTTATAAAATTTGCTAAGTAAATGCAAGAAACGATTAGGTTTTTAGGATATTTGCTGTACCATTGTTTTTAAATAGCAGACAAGCTAAATATTCAACATTAGTTATTGGCTCACTATATAAACAAATACTGAAGCAATGGAGTAAAACTCAGCAAACAATACTCACAAGATAATTTAAGAAATATTCATCATGTCTGTCAAAATGAGAACCTTTAACTTAACTGTTACGCACACTTTCTTTGACATCCGACAGAGCTGGATTCAAGAGCTGATTCTGTTTCTTACTCATATTGAGCTACTTAATTATGTTTCGATCTTTCTATATTATTTTTTAGATTGTTAGTGCTCTGTGTGCCATAAATTTAGTGACAAACACATTTATTAGTTCACTGTTTGGCGGGTCAATAGTCCATGTGCAGCTTAGCTGAGTCTTCTGTTTAGTGTCTTGTAAAGCTGTAATCTCATCTGAGACTTGCAGTCCTGCTTTAGGCTCTCTGGTAGCTGTCATAATTTAGTTTCTCATGACTGTAGCTGTAAAGCACTCATCAGCTAGAGGCTATCCATCATTCCCTGCCATGAGGTCCTTTCTTCATCATAGCATGTGCTTCTCCAAGATCAATAGGGAAATGCCCTTGCTGCCATCTGGGATAATTTACCCTTGGGTTAACTCCAAATCAGCTGACTTGGAACACTGATCATATTTGCAAAATTTCTTCATTGTTCCATATAAGGTACCCTAATCATAAGAGAAATCCCATCCTATTCTTGCCCATATTCGAAGGGGAGCGATTCAAAAGGGGTGTGAGTTGTGGGCAGTCATCTTAAAATTCTGATTACCAAATACCTAATGCATAATGTGTTTATCTATAAAAACTATACTAATAAGTTGCTGACTTAATAGTATTAATAGAACAATTACATAAGATACAGAATCTTAACCTCACATATGGTGTCAAAAATAAGATGTTGCCTTATGTTTATTATGATTAATATTACTAGTAATAGCAGCGTGGGCAAAAACAAAAGAAAAGGCTTATAAAATGCATAAGAAAAATGTTACGTATAAGGTTAATGTACTAAACGTTTACAGGTTGGCAGTATGGGATCATGGATTTTTTTTTTTATTTTCTGATTGTTAATGTTATATAGTCTCTTGTTTTTTTGTGCACTAATTACTAACACAAAAATTTTCCATATTCCAGAGCACTGTTATAATAAATAAACTCCTTTAATCTTTATGCAATCTATGAGCTTAATATTACTAGTATCCTTACTTTACAACTGAAGAAGCTAAGGTTAGATGTTATGCTCAAGGTCACCTAAATATTAAGCACTACAATCAAAACAGTAGTGAAGACAGACAGTTTTTTAGTGCTCCTCTTCTTTGCCTTTCTATTAATATGAATTATTCTGATAATAAAAGCAATACAGGTCATATATCATTTAAATAACAGTAAAGCTATATTTAAACATGGATATCTCAAGTTTATTAAAAAAGAGAGACAGAAACTGAGCTTTGAGTTTCCCTGAATCTTCCGCCATCCCTGCTCTCTTTTTTAATACAGTCTTTTATAATAGAGCTTCAAACAGTTGGTGAGCCACTCCGGTGGCCCTGGAACCTGCTGGAGACTGAACACTTTGCAGACTGAGAGTGAGGTGGGCTATTCCTGGTAGAAAAATCTGTGCTGTCCCAGCAGCTCAGTGCCTGAAAAGACCTCATCTCTGTTCTGAATTGGTTTTCTCCTCTCCAAAGGCTGTCCTTTTCTTTCCTATTTTTTTTTCCTCCTTTGCAGGATCATTTTGCACAGAACTCCCACATAGATGGATTTCAGCTAAAAAACCTGTTCCCCTAACAAATGGTTCCCACCCAATCCAAGAGGAATCATCCAAGATCTTTGACTGTCCGAAGTATTTTCTAGGTGGTATTTGGAGTATGTCTCAGGCAAGCTCACCTCAGCATGTGCGAGGACCCAAGCAATGAAGGGTGACTTAATCTCATACCTTTCTGTGTAGTTGTCATGTGTTAAACAACAAAACAGTTTGGGTCTTCTCCTCCGTATTGTGGTTCAGATGAATCCCCTTCACAACAGCTGCTCAACATTTGTCCATCCTTAGTTACGACTGTCAGAGAGAGCCCTGCCTTCCCCTACGATGATTTTTTTTATTGCTTCCTGCATTGTTTGCTTTCTGACCTTTCCTTTGTCCTTTGTAAGTACACATATTACAATAAAAATACCAAGGCCAAATGCCTCCTTCTTGTTACTGCAGAGCCTGCTCTGATGCAGAAATCTTGTGGATTGGTCTTGAACTACGTGTGGGTGTTAGGGTGGGTGGAAGCAATGAAAGAAGAGATGAGGGGCAGGAAAGGAACAGATATGGCGCTCTCCTTTTCCTTTATTATCTTCTTGTCTTTCTTCTGTTTGCACATGGCACAGTCACAAAAGCAGAGTGGGGTATTCACTAATTTGTTCATTCATTTCCCCAGATCCAGATATTTGCTATGCTAGCAAGTGGAGCTAAAACTGTGCAAATGATGAAATGAAAAGCACTAGAGAAATAATCAAAAACTGGTTCTCCTTGGCATTTAAACTTAGTATTTTTGAAAAGTAGCAATTCATAGAACATCCATCAGTTATTTCTTGATGATCGACTTACTGCTGGGTCTTAGCTAATTTCTGGGGACATATTAGTGAACAATTTAGAGATAATCTTACTCATTAGGAAATAGCAGTTCAGAGTGTTATTACATCTGTTTGATCCTTAATCATATTGGTGCAATTTGAGGTTATAACATACTTTTCTCACCAACCCCACATTATAGTCATTTCTGCGTAGAGGGCTACAATCAAGTACACACATGCTCTCCCTGTTAGAGTCAGAGTTTATGTCTAAACTCAGCTGACTGAAACTTGAAAAACGACCTACAGGCCTTATCTAGTAGGTCAGCTGGTCCCATACCTTAGGCTCTCTTGGGCAGTTAAGGGCAGGGCAGATG
>JAGFMF010011862.1:316306-360674 GCA_019455555.1 Galemys pyrenaicus
CCCAGCATGCTGGCGTAACTAAAGCTCTACATGACCATTGCAGCCCTGTGTCCACTCTTTGTTCTTTTGGGGTGCCCACGGAAACTCGGTACTTTACATCCCAAGCCATTTCCTGCCAAGAGCTGCATCCACTGATACCCTATACTACTCTTGATTGTGTATATATTTTTATCTGATAACACAAATGTCTATAGAACAAATAGGTTTTAGAATAATGCAATCAGATACTGTAGACTCTGCCACCCTTTTCTATTCCAGCAATGCCTGTATTACCTTCATTTTTAAACAAAAACAAAATATTGTTAAAATTTGAAACACCATGAAAATGTAAGTATAACACATATAAGCAGTTAGAGGGAATGTGATTTAGTGTAGACTGGTAACATATGCATCATTTGTGCCTGTAAACTGAACCCTACGTTGTGTTAAAGAATATCAGAGAGGGAGCTGGGATGATCAGACTAAAAGAGGTTTAAGCTACAACAATCAAAGAACAGGATATAACAGGATTCCAGGTCGCTAAATAGGTAGTGAAACTGTCATTATTTGAAGAAAATATGATACTATATATAGAAAACTTAATGACTCCACCCAAAAGGTTTTAGAAAGGATAAATGAACACAGCAAACATGTCATAAAATCAACACAAAAATCTGTTGCAATTTTATATACAAATTATGAATGAAAAGAGAAATAAAATAATTCCATTCACAATTATATCCATAAGAATCTGATACCTAGGTTTTAATCAAACTAAGGAGAAGAGGGAGACCTACAAGGAAAACTAGAATACTATACTAAAGGAAATAGATCATGTCACAAAGAGATGGAAAGACATTCAATATTAGTGGATGGGGAGGATCAATGTAGTCAAAATGATGATCTACCAAAGGTGATATCAAAACTCAGAGCAATACCCATTAAATTATCAATTATATTTTTCAAAGAAATACAACAAAAAGATTACTCTAAAAACCTGAGTAGCTCAGTAAGACTGAGAAACATGGAGAGAAATGCCTTAAAACCTGTAGGTAAGATGTAGAGCAACACCTTGATATGACCCAGAATTAGTGGTAAAAATATTGTTACACCTTTATCTGAAACACAATGTATCTATATTTTCATTTGGCCAGATGTGGTATTTTAATCTGAGAAAAGAAAACAGAAGATTACCTAAAAGGTTACGAAGTAAAAAGGGGGCTTTTAGATGATAGAGCCTATAATTTAGCAATGAAAAAATTGTCAGCAAAAAAAATTATCCTGTTTCCTTATGTAATACTTGGGACATTTTAAAGTTAGTTTGCAAGGTCAGAGTGATAATTGGCTTGATCACTATACTACTTGATAAGCTCATCAGCAGTTACAGCTATTTCTGCTTAGCATGACTCTATGTCATGCTAAACCTTTAATTTTCAATGAGAACACATTCACACTGAAAATGTCCATGTTTAAATCTCCCTACCACTTCATCTGCTGTTCATTTGTGCCATGTTGAGAGTTGTATCCCATTTCGATACATCTCTCTGGTCTTCTAGTTCTTACTACTTCAATACTTCTAGCTTCCTGCTCTAGTGCTGTGTTTTCTAACATTCTATAGCTTTTATCCTTGGCTATCCTGTCTTTCAAAGTGTTTAATACTCATAATTTATTTTCCCTTTATTAACAAGATGTCACAAATTGGCAGCAAAAGTCTTAAATTAGTGCTTTGAAAGTGTACTAAAATCCACTTTTCTGTTCTAAAATATTTTATAAAAATGGATAGTTCCATCTCAATATCTAGAGGAGATAAAGACAAATATATAGGTGTGAAGAAAAAACATTTTATAATTAAATGCTAGGAAGTAGATCTACCTCTTGAATCCTGTAAAATTAATTTACTATGATAAATAGCTATATAACTACACAGCATGAAATAATATTCAAAATACCATACCATTGCAATAGAATTGGTTGAAAATATAAATAGACTGAAAGGGATTTAGAAAATATTTGCAAAAATCTATTTAATTGTATAGTAGTTCTAATATATCTTTTTGAAAGTTAAATAAGTTTTGAAACATTAAAAACTCTGTTCTTCTTTCTACATTTAATGGAGCCCATAGTGATATTAAAAAATAAAAAGCTTGTAAAAACATGATACTTATTTAACTTCACTTAATCTGACATCTAGCGCATTTACTATTTTTAAAATAAACATTAAATCCTCTTAACAATTATTACAAAAATAGTAAATATTGGATGGTTTCTTGTATGCAAAATATAGAGAAACCATGCAAAGAGTCAGGAAAAAGACAACATTTGCAAGACAATAGATCTGTAGCATACAACTAGGGAAGGGAGGAAAAGGGTCAAAACAGTATAGAGCACAAGGGTGATAGGTCACAGGTGTGATGTGGGAGAACTCCGGGGACTAAATGTGAGGATAAATCAAATGCTCTCCAAAATTTATAATGCCATAATAATTCATTAAAAGATCATGAAAATCCTTTTATATATTTTTTAAAGATTTTATTTATGCATATAAAAGCAAGGGTATAGGCCAGGGCCTAGGGAGGTGAGAGGATTCACCAGAGACAGACCTGGGAACAGAACAAGTAGATGGACTGAAATACACTGCTGAGGGGAGCAGTAAGCGAGGCAGGAGAGGTCTGCTGCACCATGTGGGTCCCCTCCCTGGCTGGTGACAGGGATCGAACTCATGCTGTAGTGGCTGCGTTTGCTTCACAGTGCGTTGCTTAACCCACTGTGCCACCAGGGAGGCCAGAAAATCCTTTTTTAAGAATGTATCTCTCGGGGCCTCCCTGTGGCGCAGTGGGTTAAGCAACACACTATGAAGCAAACCGCAGCCACTACAGCACGAGTTCAATCCCTACTGCCGACCAGGGAGGGGACCCACATGGTGCGGCAGACCTCTCCTGCTGTGCCCGCTGTTCCCCTCAGCAGTGTACTTCAGTTGATCTGCCTGTTCTGCTCCCTGCTCTCTGGTGAATCATCTCATCCCACCCCCCACACCTGTGGCCTGTACCCCAGTTCTTGTATGCATAAATAAATAAATCTTTAAAAAAAATGTATCTCTCATGAGAACATTAAGAGACATCCTGGTCTGGACATACTAATGAACAATGCGTTTATTTTTTAGGCTTTTAGGCTAGGGTTAAAAATACCACTCCAAATATTTGTCTTCAAAATGACATTTATGTTCTAATAACAAAACTTGACTCATGGCACATAAAGAAAGATACTATTTTCTGTGCAAATGCATTAAGAAATTGTACTAATATATTGAAAAATAAGCATCAATTGCATGCTTTAACTTTATGTTATTTGTTTTGCAGAGAGTAATTTTAAGCTCTTCTCTAGTAATCATCAATGAGTAAATATTTCCAAGTCATCTATAATATCTAAGCACAGGTGAAATTTTGCAGCTTCTGGGGTATTATGTTTGACCAATCAGTCCAACATAACAAAGCTTCTAGATTCTCTATGGATAACATGTAAGTGCTGATGCAATTCTTATCATAGAGAAATGTTCTATTAGTGTGGTCTAACAAGATAAACAATTAGACTTCCTCATCACCTCTGTGAAGCATGATCTCTACTCTCCATGCAGTTCATGTAGCTTACAAGGCATGCCATGAAGACTGTTATTTCTAACATGGGCACAGTTTAAGGAGTCCTATTTATTCATCTATGTGTTTCATTGTTTTTTTTTGTGTGTGTGTGTCATTTGCAAGTAACAATTTGGAAGAAATTCTAGACATACTCATTTAGAGACATACTATCTAGATGTAGCAAGAAAATATTAATTTGCTTGAAATTGGAAATATGCCCTGACACCTGACCGCCAGCTATTAAACAGAGTGCAGTCCAAACATCTTCAGCTTAATGAGCTCTCATCTAGGTTTAGACAGAATAGTCACTATCCTTCTCCATTCAAAAATGATACTTTGTGATTCCAAAATGAATATCATATTGTTTTCCTATATGGATTTCTCAGTTCCAGCTCCCTTATATTGAAAATCTTTTTAAATCTCCTACTGTATCACACAGAGCTCCACCTTTGCTTTCTGGTGTTTGGTCGGGAATGTGCTGGTACATCCCCAGGGACATGCTTAGGGATGAGTCATGGAAAGTTTTCAAGACAAGACCCTTTTTCTCAGTGAACAACCCTCTTGCTATTTAAAAGCAGTAATAAACAAGCAAGATTGGTTATGCAACAATGGAAAAGCAGGGTCCAGGAGAGACAAAGGGTAATCACCTTTGTGGAGAACAGGAGGAGACATGTTAGCCACATATATAGAGAGGACTTCCTATCCAGGTACTTGGTATAATCTCTGAGCAACTTCCAGAGCACCTTAGACCATGGCCACACAATCAGTCAAAGGCTACTTAGGTGTTCTCAGCTGCCTTGTGATATTGGCCACTGTCTTAAGGCAGACATGCAGAGATGCCTTTATCCAATTCTTTCACACACACACACACACACTAGGGTGCATAGAGAGGTCATACACACACAGGGAGGGGATCCACATGGCCAAGCAGACCTCTCCTGCCTCGCCCGCAGCTTCCCTTAGCAGTGTGTTTCGGGCAGTCTGCCTGTTCTCCTCTCCACTCTGTCTCTGGATTCTGGTGAATCCTCTCACCTCCCGTGACTCTGACCTATATCCCAACTCTTGTGTGCATAAATAAATAAATCTTAAAAAAGGAAATCCCTTAAAAACAAAGAAAAGTGATTTTCAAGATTATTCATCATTTAATTTTATCTGAGGCTCACATTTATTTACAAGATTTATAAAGATTTATTTATTTGTAAGGATTATTGACTATTGAATAATATAGTGGTTGGGACAATGACCCTCATAGTCAGAAATCTGCCTATTACTTTCGACTCTCTCAAAACTTACTCTCTGCCTCCTGTTGACTGGAGAACTTAAATATTCTATTCTTATAATAAACTAGATAAGATAAAATGTTATTAGAAAACCATAAGTGGGTCATCATAAAGGTCTTCATCCTCATAACTAAAATGAGTAGAGGAGGGGCAGAAAAATATGTAAGTGAAATCACAAAGTTTAAACATGTGTTGTTCAAAAGTCAACGGCACATAGTTTTCTTAGGCCACACCATGTACATTTTATATGTTTTTGTTGAAATAAATAAGGATAGTACATGGTAAAAAGGAGAAATTTAATATCCATTCTTTCAATTCAGTGATTAGCTTTAAACAACTGAATGAAAATTGTTTCATTGAAAATAAGGTTATTATCAAGAAGTGTATGCATACATATAATGTATAACCTTCCTAAAAGGCATCTACTCTTTTGATAAAGCAATTTTGACATCTTAAATGGCATATCTCTTAAAACTATTCCAATGAATAAATTAAACTGGTAAATGACACTCTATATGCAGACATTCACATGACTTGAGCAAATTCCTTTTTGAAAGTATCTAATGTTCATAATTTTTCTTCCACAATATTAATTCCAATAAGCACAAAGTAATCTATGGTCAGGTTAGCTGTTTTGAAGTGAGTGTGCTGTAGAAATTCCTGGAGTTGCTTATGGCCAGGAAATGTGTTGCCTTAGATAATAGCAAGTGTCCATCAGTATTTAATTCAAGGAGTTAGCAGACTACACCACTGTGTAAAGTTTATTTTAGAGGATACACAATAGTGGAGCAAATAACAGATTATTTTATTCTTTTTTAAACCAAATATTTACTCATGGTAATGAAAACTGCTTAGACCATTACTAAGAGGAGTTTTTTCTCTTGACGAATGAATGCATTTGGGGACATTTAAAATTGTGAGTTTCATACACTGTTACTAACAACAGAATTATATGATTCATTTGTGGATATTTGAACAAAATCAAATGGTAAATGCTTAAGATGAATAAATTTGCCTTGAAAGGAGAATGATTAGAAGTAATCTAATACCTTGATTAGGTGACGTTATCAAGTTTGCTAAGCTAATAAATACTAGAATTTAAACTTCACAGAAATGAAAAGATAATTTTCTAACATAAGATGAAGGAGGTAAAATTGTGTGGCATGTTCTGTGTAATACATTGCTAAAGACATTAGCAGAATAAAATTACATGAATAGTTTCAATTCCCATAACAACATAGATATAACTGGAGCTAACAGTATATAAGATACAATATTTCCTTTAAAAATCATAGGGGTAAGAAAAGAAAGGTTGTTATGAAAATTTTGTATCAGAGTAGGAAGGGATTTTCTTTTTCTAAATCTTTTACTTATTTTATAATTTTTTCTTTTTTGAAAAAACATGATTTAGAGTTATAAGAGCACACCCTTCAGACACGTCACCACACCATACCTATCATTAAGGTGCCACAGGCCTCCACCATAGTCTATGTGTTCCCTTCTGATTTTATTTTCTAACCTCCTCCTCCCTTCTGATAAGCTAAGTTATAGTCAAATTTGTAATGTTTGTCTGTGGAGTGGTTTTAACAAGTCCTTCATTTTGTTTCTTTATATTGCACATGTAAGAGAAACCATGCTAGATTTGTTTCTCTTTGACTTATTTCACTTAGCATTAATCCCTTCAGTTCCAATAATGTGGTTGCAAAAGGCTTCATCTTTTAATTGCTGAGTAGTATTCCATTATATAAATAGACAGCAGCTTAATCCATTTATCTGTCTGTGGGCACTTATTTCCATAACTTTATTCTCATAACTTTGTTAACAAGCAACCAAGGGGTACCATGAACTCCCCAAATTTCACACTCTAAAGAGGTCCAGCCATCCAAGTACACAAAGGCAAAGTAGACACTTAATGTGAATGAACTCTAATAGAATTAGTGTGTATAGAAAAGATAACCATTTCCCAGTGAAACACCTAAAATTATGCATCCCCTCATGGGTAAATATGCCCAGTCAAACAGGGTGGACCCTAGGCAGGGTTGCTGAGGCCCAAAAGCTTGCCACAAGTCTAAGCACCTTCTCACATGGAACCACAGGAAAGAGTTTCTGAAGCAAGTCTCAGAAGGCTGAGAGAAAGTAAATACCACATCAAGATAATGGCTGTCATTGTTAGCCTCTCTGTATGTCACTGACCCACATGTTTCTCCCACGTGTCTCTACATGACTCTCTTCCATGTGTCTCTTTCCATGTCCTTCCCAGAAGTGCTTGAGGGCAGGTCAGGTCACAGAAAAAATAGGAATCTCTTTAGCCCACCAACCTTATCTGTTATATAGCCTCACTTGGCCACTCAGCTCTGCTCCTCATTAAGAGGGGGTGAGTAAAGTGGAGTCTCCCCTTAACAGAGGTGTACCTGTAACATCCTGACAATAGTAAATGGTGTTGTAATGAACACAGGTGTTCATAGCCCTTCAAGTTGGCATCAGTGATAATTTTTAGAAGAGATATACTTTCATCAAAGATCTGAGGGAAAATTAAGTTACAGTGCTTAAAACATAATTTTAAAATTAAATATGAATATTGCTAAGGAATAGATTGCAACTGCAATTGAATTTTTAATGTAAATTGAAAGGAATTTCTTACTAACTGGTCAGCTCCTAGGAGGGTTATATATGTTCTTTCTTCTCATAGTAACAGTAGTGGGCAAAACACTTTGAGAAATGTTCTTAGGGTAATCTGTTCTCTGATTCACTTAGAACTTGCAGTAAGTAAAACTGTATTCCCTTGGAGAGGGGAATCTATTTCTAAGATGATTTTCTATACTGTATAGGAGTTTCAATGGCATAAGTTATACTGTTTCTGTTTTTAAAATTATGAAAATCTAAAAACCAACTGATGAAGTCAAACCAACATGTTACTCATGCATGCTGTCTTAAAAGGGTTAGATTTCTTATTGTTAACCTGCATTTAAATAGTCTTTGCTAGAGATGCAGGAATTGCCCTAAGAGTGTTACCAGTATAAAATCATCGTGTTCACCACTGTAGGGAATCTTCTTGTTCGTGTCAGTTTCTAGTTCTATCTTATGCAACTGCTTTGTCAATTTGAAATGTTTTGCTCAGAGATGACTAGGGTAAGACTTCAAATGTTTTTGTGTTTTTTTGTTTTTTGTTTTTTCCCTCAGGAGAAATTATCAAACACCAGGGAAGACAATATTTTTCTGAATAGGAGATCCATATTAAGTCATTTTCACTCATATTTCAGGCTTGTGAAATCTGGTTATCACACAGGAAAGGAAAAGCAAAGCCACTTAAGAGTGAAAAAAGTAGTGGGAACGATACATCCATGCTACAAAAAGAAGGGACATGGGGATAAGAGAAATAGGAGCAGATGAGAAGCAGAGAGAAAGAAAATCAGGTGATTGCAGCACAAGCTTGGAATGAAGATAGGCAAATGAATATTGACGCCATTTCCTTTAACTTTTTAAAGGACTGATTTTTTTTTAAGTGTCATTTTTTTAGCACTAATTTTCTGATAAATGAACTCATCACCTTGTGGTGACAGCATACTTTTGAAATCCTTTGTCATTTTGGACATTCACAACAAAGACAAAATAAGTAGCTTCATAAAAGTTAATTTACAATCAGACACTGGTATTCTATTCTGAATTGAGGGCTTTGGGCTTACTTTGCTGTTTGATCAAGCAGAGGATATGCTTTCTCTCTTTAAATGAATTCTCCCTGTAGTTAACTGATATTTGAAAAGGACCTTGCTTTAGATACACAGAAATTTAATGCCAGTGGATGAAATATAGGCTGACACAATCTCTGAATGTCTAGGAAGATTCATGAATATCTTCTTCCTCGCCCTATAGAAAGTTAGGAACAGACTGGATTTCAACTCTAATGATCAAAACTACCAATGTACAGATGTAATAGGGAGCAACACTACTCTCCACACTGATAGTAGATAGGTGGCCACTATTACTGTTGAATCCACCATACCTGCTCCTGAATATTAGTTTAATTAATATTAAAATTCCTATGAAGGTATTTGATTGGTTTCTGTAGATCATCTGCCCATAGCTGAAACCATGGTCAGGGCTTATTTTGCAAATATAGTCACAGCTTAATTGGTGGATGATTTGCCTCAGGATTCTCCATTTCTGCTTATCTTCTCTGTCCCATGCCTGCTGCTTGTTTCAATCCCCCACTTATATTGCAAAGCTTGCCCAAGAAATAAAACGTAGTAGGACTAGAAATTAACAGACTTTTCACAATCTGTATATCAGAGTGCAACTCCAGAGGAGAATTCGCTGACTAGGAGTTAACTATCAACTGCCTGGAATGAAAATTATTACTGAAAGTGGAATTTTAACTTTTGGTTCATAGTCTAGGAAAATGCATTTGAAAACCAGGAACCCATCACAATTGCAAGAGTTCCCACCTGGAGTTGATTTCAAAGTGAGAGTTCCAACACCATATAATTTCAGTGGGCAGCCGTTTGGTTAACCATATATGGAGACGTAAAGAATGGAACAATCAAAATCTGCCAGCTTACATTAGTCTGTATCTTTCTTTGTTCCCCACCTTGTAATTATTGCCAATCGCCACTCATCAGGAAGAAAAATTTGAGCCTTGTATCTATTTTGCAGGTCTAGCTTGCAATAAACTTCTTTGTCAAAAGTTGGTGGTATACTTATTGCCTTTTTCTGAACAGAAGGCAGATGGCTTATACTTGGCAATAGAACTTGGTAGTGGTGGGAAACATCCATGTCAGACTCACTCAGGTCGTCCACAGAGGTGTCTTTGGGATTCCCCAAAGGAAATCACAGTACCTGTACAAGTCATTGATGAAATAGATTTGGGCCACCAAGAAATAATGGGAACTTAATATACCTCCATGGAGTTTTAAACATGAATACATGGTTTAGAAGCAGAGAAAACAAGGTTCCAGTTCAGATTCTAAGACATAGTTGGTGTATAATATTGGCAAATAAACTACCCTAAATAAAACTCTGTCAAAGTTTTTTGTTTTTGTTTTCCCAATGAACATATAAAGAATAAATGGGGCAGCTTTGTTAGCATGAATTCCAGAAATATTTACTGAGGTTTTGTATGTCTAACACTCATGTTAACACGCCAGTGAAAGCTTTTGCCACTAAGTTTTCTAATAAAATTTTTTCTTCACTATGAAGATTTAGAAAGTATTCCTTTCTTATTTTAGATAATATAATGAATAGGCAGAATTAATAATTCTCAAAAATCATTGTCACACTTTATTTGGTGTCACCCTGTGGCACAGAACTTTAGACAAAATCTTGTTGCTAAAACTCCCTTCTGTCAATAAAACTTGAAGGCCATAATTGTGATACCAAATTTTAGCATAAAAATGACTGGGTTTTTTATATCTTCTTGGAAATTCTTACTCTATGAGAAGTTATCTGTATTTAAATATTATACACAGTATTTGTTCATTTATTAGAATTCAGTTCACTTATACACTAAAATTTGACCATAAAATGAGAGTTAATATGTACTGAGGGCTTATTATGTGTCAGGCACTAATTAATCCATTGAATATACTCTATGTCTCAGATAATCTTATTTCCCTTATGTTCAAATGAGAAAACTACAGTCAGTTTCTCAAGGCTACACATCTAATATTTCTATTTTAAATTATTTTCCTTTTCTACAAATGAGGAAACAGACTCTTCAAAGTCAGTGTAATTTTCTCAGCATCACATGCATAATATCAAGCAGAAATGGGATTTTCAAAGTATAAAGATATATGCCTTGCCATTACTGTATCACACCATTGTCAGACTCAAAGGACCCACCCACAGCAGTAGGTAAAAATGAGAGAGAAGTAGGAAGGAAAAATGGGAAATTTATCTCGACTATTCTAAAATTTTAATTTGAATTATAAAGGAAAAGATAGTTGCTACCAGGAGAATTCAGAGCAGAGAATGTTATGGAAGATGTTCTGTCAAGCACTCAAACAGCATGTACTTGAAAAAAAAACATATAAACTCATCTAAGGTCAATTGTGACAGGAACTTTGTTGCCACTTTGTGGCAGGAATGCCACCAGGGACACACAGTCGTGGAGCAGATTCTGTTCGAGCAGAGTTCCTTGTGTCATTTATTGAAAGCATACAGGCTAGGAAAAGCTGATGATGCAACAGTGGTATGGGGTACAAGGTCCAGGGGACAAAGGTTTATGAGGAACAGAGAAGGGGACATCATAGCCATACGGCAACAGACATTTGTGTCAGCAGTGTTTGATGTTAACACAGGCAGAGTTATCCTGAGACCACCATGGAGATAGTCACATTATCAGGTCCAGGGTGGCCTGGGCATTCCCAGACCTGCCTCATGATATGGGCTATTGTCCATGGGTAGTCAAGGAACACTCAGCTTTGATCTTCAGATAGCAAATAGGTCACAGTTGCCCAGGAGTGAATAGCTCATAGGAACCCACAGAATACAAGTTCAACTGGAAAATACCAGCATTCTGTGGTGTTATTTTGTTACATTCTAGGGTCTTGTATTGTAGATGAAGGACAGCTGCTAGAAAGTGATTGCCTTGTATGGGAAAGATTTTTGAGAAAATTACTTACATTCATTCAAGTATGTCACAATATTACATAAGTGATGCAGTTTATATTGACAGCATCTGTTCCTTGTCCTGGCCCAGAGGGTGGCAAACCAGGTATAAATTCAAAAATGCAAATTTTATTGCTTCCTTTCAAAGCTAAATTCTCACATTATACCTCAAACCATGAATAAATTATTCAGATTTACACTTTCTACCCCTTCCTGTGATCGTTAATCCTCTTTATTGATGAAAAATATGCTTGACTTATATGTATATATACTTTTAATTTCCATTTTGCTAAAGAACTGAATAGAGGTATGTTTGTAATTCTGATGATGATGACAATAATTACAATGATGACAATAAGAAAAATGATTTTGAAATTATAATGATGACCTTAAAAAATCATGCTGATACTACTAATGTGAGCACCAAATTCTTACTCATATCTGTGTTATTAATTGGAAATTAAAAATATATGTATTACATGACTGTAGAGAATTCATCAGGAAGAAACTACTATCCTAATATACATTATATTGACTCTTTCCATTTTCACTGCCATCATTAATTTCTCTACTCTTAAATAATTAATTTATCCATCCATTTAATACACACTAATTAGATACAAGTAAGGTGTTAGAATACCATGGAGAGGCAGCACATACATAGCTATTAGCTGCATGGATCTTCAACCTAGTCAATATATAGTTACTAGTTACATAAAACAAATTGAAAAATTGCAGCTGTGATAAGTGCTATGAGTGAAAGTGACATGATGCTACCAAAGTTCATACATGAATATTTTTTTTTATTATGAAAAATGAATTAAATGGACCATAGTTCCGAGAGAAGAGAAAAACTATTCCAGGTACAGTGGTCAGAATAGGTATGACATGATTATTAGCAATTAAAACTATTTTCATTTGTCTTAGAAAGAGCTGGAGGGGTGTGATTCAAGATAAAAGTAGAAAGGCAGAAAAGACCATAAAAGATTGAGTTCTTGGGCCTCCCTGGTGGGGCAAGGGGTTGAGCACAGCATTGTAGAACTCCTGCAGCCACTGCAATGAGTTCGATCCCTGGCCAGAAAGGGGACTCACATGGTGCAGCAGACCACTTCCTCCTCGTCCACTTCTCCCCCCTCACCAACTGCTCCCCCCAACAGTGTACTAAAGTCAATCTGCCTGTTCTGTTCTCCACTCTGTCGCTAGTGAATCCTTTACCCTCCACAACTCTGGCCTGTATCCCAGCTCTTGTATGTTCCTGAGTGCATGGAAAAAAAAAAAATCTTTAAAAAAAAAAAAAAGAAAGACTGAGCTTGGGTTCCCAGTGTTAAAAAAAAGGGGAAGTGAACAGAATAATGTCCAGATAAGATTCATATTGGTTTGGCTGCTGTCCGAAGGAAAACGAGTTATAAGGGTCATACTTATTCCATGAGAAACTACAGAGAAAAAGCAATAATTTAAAAGGGGACTTGGCATTACCAAATCTATTTTAAATAGAAAAAAAAAATAAATCAGAGATATAGCATTTATAATTAGTGTGAAAGTTTGGTTTAAGACAAATTACTAATTTTAAAGAATATTTGCATGGTTTGCTGACATATTTAGTAAATATTCTAACCAAACCCACTTTGCTTTTTGTGCTTTTTGATCATTTCTGTCCACTTTTACCTTACTGTTATTTCCATAATTCCTAGTACTTCTGTTTGCTTTCCCTCTTTATGAAAATCTTGAAATTCTGAACTACAAAGAAATTTGTTCACCCTGTTTGTCTAAAATTCATGATGCAATGATTTATCCATCAACAGACCGACTTCATGTTTTCTGAGGCAATAATAGAATCTGTTTTCCTACCGCCAATTCTGACTTAAGATTTAACTTTTATTTATTTTTTGTTTTTTCTGTTTTTAAGATTTATTTATTTATGCATACAAGAGCTGGGGAACAGGCCAGAATGAAGGGAGGTAAGAAGATCCACCAGAGACGGAGCAGGGAGCAGAACAGGGAGATCGACTGAAACACACTGCTGAGGGGAACAGAGGGGGGAGGCAGGAGAGGTCTGCTGCACCATGTGGGGCCCCTCCCCGCCAGCGGCAGGGATCGAACTCGCGTTGCAGTGGCCGTAGCTTGCCCCACAGTGCTCTGCTCAACCCACTGCACCACCAGGGAGGCCCCCAGGTTTATTTTTTAAAAGACATGTAAAAGCTAGTAATTTGAAGATTGCTCCTATTTTTTATGAACACATTACTTAATGCATATAACCATAGATTTCTGAAAATATTACTAAACATTTGTCACTGGACAATAACAAATATAAGCAACCATAGTGTTAGTAACGAAAACTTCATCTATCACTAAGGTTTTTGTAATCAAATTTGGAAATCGTATAAAGAGTAGGACTAACCTGTTCAACAAGTGTTTTTTAAGTTTTAGAAAGATTTGTCATATATGGATGTACATATACTTTGACTATTTTGTAATTTTTGAGGGAAATGTAACAGTCATGAAAGTCAATTATACTAAGAGCCAAAAAAAATGTTTAAATATGAGTAAAACCATACTATGAACCTACTTAGAACCCTTTAATATATTGATTTTAGGGCCTCCCTGGTGGTGCAGTGGGTTAAGCAACACATTATGAAGCAAACCACAGCCACTGCAGCATGAGCTCGATCCCTGCCGCTGGCCAGGGAGGGGACCCACATGGCGCGGCAGACCTCTCCTGCTGTGCCCGCTGCTCCCCTCAGCAGTGTACTTCCGTTGATCTGCCTGTTCTGCTCCCTGCTCTCTGTGGTAAATCCTCTCACCCCATACACCTGTGGCCTGTACCCCAATGCTTGTATACATAAATAAATAAATATTTTAAAAATATATATTGATTTTAAACAGAAAGGATGTGGGTGGAAAGGTAAAAGAGAAAATGGTAAGAAATCACAAAGACAGAAGCTTACTTAATGAGGATATTATTTTTGAAAAGAAAAGTGACAGCATGAGGAAAAACAATCTTAGAGTCAAGTAAATGGTCCATGGGTTTTCCTACTTGGGGCGGAGGGAGCATGATAGTAAAAGGATATAAAGATCTTTAAGTCTTTAAGATGGAATTGGATGAAAGGTGTAGGAGAGAGCCAGTCAATGACTAGGAAGAAAATTCTGTGTTTTCAAAAGGAATAAAAATGAAAAACAAAAGATCTGCTGGCATAAGTTGTTCCCTTGGTCATTTTTAATTTGAATTCAGTTATTTGAATAATTCATTCTCATGGTTAAAAAAATTTAAAATGTACACAGTGTAAAATGTAAGTCACCTTGCTCTGTGTTACTTCAATAATCTAAGGCAGTCTTTTGTCTAAGAGGAAGGGTTAATTTATGCTTATATTTGTATAAACATAGTTTGTTCATAGTCTATAGTATAGTTGCTGATATATTAATTCAGCAACTAAAATCCTCAGAATGCCGGTTTCCTGTTGCTACATTTTGATTTGCCATTTCTCTGTTTCTTTACTATGGTAATAAAGGCTTAAATCTCATACTTTTTTCTATGGATAGGTAGTTATGAAAGAGTTTTCAACTTCAGATTTTTCATATGTTAACACTATTCGGATACTGACATGAAAGCAGGTGAGTCAGCATTAATCACAGACTCATACAGCTGGAAGGAAACTTCAAAGGTCACATAGTTAATTCTCTTGACTCCATGTAGACTGCCTTGAAATTAACCTAGACAAATAGGTGTCAGTCTAAGAATGTAAAGGTCAAATGGCATATTAATGTATGAAAACCCATAGCCAAGTGGATTTTGAGGTAATAATTTAGGTAATTCAAGCACAATATGTTCACATTGGTTCAATCATCTGAATATATGAATATTTCCATTTGGACAGCAGTGAAGTTTTGAATGAGAGAGTGCTTTGTGGTCTGAAAGGTCTATATTAGAAGATTTTGTTAAGAACGGAAGAGAGTATGCCTATGTCAGTTATCGGCTGCTGTGTAATGAACCCCAACAAGATCGTTGCTCATGATCACACCCTTCTGCAGAGAAGAGTGGAAATAGATTATTTCTCTTCTACATGCAGCTGGCTTAAGAATGTGACTTGGATTGTATATCACAAGATTCACTCTTTGAGACTACAGAAGGGATTGCTGAACATAATCTTAACTTGTTTACATGGAAGTTTACTATTAAGAGAACAAATATGAAAGCTATAGCTCTCTTAAAGCTCAAAGATGAATTGATAGAAAGTCACTTTCAGGACCTCTCTGGTGGCACAGCAGGTTGAGTGCCACACTGTGAAGCAACCAGGGCAGAGCAGTGTGAGTTGGATCCCTGGTCAGGAAGGGGACCCACGTGGCACAGCACGGCCTGGCCTGCTGATCCCCTCAGCAGTGTATTTCGGTGGATCTGCCTGTTCTGCTCCCCACTCTGTCTCAGGTGAATCCTCTTCAGTTCCCGCACCTCCGGTCTGTACCCCAGCACTTGTATACATAAATAAATAAATCTTTAAAAATAAGTCACATTCATATAGTTATTAGTTAAATAGTCAATGTCATACCTAAGAGAAATAGAATCACTCGATGTATGGGAAAAAAAGCATCTACAGGGAAGGATCATATTTCTAGGAGCAAATCTTAGTAAAACCTATCACAACAATCTACTCTCTCACATGTAAGTCTATCTACCACTTCCGATATCTTTCCCCCTTAAATATTTTCTCATGAGAAGTAGACTTGAAGTCCATTTGTTTTGATCTTCATCAGATCTGGATTAGGATGAGACTCTTGGGTACAAGTCCAGTTCCCCTGGATAATTGATAATTGAAAATTGTAGTTATCTTCACCTTATGTTCATGAGACAGGTACAAGACAATGGAAGACTCCTTTTTTAAAGAGAAGAACACACAGCATAAAGCCGTTTCTGTTCCATAGCAATTCTGAAATCCAGCAGTCACTTCCTTTCAGAGCCTCCCACTCCTGCATACAGGGAATGTTCTTTGACTAGATCTCAGTCCCAGTGGTTGTTCAACTCAACTTTTGGTCCCATCCTTTGCTACTGGTCTTGCTTTCTGAGATGTCATATTTTTATCATGAGAAATAATCCTACTTGCTGCTCATAGTTCTATTTTCTTGATACTACAGTTGGCAGCCAGAACCCTCTTTTCATCTTAAATTGTCTTAATCCCATTTAGTTCAAGCTAGTACAAGTCTTCTGAGAATTTTATATTAAGTTGACATGTCAAGTTATATCTCATTTCATTAGAAAAAAGCCACAACCAAAACCTTTATAATACTGGTCTTTTTCAATTGGAGTTGTAATTCATGGTTCTGCTGGAAACTGTCATTAATTCTCTTAAAAGAGTTTTTTTTTTCCTCCCATGTTAAGAAACTGCAGAATAAAACTCTAAATCTTTTGGAGGTTCTAAAAGAGATCTATGGAAGGACCCTTGACTTGATCTTACCCCAAAGACATGTTTTACTGGTGGTGTGCTGGATTTTATATTTGCCTGAAACTATTTTTATCTCTGAGACTGGGGATTAGAAGCCATTTTATTTTCCAACCAAAAATGTCCTCAGATTGAAATATTTCCTCACACCTCTATTTCAAAATTGAACAATTCCTAGTTCATTTTATCTTGTATTTTATAATACACAGTAAACAAAGTCAATGGATATTTTTGACAGTCTGTTGAGCTATCTACCCAGTCTACTTTCAATTATCGTATGCTGCAGCTTCATCAATTTCCCTGACAAAACTGATTTGCTTCCCTTCTGGTACAGTTTCCTTGTTACTCTTCCAGTCTCTCTAGATACAGTCTCCTCATGACCCCACCTCTTCCAACTACCTAGGTTTAAGCCTTTTAAGTTCCTACTACTTAGCATTTCATTGGCCAGTATCAATATCTGTCTCATTTTTTGTGTCACTGAGTAAATAACCACCAAATATCCAGTTATTTAAAGCAACTATAATTAGTCATTTCCCACAATTCTACCAGGAGGCAAGGTCTTCTGTTGAAATTAAATGATGACTGATCACACTAGTATTTAGTGACTGCTACTTTAAGCAAATTGATCTTGGAGCATCTAAGATGACTTTAATCATCTATCTGGTAATTCAACAAGTGTCAAAGTATATTTACTATCTGACTGGAGCTTTCTCTTCATTTTCTCCCACTATTCAGTTTCTGATCTGTTTCTTTTTTTTTTTTTTAAAGATTTATTTATTTATGCATACAAGCACTGGGGTACAGGCCAGAGGTGTGGGGGGGTGAGAGGATTCACCACAGAGAGCGGGGAGCAGAACAGGCAGATCAACGGAAGTACACTGCTGAGGGGAGCAGCGGGCACAGCAGGAGAGGTCTGCTGCGCCATGTGGGTCCCCGCCCTGGCCGGCCGGCAGCAGGGATCGAACTCGTGCTGTAGTGACTGCGGTTTATTTCATAGTGTGTTGTTTAACCCACTGCACCACCAGGGAGGCCCTGATCTCAGTTTCTTTATGCTGAAGCTCAGCACCAAAAGAGTGCACATGAGAGCTGCAGGCCCTCCCAGGATATAAGCCCATATCTGGTGGAGTATATTATTCACTCCATTCTGTTGGTAAAAGGCAGTTGCAAGGTCAGATCAAATGCTAAAGATATCACACTGATTAATTGATATGACTAGGGTATCAACCAGCAGAGATTTGCCTGAAGTAATATTTAGATACAATCTATCACTTACCAATATAATACTAGGCAAATGCATGTCAATTGCCTATCATCCATATCATCCTATGTATTATACTCTTATAGAGACTATTTATTAGTTTACAGAATAAAATTAATTCAACTTGCTTATTTAGTTTAACTAAAATATGGTTTTTAGTTTTGAAATTCTCCTGATACAAGAAATGATTCAGCAACCAATGATTTTTGTTCAAATAGAGATCAAGTAGAGGCTACAATGATCCAGTGATCTAGATATTGCATTGACAAGGTCGTTTTTACACTTGTCCTTTTATATGTCCTGTAACTTTTTTCATCTGTGAAGGAATAAAGGCAGATAAGACACAGTAGACTCTGAACTATGCAACTACTAGTTCTAAAATAACATAGGATGTGGTGATGAAAATTGTTATTGTTTGAGAGAAGCATCTTTCCTCTAGCTTTATTTTCTTATATGTAAGGGTATTTACAATTTAAAATTTAGTGAGCTTCCTCTCTTTGTTCACTCTTGGAGTATATTATTTATTCTATCCATTACAGAAATGTACTGCGTAGGTGAGATGAAGTCATCTAAATAACGATGTGAGATGAAGTCATCATTTATATTTTGGTCTTGCTGTAAGTAATAGCTGCAGATAACAAGAAATTTTAAACAAATACCATATGGCCTGAATTTTTAAACTTTTTTAAACAGGGATTTTTCCCCCCCCTAACAGTTTCCTTAGAGTAAAAGCCAAGCAATTTTTGGATGAGTACATTCAGAGGTAATGACATCTTGTTCTTTTGTTGTAGGCATCAGGGAATGAGTTTAAAAGGCCCCAGAAGCACCAATGGTTAGGGAACTCTGGGTGACATATTGGCTGTGACAAAAGGCGCTCCACACACAGTGTCAGAAGTAGTGGCAGTAACTGGTTCTGGCAAGATGGTCTCTACACTGGCTGATGAAAGGAGGCACTTTCATCTTTATGAGTTGTAGAGGCATTTCAGAAAATATTTTCAAAGTTCTATTCTGGAAATAGTGAGAAAGAGAACATTAAATGTTTTCAGGAATGACAGTGGAGACCCCCTCTGCTCACCAAAAGCTCTACAGGAAACAGTGAAGAGAGTTTTGTGTTTTTGTCCTTTTCCCCACTAGCTTCACTCAGTCTACACAGTGGTGTTCACAGAGAAAAGAGGAAAGAGAAGGGAGTAAAAGGGACCCTAGCAGAGGCAAAGATAGTGATGAGAGCCAATTTGACTCTTCAGTCAATCCAACTCATATGGACAGATCAGAAGAAGCTTAGGAAGATTATAATAGAGAGTGAATTTTAGGTGATTGAAGAGCAAAGAGTGAAAGGACATTCCTGTAGAGTTGGAGTGAGCCAAAGAATGAAGCTTGGGTACATGATTAGAAGGAAAGAAAAGTTTCACAAACTAACCTTGGGGTTCATAAAAGTGATATGTTAAACTCCAAAGC
Organism: Galemys pyrenaicus; assembly: GCA_019455555.1. NCBI lineage: Eukaryota > Metazoa > Chordata > Mammalia > Eulipotyphla > Talpidae > Galemys > Galemys pyrenaicus. The sequence continues at coordinate 335,943 of JAGFMF010011862.1, forward strand.
AAAGAATCAGTATGGGATGTACAGGTAGTGGTGAGTAGACTCTGTCAAGCTACTAAGTAGAATGCACAAGGAACAAAGTAAAAGCAAAGAGAAATTTGGGGATTACTGAAGAGTAAAGTCATATGAAGGATCATTTCTTTTTTAAGATTTATTTACTTATGCATAGAAGAGATGGGGTATAGGCCACCATAATGGGGAGATGAGAGGAGTCAGCAGATACAGAGTGCAGAGCAGACAGAACAGGCAAATCTACTGACAGACACTGCTGAGGGAAGTAGCGGGTGAGGCAGGAGAGGACTGCTGTGCAATGTGGGTCCCATCCCTGGCTGGGATCGAACTCATGCCACATTGGCTTTGGATAGCTTCATAGTGCTGCAATTTAAATCCTTGAACTACCATGGAGGACCCTGAAGGAAATTTTTAATTCAGACTACATATAAAAATTTCTTCCTTTATGTCAGACACTGTACTAAGCATAAAAATATTGTACAATATATTTCATATTGTAAAAATAGCACAAAAGAATAATTATGATACAGTGGCTCAGAACACTAAAACATAAAATTTCAAATTACTTCCATTTTAATTCATAATATTTTTACATATTTTTTGTGTATATATGTAATTTTACAAATATCAGGAAGAAAATGAATTTATCTAGAACTAGTGAATTTTTATCTTCTATATAAATAGCATCCCAAGCTTACTTTTTATTTGTGAGGTAAGGTTAATGATATTTTGCAATCTGAGACCTATTTCTTCTATAATAATTTTTTTGGTCCCTATGATTCGTTCTACCCTTAAAAATAACCTCCACCAGTTCAATGGTTTTTAGTTTATCACATACAAATGTAATTTGCTGTCCATATAACATTTGAATTTTCCTGAAACTTGTCTTTCCATTCTCAGTTGAAGTTGTTAATTAAAAAAAGCACATGCAATTAAAGCCTCAAAGGGAAGAACAAAGTAACTGAGATAATATTCACAATATTAGCACATATATTTAATATGGAATATACAAATGAATTGATAGGCACCCTCACTTTAACTTTTTGTACCAACCTGTGAGCTCAGTATTACTTTTTAAAGCTCTGGTTCAGAAGCTAGATTAAATAAAGCAGTATGACTAATATTAAAGATTCAATATGTGACATATTAAATAATTTACATACCATGTCATAAAAATCACAATTTCCCAAACTTTCAACTTTGTCACATAAAAATATAATTTTTGATTCATGAAGAATAATGTTTGGCATTCATGAAAAACACTATAATGCTTGGATTAGTAATAGCACAATTTAGTCTATGAAAAGAAGGAGTTAGCCTTTCAACCAAAACTTTCTGTTGAAGATAAAAATAACTATTGATTTAAAAATAAAAGTTTATTATTACATTTCTGTTTCCAGGAACATAGAAGAGATATGCTTTTCCTTATGCCTTTATCTAAGTAATCCTTGATTTTAATCCAACTAAAAGCCATGGACAGTGTATTTTTTCAAAAGATGAAAAAAGGTGGAGAGAAGAAAGACCAACTAGGAACCACAAGGCTAAAAGAACAGCATGGTGAGGTTGAGTTTGTTATGTTTTCTTTTTACTTTGTATACCACAGACTTGGAGTTTAATATTGGCAACCTGGAGACACCAGTGGACTCAAGTAATGTCCAAAAGAACTCTTCTCACTCTAGCCAAAGGTTTGGGAAATCACTTTTGGAGCATAAATGTTCAACTCAAAGCAATCATCCCAGAAAAATCTGCAGCCCCACTCCACAAGCATAGCAAGGGCTGAAAGGTGACCTCGACTATAGCTCTGCCCGGTTGTCAAGAGGCTCCCTAATCTTATATATACTTAAGTCAGAGAAGGCCAGTTACAGAACACAAGTTTTCATCCCTGCTGACCCATACCAACTCCCAATGACCAATGTCAGGGGTTACACATGGGGAACTAGGGTTCCATGCAGCAAACAGCAACAAATTGTGTTTTGTGGTCTTAACACTGAACAATATTGAATCATAGCGAGAAAGGTATTTCTTTTCATTTCTCTTTCTGAGTTTCTTATTGCATCACAGAGAATGTTTCTGTTTAATACCACCATTTCTTAACCATCTCTCTTTCTTTTAACAAAGACAAAGCCTTCAATTCAGATTTTTTTAGCTAGACTGATATTTAGATAGCTAGGTAAAATTCCGTATCATTACTGTGTGTTCATAGTGGTTTTTTTGGTTGTCTGCCATTTACCAAAAAAATTTTTTTCTTATTGTATATAAATTTTTCTTTTAGAAACTATTACTTAAAAAAAATGCTTTAGTCTCCCTGGTGATGCAATGGGATAAGCAACACACTATGAAGCAAACTGCAGCCACTGTACACAAGTTTCGTACCTGCCACTGGCCAGGGAGGTGAATCCTCTCACATCCCACACTTCTGGCCTGTACCCCAGTGTTTGTATGCATAAATAAATCTTAAAAAATTGCTTTAAATAAAAATAAATAAGAGTACATAAGAAATGAAAACAAGTATTATGTCATGGCAGTATTATGTCATGACATAATTATGACAGTATTATGTCAATGAAGAATTTGAATTATTACATCATTAACTCATACAGTTGTCCATTAGCTAAGAGATTAATATCTCAGTTTAACTAGTACAGAAACTGAAACTAAGTGATGTATTCTAGGTTCTGTACATAGAGCCTACTTTCTGTAGGTCAGTTTCTCAGTTGCTGACCCTTCTTTTTAAAACAATGCCTCTGTAAATTAAGAAGTCTCACTTCTACAGAACACTTTCAAGTTAGTGGGCTCATTGTCTCTGACTTTGACAAAATACCTCTGAGAATCTTAAGTCATTCCTTCTAGCAAAAACATTAAGATTTAGCAATAATAACACAAATGGGGTTATTTAAAAACATGGAAATAAGGTTATTTTTAAGCTCTTCAAAGATAAACTTATTTTGTTGATTGCTACAATGCTAATCATTTAATAAAGAGCCCAGAGATAAATAAGTTAAGCAATTCTGCTGTTCTTTCTTCTGATAGATCATTCATTTATAGATTATAACTCAGAAAAATTAAAAAAATGAAGACATTATTAAATTAAAAGAAAAACCCTAAGTAAACTTAAGTGCATTAAATAAATAACTCAATAAAATCTATAGGATTGAAAAGCATAAGTTATATGGGTTAGAAGAGAAAGCAAAGGAATACATTTGCATAAGTTTTGCTCTGAAATTGAATTAAATGGAACATCTTCTTAAGTTTGGGGGGGAGATATCACAGATATAGCTTTAATCAGAGAATTGAAATAGATAGCTTTTATTATTCAAAGAAGTAGATTGTGATATTAATCAAAAGAAACTATAGAGAATGTATTTCATTTATTTAATGAACACATTTGAATAGAATTTATTGTGCAGAATGGGGATCTCTATTATAAAGATTTCAGTTTCCTACATTCTAACACTCTTGATGCATTTCATTTTTTGTTGAGATAATCATGTAAAATATTAAAGCCTTTGGAATTTCTCTTAAAATTATAGAATTATATATAAAATACATTTTTAATTGAGTGATGTTTGCTAAAATCCAAATCCCTAATTCCTGAAATTAACCTTTTAGAACTTTTTTAAGACATAAAAAAAGTTTTGTTATTTATTATTCTTTTTTAGCTACATTGCTTTAGACTTCCTAAAACCTTCACTCACATGAAGAAAATACTCTATTACAGGCAAAAAAAGAAAGCACACTGGTTTCTAGGTGTTAGTACACTACAGTAAAAATTTCCTAAAGTTTTAATCATTTTATCTCTGGTGTTATACTTAGGATGCATATTATATTATCAGTTTCTGAGTAAACTTGAATGAGGCTGGGCTATGTCTCTTGGTAAGTTTAAGTAAACTGACATTGATAAAAAAGAAAACATTTGCAAGGTAGAACTATTTCATTGGATAGTATAGTAAACCCCTTTAGGAAGTTGTAGTTAATAACAGCATTATTATTTAATGTGAATAAACTTCATCTACATAATACAGGTGAGACTACGGTATTCAAATCAAATTGATGTTGTCTATTGATTATATATAAATCCTAAGACATCCCTGTAGAATGTAGGTGTATGTAACACATTTAGACTAGTAGAGACGTATAAATAGTTGAAGTCTTTCCTGCTGTCACTACATTGTAACACAGACAATGTAATTTTCAGAAACATTTGCAATTTAACTAAATGGAGAAGATATTTAGGTTTTTCTAGGAGATCACTTCTAACAGAAAGCTTTTACAATCTTAGTGATGGTATTTCTTTATTAATTTATTTAATTATATTTGACATTATTTGGTTCTGTTATGGATAATCTGTACAAAGTTAAATGTTTTATGGTGTCAGGCAATATTTTAGAACAAAGTAAGAATAGAATTAGAATGAGGATTGTAGGCTTATAAGAATGTATTCATGAATAACAAACTTTGGGATAAATTAGCCAATTTTGCCCTAAGACACATAAGTCAGAAAACTTACAGATACATGAAAATGTCTGCTCTTTAGTCACTGTTAATCATCAGGTTAGAATGAGCCAAATGAGCTTGTCTTGTCTATAACTTCAATTAAAATCCTTCCTGCTTTCACCATTTTCAACAAATGGATGTATTTACTGGAAAAAAAAATGCATCAATTCAGATAAGATATATATCTCTTGGGATCCCCAAAATGAAATATCATTGTGAATCTGCGATTGGATACATAATTGATTAGAACTGTTCAGTTATGATTCAACAAGACAAACTGAAAGATGAACTGTATAAAATTTAATGCCAAAATATAACAAAGAAGGTTGAAATTTAAAGAGATTTCTAGGGACTCTGACCTGGACCTAAGAAAAATGACAGGATTGTCATAAAAAAATTGCAACATTTTCCAGCCCTTTTATAAAATCCTACTAAAGTATTAGAAGTTATAAAAAATCAACTGAAACAGACAGCCTTGGTTACAGGAAAAAAATCTACAAACAGATATGTCCTATACAGATAATATTTACCAATGAACAATTTATTATATAGTCAACAATAAAAAGCATAGGTTGAAAGTTGGTAAAGATAAGTCACAATGTATTACATCTTTGCAGTAATAACATTTTTAACGCCTTTTTATAATACTTTGTGATAATAGTACCTATGTATCAGTGTTGTGCTCCATTTTGCTTTGACTGGTATCAGCTAAAAGAGTGAATTATGAAAGAAGAAAACTAATTTTTGCACATGTGCTAAGAGAGAAGTGGCATAAAGTTATCAGCAATATAAAGGGAATATTATTTTGCTAAAATCTAAAGTTTATGTGATAAAGTGAGACATAAGTGAGAAACAATCTTAAAATGTATTTGGGATATGTATAATCTACTAAACACTGATTTTTTTAGCAAAACTCTAGTTATGTTTTAAGTACCTATTTTTGGTGAAAATAAATTGACATCTGTTTTATGTGTAACAAATACCTGTGTCAACAATGTAATGCCAAATGTAAGTTTTCATCTCTTTTCGAACACTACTTTGAAAGATAAAGAACAGAATCCAAATACTTTCAACTGAGGACTTAAACCTCCCTTTTCCAATTGACATAAGGTATTTGGAATTGAAAAACAAAACAAAAATAAAATATGAATCACTTGAAAAATCAACAAAATATTTAACTCACTGTGCACTTAAATATTTAGAAATAAAAAGCATTGAGCAGGAGAAACCAGAGTTCATAGTTTCAATTTCATTTTTTAATCTTCTATTATGCTTGAAAATGTGGACTCTGTGCCTGGCATGAAACTCATCACCTGCTGAGCTACACTGTTAGGCTCCAAGAGGTGTAAATAAGCCTTTAAGTATATGTAGCACTGTTTGTAGTGTGCAACTTCATTTTGTGCCAAGTCACAAAGAAGGAAGACAAGAAAATGAACAATACAAAAGTAATGCACAATCTTTTACACAGAATGAGGACATGAACTAAAATTGTTTATCATAATTGTAACTTAAGATTAACACCACACTGTGGTCCTAATTTTTTCTGATTCTTGCTAGAGCACTTTCACTGCCATTTCAATGACTCAAGAGCCTTTATCTGATTCTATAGCCTGTATCCTCTGGAAATAAATGCTTATTTATGCATACAAGAGCTGGGGTACAGGCTAGAGTCGTGGGAGGCAAGAGGAGTCACCAGAGACAGAGCGTGGAGCAGAACAGGCAGATTGGCTGAAATTTCCTAATTGCCATCCTTCAAATTTAGTATAATGACTGTTATGATTTTAATCTACATTTCCTTTATACAAAATAAGACTGAAAAACTTCACTAGTTAATCCATTATTTGTGCTTCCATTTCATAAACTGTCACTCACATTTTATATTATTTTCTATTACATATTTGGCCATATTCTTTAATGGCTGAGGGGAGCAGTGGGCAAAGCAGGAGAGGTCTACAGCGCCATGTGGGTCCCCTCCCTGGCCGGGGAATGAACTAGCGCTGCTGTGCTGTGGATGCTCCACAGTATGGCATTCAACCTGTTGCACACCAGGGAGGCCCAGAAAATAACACTTTCTTGAATTTTATAGAGGTTTTTTTTTAATTATTTTTATTTCATATACATGATCTCCAGTTTTTATTTGTATTGCTTGTTTTAGATATTTATATAAGGTAGTATGCTTGTAGGTTGTATTCTGTGTCCTACAAAACTGGTTATTGTTTCTGCCTACAGTTCATTTTTTTTTCATTATTATATAAAATTCCATCAAATGATTTCTCAAAGTTTACTCAAGTGTTGCCTATGATGTTTGGATTGGTTATTAGCATTATTTGCCTTAATAAAGTGCTGCTAAGAATGTCCAGTGAGTATTTCTTGATGTTCACATGCAAGCATCTCTAAAACGTGTATAAAAGACAGTAATGGTTTAGAGAATATATAATTGCTCAATTTAACATAATAATGTCAAATTGTTTTTCAAAATAGTATTCCAATTTATCTACCATTGTATAAGACACTCCATTATTTATAACATCTTCTGCCACTGGATTAAATTTCCTAATTGTCATCCTTCAAATTTAGTATAAAATAATGATTGTTATGATTTTATTCTGCATTTCCTTTATACAAAATAAGACTGAAAAACTTCACTAGTTAATCCATTACTTGTGCTTCCATTTCATAAACTGTCACTCACATTTTATAGTATTTTCTATTAGATATTTTGTCATATTCTTTAACATTTGTAGATATTCTCTGTGTTGGCATTTTAGCTACAAAATAGCCTTTTCTGAAAAAACAAATCTCTTAATTTTAAAATACTTAGATATACCAATCATTTTTGTCCATAATTAGCTTTAACTTTCTATTACCATATAAATGAATGTATTATCAAACATTGCAAAAGTGTACTTTTTTAAAATTGGTTCTTATTGAGGTAACAGTGAATTACAGCATGCTATATGATTAAGACATTTTGCCTCCTGAGTTACATGTGATTACAATAAAATTTCTCATTTACCTACTTCAACATGTTACACATTTCCTTTCCCCCTTGAGATTATAATTCCACATGATATAGGCCAGAGAAAAAATGCTTTGCAGAAACAGTGGAAATCTCATCAGCTTATTTACATATTGATTACAGAGGATATATTACTTTTCCTAAAGTTTTAAAAATAATAATGTATATACTTAGTTAATGAAGATACAGCCTGAAAGTTTTGTATTTCTACATATTAAGTTACATTTCAAAAGAATTACATCTTATTTTAAAAATATTTTCTGGAACATTCATCTAAGTATAAATTTTGCTAAAACTTTAAAATTAAAATGTCATTACAAAGGAAGTATATTTTAGTAACCCTTTCAATCATATTGAGCCAATAGTAAATTGGTTGCTAAAAATTTCTTCATAGAAAGTTGATTGTAACTAGATAAAATTTCTAATTTCCAAAGAAGAAATTGCTTCTGGGTAATTTTGAGAAACTTAGCAATTTACAATTTTATGTACTAAATATAAAATTACAAAATGAGAAGAGTGACTAAACTATGTATGGGAGGAGAGGAAATATCTCCTACCTCTCTGGGTTCATCTCATATTCTCAGTCAGATGTTCTATAATTAAATGTTGTTATGAAGTCTTCTTTCATAGAAAGTTTATTCCTAGCAAAAACCCTAATTATGGGTAATCGTTTCAATTTTCATTTCTTCTAGGTAGCAAAGAAAGTGATTTAAAAAAAATATTGTGAGCGTGTGGGGATTGAAATAATGTACAAGCTAAAATGGCTTGTCCTGAGGATTCCTGTTCTGAACTTCTTTAAGAAGAGATGTTTGTTTACACTTTAAATATTCAATAGCACATATTTGTTAAGTAATACTGCTATATTACTAATTACTCTAGTTAGTTATTCCTGGTCAACATAAACAAATATTTAAATATAGTTCTCATTTTTTGTTTCATTGGTATAGACACATGGTGAGGAAGGAAAGACTTCCCAGGTTTGTTTGATAGATGTTACATAGTTGTTAACCACTTGTTTGGGATTTTAAATCCATTAGTAAATAAAGTAAATGGGGAACAGGATACTATTAGTAAGCTTTAAGAAAACTGCATTCACAATTTTTAGATTGTCTTCTCTTTTTTTGGTTGTATTAGACAGAAACCCACTAAGAAATAATTTTTAAAAAATAACATATTTGAAGATAAAAGTGGAAACGAGGTTATTTCAGGGCAGTGATTATGATTCCATCCTAATACAGCTAAGATTGTTAATTTTTGTTAAGATGTTGAGTGTTGGACTCATAAGGCTCACTGGAATGGAAAAGACAAATAACTACTGACTTGTGCAGACTTAAAAACTAAAATTAAGAATCTATCACATCTATAGCCATACAACATAGATATAGGTGGGTAACACCACTGGATCCAAGGTAGATTTGAATTTTTATTCATCAGCATAACGATCACCATGAATGCAAAAATTTAATTATTGGAATATATAAGAATGCCTAATATATTATTAATGGAAGAAAAAATAAACATTGATATTGCAATAAGAATTTTTCATGAAATGACTGCATATTATAATATGTTTACTGTTGTATATTTTCATTCTCAAGATAATTTATTGATTACCTAAAATCAAAAATAATTTGAACAAGTTAAAATAACAAGGTGATCTTTCATTTCGTTAATATGTGCTATTCCTGATGTAGTTTGTGAAAAGATGATATAAGAAAAACTTTGATTATTCTTGTTTTCTGTCGACCCACTGGAAGGCCACAAGGACCAACGCAGGCTTCCTCATAGGTCATTAACTATACTGACATAGAAAAAAGATGAAAAAGAAACTGTACTAAATTAAAAAAAAATCTGCCTCAAATATTAATTCATTAAAAATCCTATCAGAACTTTAGTGTAGGTTTGAGTTAATTTTATTGATCATTCTGCAATCCTATACATAGGACAATGGGAAACTTTTGCACTGATTAATCAGAATGCACCATTTTATCTTATTTAGCACTGAGTAGTGCTTTATAAAAGTGCAAGTTATAGTAAATATGTTCTGAATGTACTTAAAATATAAAAATGATTTTAATCAATAATTTTGAATACATTTATGAACATTTAAAGCCTCAAAGTTAATAGGACTGATATGGCTTTCATATCAAATTTTTACTTGTTTGCAAACTTTTAATTATGTGAGTGAAAATGTACTGATTGTACATAATTAAATAGAAATTCAGAGAATGAAGGATAATTTACTAAAATGTGTGTAGTATCTCCTCCTTAAAAAGGGGGGTAGTTTACTTAAAAAGGGGTAGTTTAGAAACATTTATGAAAGTCCAAACAAAGTAACTTGTATAGAAATATGTGTCCTTCAGCAGGCTCCACAAGGGAAATTTAAGGACATTTTAATATGTACAGTTTCAACTTGCTAAGTTTCTGAGTATACCAAATCAATTTATCAACTACCGCAGATACCATCTTTGTCTCTAAAACTCAGAGTAGAAAAATATCAACCAATGATGTATCCTGAACATTTTTCTTAAATCCTAGACATTTCCTCATGGTTTCAAGTCAATCACTGACCTAGTCTAACCTTCTTCGTTACTGAACTCAAGAGATTATGACACAAGGCAGACTTGCTCCATGCAGACATCAAAAAAGAAACCACTGAAGAAAATTGGAATTTAGTTACTTGATCTTCATGAGATTGAGGTCTAATCCTTCCCTTTGCCAAGTCAATGGATAGTTGTCTAAATTTCAATTTACTTTTAGAGTGATATATAGCAGAGTTGTGAAACTTCATGAAAGGATTTCAAAAAGACTCAGTACAACTAAAATTTCAGATCCAAAAGGAAGATGCTGCTGTCACTTTATCATGAAATAAACTCAGCTTTATAAAGGCCAAGAGGATGCCGGTAGACCACTATAGCATCAAGTATTGAAAACTATTTTTTTCTAATGATGCCAATAAGTCGAACCAAAACCATGCATATAACAATCATATTCAACTAACGATATAGCATTTAATTAAAAATGATTTTGACTTTATAGTAACACATAAACAGAAGATCTTCAATACTATGTTGAAATGTACCAGGAATAAGTAATTGGGCCAAGGAGAAATAAGTTTGAGAATTTGTTTTTTGATAATCATAAAAGTATAGTCAATAATTTTGAGTCCGTATTTGCAAGGATCGGTGCCATTTATAAATGAGTAAAGTAAGATGAAGGAAGTTTTAAAAACCACTAAAGTTGTCAGATAAATGACAGATGTAGAATTGGTGCCAAATCTAGAGTTCAGAAAGGGTCTGAGTTCTTGACTATTGCATTCTAATATAGCATCTCATATGTAAAGAGCTTATTATCATTTGCTTCAACTATATTAACTAAAAATTAATATATTTTCTTAGATATAATTTTCTTGCAATTAATCTAAATTATTTAGAGAACAATCAATATAGGAGAACCTATCCATGTACAAGGAGAAAAACAAACAGACAAAAGATGATGATGCCAAGGCAACTATTTATATAATATTTAAGTAAATAACTTTACCATCAAATTATGTATGCAAAGACATATTGCTCAAATTAGGATTTGAAACATTAACCATATTTTTCATGTTTATTAGTCATTAATTCTTGCTAATTTTTTAAAAGTTTAAACCTCATGATATTTTATTAATAAGCTATATAAGTAGATAGTAATAGATGATAAATAAAAAAGGTAGAGGGAAAATTAAAAGTAATTTTTCCTAAATAATTCAAAAGTTATGTATACTTGCACTGACATATTAGTTTGTACAGATTTATAAATAGGACAACTGATTTTCATTGAATCTTTTTAAGCATGTTTCTAAGATCATGAATGTTATTGTAGTAAGACCCAGTAAAAAATGCATAAATTTAAGATTATAGACAAAAAGCTTATAAACATAACAATCTAATGAAACAAGAGACCAAAAATCTGTTAGAATAAATGGCAACTCTGAATATCAAATAAATCAGAACATACCTATCAAAATTATATTGCTAACAGAGATATTTTAAGTCATGGATTCTGAATGATGACAAAAAGTAAATAATACTAGACATAAACTAATAAAGATAGAGGTAAAAGAAAGACTAACAAGTATTTTGAGGATAAGAATAACAGATGAATAGGACAGAAAATATTCAGAAAATAAAAATATCAAAGATTGCTATCATGCAGAAAAATTGAATGATCAGAGGTATATCTTGCTGCAGGAAATGTATGCTAAGTTTGTATGCTAAGCTGATATATAGAACTGTGTTCCTGAAATTTTTGGACTTTAAGTTTCAAGCGAATACAGAACAATTAAACTCAGAAAACATTGCATTTGTGGTTCTTCTGCAAGACAGAAGCATTTCTTAAGGAACTTATGAAAATTAGGTAATTAGGTCAACAAAAAATTCTTGATCATTGTAATGGCCTTGATGATTGAAATATTTAAAAAATTAAACAACTATGGACATTAGGCCTCAGAAATGATAGTAATTATTATGAATGTTGAAAAACTAAGTATGAAAATAAAGAAAAATCCTCTAATTATCAATTGCTGAATCAAATGTCTAAAGTTGAAAAATATTACAGGTAATTAACAATTATGTAATCATCATTTTGTTTTTATTTAGAAAAAACTGGATTGTCAGATCACAAGCATTTCAAATACTGGATTTGTAATTTTTATGTAGCACATAAAAAAATTATCCAGATGATAGAATTCCCTGATATATTATATTGAAATTTACACGAAGTATCAAGATCCCTGGAAAATTTATACAGTTAAACGAGAAATATTGATTCTAATATCTAAAAGTTTGTAAACATTTTTCTTCAGACTCACAAAGAGATTCCTCAGAAAATAGTTTTGTTGTTGAAGAAATAGTCATTGAAATTGAGTGATATTCTCAACTTCACATTTGTATGATTTCAAATGTATAGGTATCAACTCTATTTAAAAACTGAATCTACAAAAGATGGGTAAGTCCTGCCAAAATGTTCAGGATAATTCCCAAGATGTTTCAAACAGCCATCCAAAAACATGTCACTTTGTCATGTGAATTTTGTTGAAGTAAATTAAGCTCAGAGGGCAAACATCTAATTACAGAGCATCTGGCCTTTGTCATATGAGTCATTCATTTCTTATCATGTGAGTCCCCTATCTTCTCCCCTTGAAACCCCAGGCTCTTATCCCATGTTTGGATCAGCATATATACCCCCATTTTTCCTCAATGACCCTGAAATCCACATCTATGTAGAGTCTCTGTAGATATGAATTAAATCTATTTTTTTCTTCCTATTAATTTGTATAATGTTAATGTGATAACTGGACAGTCCAGCCCAAGAGAAATTCAGAGGAATAGAAGACATTTTCTCCTTTACCCCACATAAGGTATATTATAAAAGCACTCCTGTCTGTCAATCCACTTTTCTATTTATAGTTTTAGTCAAGAGGAACTTAAAAGTGTTTCAAGCAGTCTTTACCCAAAATTAGTGATGTTAGTTCTAATCAGAGTGTTAGAGTGATTTTATTTTTGCTTTTCTAAACTACTGAATTATTGTGAATATTTACGACATCTATCAAAATAATTTATCATTTTTTCAATATAAAATAAAATATTAGTATAAAATTTATAAAATAAACCCATATCAATGAAATATATTTTATGCAATGTAAGGTCTAGCTTTTCTTAGAATTTTGAATGAATTATGCAAGTATTTAATACAAGCATGCCTCTCAAATATAATGAAGTATAAAAATGGAAATGTTGGTCACAGTCTAGAAAAAGTTATATTGATTATTTTCATGAAACATAAACTTGGGCTGTGTTTGTGCACCAGGTGGTTTAGACCTAACAGGTCTTTTACAGAGAACATAATCAACTCATCCATGTGTATGGTGCACAGTCATGCAACAAAACTGCACTCTAAAACTATGGGCATTCACTAATTATGTTATGACATAACCCTTTTGATGAAATCTAAATAGCTGCTTTATTTAAACACAAATTGAATGACTTTCAACTCTGAACCAGAAACTAAAGAAAAGGATGCAAAAATATCTTCATTCCTCATGTAAGGGAGAATAAGTTGCCATCCAACAATATATTTCTTTGGCATGAAGATTATTTGAGGGTGATCATGTTTAAGAAACAGGGAACTCAAGAAATTTTCTTTTTACCTCCTCATTAGGTATACAAAACTATTAGATGGAAAGCTTGTTCCAAAGAGAGAGATGTCACCAGAGAGAACATCAACAAATATGATCTAGTTGTACTAGTGTGTGTGGGGGGGTGTCTTAACAAAGGCCTAGTTGATTAAAGACCTCTGAGTGGTACACAGTTATATCTCTGTGCCAGCCATTGTATCATGGGTTCAATCCCCCGACAAGGGAGCTGACACAGATGGCACTGCAAACCTCTCCTGTCTCACCCGCTGCTCCCCTCAGCACTGTATTTCAGTCAGTCTACCTGCTCTGCTCCTCACTCTGTCTCTGGTGAATCCTCTCACCCCCTGCACCTCTGGCCTATACACCAGTGCTTTTATGTATAAATAAATATCTTTAACAATTAAAAAAAAGTTCTCTGAATCCCTTTGACTTCGCATGGCATGGACAACACGTATTTACCAACACTTGCTCTTCCCATCTTCCTTAAATCACTTTCAAACCATTTGAAGCCTGATCTCTATTACCTTCTCTTTAACTCAGGATAGTATGTAATTGTTTTTGTCCAACTTGTTCTTGGATCTCATCTCTCTGAATCCTTGTCCACAACGCTGCCCCAAGTAAAATGTTAAATTTTTCTCCTGTTAATCTGTCCTTTATAGAGGAAGTTTAATTCAAGAACCTGTAAAGGTAAAAGGAAATTTGTCTCCCCTATTAATGATAATACACATTATCAGCATTGTCCCACCATTGGTATCTGTTGTGCGGTCATTTATTCCATTAATGGTCCTCTACATTTCCATCAGAGGAGTCAATTGGATGGATAACTAAGTACTGTTTAAGCAAGGTCATTCTCCCATTACTGAGTGCCTTAACCTCATTAATGATAATGGGACAAAGGGTTGCTAGCCTGCATCAGCATGAAATAGGCTTAGGGGGAATCATTCAAAGATCAACAAGAAAATTATAGCTTTTAAAAAGTTATTATTAAAGAATTCATTCTCTCTAGGAAGCAAAAGTCAAAGCAATTAAATGACTTGTTTTTATTTGATATCAAAATATACATATTCACTGGGTGGTACAACATTCAAAAGTTCAAAAAATAGTGTGGCTCTTTTATTTTTATTGTCGCCTGCGTGGCAAAGAGAAAAATGGAAATGTTTCCTTCCCCTCCAACTTTCAACTCTGTTTTTGCATTTTAATTCAATGTCATATATTTTGGGCCCTAAGATACTATTAGCTCTGGTGAGCTTTGTTTCTGGCCTGAGGCTCTTCTATGTAAGTGTTGTTTTTATTTTTAAAACTAGATGTGAATTGAGCAGACACAGATGGGGGTTAATGGATTGCAAGTCCTTATTGTGTGAAACTGAAAGCTTCTTTTAATAAGGTACCTATTAAGCATTTGCCAGTTGCTGCATTTTTATGATAATTCAATCTAGCTGAATGTTAATTTTACCTTAGAACTTTAAAGCATTGGCTCCCCCAAAAAATGCATTAGAATCATCTGGGGTTCTTATTATTAATCTATATTCCTAGGTCTCAAGGTCAATGATTTCCTTTTATAGGACCCAAGATCAAGTCTAAAGGAGAGGACCATCTTTTCAAAAACACTGGTTTAAACTTGTAGCTGTTAAACTTTCATTATGTTCTTGTTGAAATAAACTATGGCCAATAGTTTCTAATTTTTTTAAACTGATTTCTCACATCACCTTCCATTTCCTCAAAAAATAGCATTTTTGATAATATGTTTGCAACATAAGACAAATAATATTAAACTCAGCTATTTTCTTTAGGAAGAAACCATTGTGTTTCTAAAATCATAAAAATCAATAAAATCATGGGTAATATTT
Organism: Galemys pyrenaicus; assembly: GCA_019455555.1. Classification (NCBI taxonomy): domain Eukaryota; kingdom Metazoa; phylum Chordata; class Mammalia; order Eulipotyphla; family Talpidae; genus Galemys; species Galemys pyrenaicus. The sequence continues at coordinate 351,493 of JAGFMF010011862.1, forward strand.
TTGAAACAAATGACTTAGGTTTATAGGCTTACCTCAATCCTTGAAAATAAGTTCAGTCCCTAGAAATTTATTTTGTATAAAAAGTTGGGATTCCTAATGATCTAGAAGTTCATTTTCCTTTCCTATATTATTATGCATACCTAGATAGTCCCTCTCATACAGGCTAATCAACACTAGTAGTTTCTTTTTTTTTTAAATTTTTTTAAAGAATCATTTTATCTTTAAAAAAGATACATACAAGAACTGGGGTATAGGCCAGAGATGTAGGGGTGAGAGGATTCACCAGAGACAGAGTGGGGAACAAAAAGGCAGACTGACTGAAATACACTGCTGAGAGGAACAGTGGGCACGGCAGGGGAGGTCTGCTGTGCAATGTGGGTCACCTCCCTGGATGGGGATTGAACTCCTGCTTCAGTGGCTGCAGATGCTTCATAGTGCAGGGCTTACGCCACCAGAGAGGCCTAACATTAGTAATTTCTAATAACTAGAAGGTGTTTTGATGAGTTCAGAACCTCTGACTTACCACTTGCTAGCTGTGTGGTCTCCTATTCTGTGTATTAATTTAAAAAATAAAAAGTTGATAGTGAACTGATTTCTCCAAGATACCCAGAATGGTCCTTCCTATGACATGTCACTCTGGCATGTGCATTAGTTTTAGTTAATCAGGGCAGTTTCATGAGAAACTTTTAATACCCCCTTAAGTACCTAGAAGAATGTAAACTGGATTTCATTATTGATATGAATGAAAATTACTCAGGATTAGAGTTTTTATCTGAAAATAACCATTCTAGTGGCGACACCTACTTAATGACAGGACAAACATCTAATTTCAGAACATACTGTCTTCATTAGAAACATACTGTCCTCTTCATGTGAGCTCCCTCACTTTACTTTTGAACTCAATCCCATTCCTTATCTCAGGATATAAACTGTTTTTCTTCATTAATCTTGCAATCTGTCAGGATGCCCTGTATGTATGGAATGATTTTTTTTTTTTACTTATCTGTCTAATATTATGTTGAGTACTGGATCAATTCAAGAAAAACCATAAAGGGTAGGAGGAAATTTCCTCTTATAATAACAATCCTCATAATAAGATAACTATTGCTATCACTGAGATATGCCAAGCATTTAACAGAATTATCAGAAAATGAAAAACACAATTACCTGCACTGAATGGTATTATCTTTCTAATCATCATTATTAAAATACAATTTTGTGATGATAATGAGCATTGCTTATACTATAGAAATTATTTAAGGAAATATGTTTCTTAACTGAACATTTTTCTCTAAATGAAATTATTTGACACTGGCCTCTATTTTATGAAATGATACATTTCCTATAGAAAGGCCTTGATGTATTCTGCCTTTAGGTCCAGACTCTGACAAAACAAGGCAAAGCAAATTAATGTGTAAGCAAATGGCATTCTGATAGGTCCATTAAATAGGTTTACAACAGAAACTATTTTCTACTGTTAGGGTTATCTTCATAGGAAATTCAGAAGAGACCACTGAAACAATGAATTTCACATCTGTATTACTGAAGATGACATGATAAATGCACTGAGAGAAGGTAATTAACAGAATGTGAAGGAGTGATACAATGTGGTAGGATGGTCTGTTCCTATTGTAATTTGCACCCCATAAGGTCCTGAAGACAGGATGCCGAGAACATATTGTCTTGAGTGATATGTGTAGCAATTTGAAAAGCAAACTGAAAGTGAATTAGAAATTACTGAAAATAAGACGATTCAACCTGTTCACATTGGAAAAGATTAAAAACAAAGAGGACAACACAGGAAAAAAAAAAAAACATTAAGTAGAAGTGAGATTTCCTATTAGTCAATACAAATTAAACAGGAAACATAAGTTAAGGGGCTATTCATGTTAAAACTTGCTATTTCAATTTTCTTCCTTGGTTTTTTGGCTAATGTAAGTACTCAAACAGATATAAACATGACATTTGTTGTTTTTTCTCTCCTTGAGTATCATTAGAGAAACAAGGGTTTTACACATACAATGTGCTACTATCATTTGTAGATTTTTTTTTTTTTTTTTTAATATTCTCAGTAGGGAAGAGCGGGGCACGCATTATAGACTTACCTTGAATGTTTCCAAGCAGACAAATAACTCAGCCGTGTATCCATGAATGGTGGGGTAGAAGCAGGAAGTCACCAGGCAGGTTCCTCGGTGATCCAGGAAGACAGGTAAGGGAGGAGTCCTGGAGCCCTCAGAGTAGATTCTCTGGTTTTATTGATCTTTCTACACCATTTGTAGTGAGGCAACCTGGTGCATGTCAGCGAAGGGGGTCTTGACCCCGGAGAATCCTCACTCTTTGGGCTTCTTTGCCACTCTTTCTGCAGCTAATTCTGCTGTCTCTACTGTTTCTCTTCTACTGCTGGCGTCTTCGTGACTCTGCCCAGTCTCTTGGCTCAGGTGCGCCCATCTACACATGCCCACACCCTACTCCAGGTGCCCACCATTACGCATGCGTGTATGTCCGCAGGGGTCTATCATTGATGCTAATAGTGGGAAGGTAGAAAAATCTGATAACTTACATTTACCCTACAGGTGGTTATTTTGGTAGTCTAAACCATTCTGGACTGTTTAAAAAAAAGAAAAAACAACTAACAATTTTGCAAAGATTATTTTAGAGAACTGGCAGGATACTTAAAGGGGGGGTAGGAAGGGGCTTACAATTAAATCAATTGCAAGAGCCCAATTGTAGCACAAAACTTATGAGAAACAGCTGCCCTCTCCTCTCTCCTGTTTTAGAAAAACATCACCATTTTAAGTCAGAGAGATTTCTGAAGAAAAAGAGGTTCTCAGGGAGTGGTAACTGCTTGAAAGAATTTTTGTAGAAGGGTCTTAAGGAATACACAGATTTCCACCTTGTGAGTCTAGGTTGGGGGCGATAATCTGGGAACAAGCGTTCCCAGATTTGTCTGATGGTGATGATTCAGTCAGCAAAATTTCCAGAAAAACTGTTGTATGTTAGTAACGATGAGAAAGCCCTCTGGCTGACAGACCCCATTCTTCTGTCACTTCTCAGTCCTACTGAGTTCACTGTCTTCATGAGTCCTGCTGATTTTCCTCCTCATAAATGTAGGTGACTGTTGCTACAGGAAGGCAGCCCAGGAGTAAGGTTTGGGATGGTTCTTAGCAGACGGGGGTAAAGGAAAGGAGTCTCAGAGCCCTCGGCAACTTTTTATACTTTTATTGATCTCTACATCAGAGATGGCATCAGGTACATGGCAGGCATGGGTGCCAGGGGGCCGGGAGGCTGGCAGGCCTCCCAGCCCCCAGCGTATCGCACCCGCTCGGCTGCTCTGCTACTGCTTCTCTCTCCCACTGCTCTCACTACTGCTCCTTGATGCTCTCTTTGTTAGTCAGTTCTGTCAGTCCTGGTGTCCTCATGAAGATGTCCATTTAAGCCAGTGTCAAACTCAGGTGTGTCCACTTGTGCATGCCTACCTAGGCATGCGCACAGCACCGCAGGTGTCCATCATCAAGCAAGTGGTGGGAGGGTGGAAAGACCTGATTTCTCTAACCCTACATTGACCAAAGCAAGTTATCTTCAGCATTTCACCACCTATTTCGGGTGATCCAGGCTTCAAGAATCTTACAGGTCCCAGGCTGGGAATCCCTCTTACATAATCACAAACATATTTTGTAAGAACAAAATATGTTAGTTTTGACACAATGGTTAAAAGATCATTCTGTGTAGAGTTTAATAAGAAACATCAGATTTTAAGTTCATGAAAAGAACATTTGACATGAAAGTGGGGCAGGGGAAGGCGGGTAGTTGAGAAATAACTACAATGGATTGAGTGCTTATTTTGCAGATAAGATTTTTATATACTTTAAACTTAAAAGAAAACCTGTGAATTTGTGTTTATAATTTATCTGTATTTATTGTATATGTAATTCATAATATATTATATAAAGCTATGATTTTATTTTATATCAAATTCTGTTGTGTGCTATGTTAATTTATGATATCATATTATTGCAAATAAACATTTAGACTGATAGTAACTTATGGTACCTGTAGGGTAAATGGAAAAACTGTCAGGCTTTTCTGCCCTCCCACCATTGGTGTGGATGATGAACACCTGTGTTCCTGCAGGCATGCCTGATGGCAGGCACCTACTCAAATAGGCTGTGGGCATGCATAAGTGGGTGCACCTGGGCTGAGACACCGGTTGTATAAGGACATAAGGATGGGGTCTCCAGGGCACCAGCAGAGAGAGGGGGAAGAGAAAGGGAGGAGGGGGAAGGGAGAGGGAGGGAGGGGAGAGAGGGGGAGAGAGAGGGGAGGGAGAGGGGGAGAGGGAGGGGAGGGAGAGGGAGGAGGGGGGAAAGGGGAGAGAGAGAGAGAGAGAATAAGCAGAAGGGAAGAGAGAAGACAGCAGAAGGAGAGCGGAGGCTAGAGAGCTCAGAGAATGAAGATGCATAAGGGGCTCAGAAGCCTGCCAGCCTCCTGTCCTCCCAATCCCCTTACCTGCCAAGTACCTGGTTGCCTCTGATATAAAGGGCAATAAAAGCCTGAAAAAGCTACCAAGGGCTCCAGGACTTCCCCTTCACAAGTCTGCTGGAATCATGGAAAACTGCTCCATGCCTTGCTGGTGCTTCATACCAAAAATATGGGAGGATAGGATTTTGAAATCAGAATTATTTCATAAAAATGAGAATCTGAAGAGGATATATGAAATAAAAGAAATGTTATCAAACTTATAAGTGGATAGATTTTAGTCTCTACAGCAGCCATTGGCCTAACTATATCATCAAGGGTAAAACTGAAATGTATTACAGCAAGGCATTTGTCTTTAACAATGTATTTTAGCACCTTTAACCTATAAACACAGTGATGAAAATGAAGACAAATATTCTTCGATATTTTACTTAACACTCTATACACACATTGTGGAATTAGACACATCCTACCAACACTTTTAAAGACACAAGTTTTTCATATTGCAAGACAGTATTATATTTTCAAGACAAAAAGAAGAAAAAAGCAGTAAAACCTGAAGCATTCCTGCATGCCAGTAAGACCATTCTATGAAACCAGTAAGTGATTGTAAAGATCCATCCCCAGCAGCAAGGAAAACAAAAGAGAATATTAACAAATGGAGTTACACCAAACTAAAAAGCTTCTATACACAACAAAGAAGACCCTATTTAAACCAAAGAGATGCCCTACTAAATGGGAGGAAATATTTGCAAGCCATACACCTGACAGAGATCTGATTCACAGAGCTGATCTCTCTCTCCTCTTAAGGGAAAATATCATATTATTTCTTCATTCTGATTAGCCTTTCATATACCAATACCATTTTTATGGATGACTCAGGGTAATTTAGATGTCACACATCATTCTTTTTTAAGCAAAGCAGTAACACACAACTGATCAGAATTTCCTGAACATCAGGCACTTAATTATTTGATTGCATCATTGTGTCATATTCTTAAAAGAGATTCCTCTTTTGCCAGCAGGACTATTTTAAAATTTTTTGTGGGCTTTATCGGCTTTGCAACCTCATCTTCTATTACGTTAAACAATCAAAATGCATTCATTTTGTACACAAGAGAACATTAATCCATAGCTACATATAAAGGTGGTTTGTTATGTTCATGTCTGAAAGTGTTACATTTGTCAAGCATACAATTATGTATTTATAAAGTTAAAGTTTATAATGCTTTTCCTGTTCTAAAGTAATATGTTGTTTCAGAATCAAACATTCCCTTACCTACATCTTAACAGGCATTTTTTTTATGTGCCTCAAATACGGTAGATATTAGAAAAGCACAAACTTATTAAAATATATGCATGGACCAAAAATATATATATTTTTTGTATTTAGCATCAGGGTTAAATATAGGGTTAAGTTTGTTTATACTTTTGACTTATGAAAAAGTTGTCTGTAGACAGTTTTCTCAGTTGTATATACATATGGCGCAATCTAAGAGTAAGTGCTGGTTAGGTTACATATACACTTGCCAAAATGATAACTTTGTAATATGTGGTAATTATTTAGTCTGCCTCTGAACAACATGTCATTTCAGGCCACACAAAATAATTTTTTAAGGACTTTGCAATATTCTCAAATCCACACTAAATCAGTGGCATATCAGGTGGCTTTTATCTTACTGAAAGTTTAATATTAGCTGGAATAAATTCATACATTTAACTTATTTATAAATGGGCATTTCTATCCTAGTCAAAATACAAAGTGGAGAAAATTGTATAATTTACAGAATTGCTATTCATCTTTCAAAAGATTAACTTCCTATAAGGAATCTCTTTAACATAGAACCATAGAGTATAAAGAAACTACAATCAGTAAGGTCATTTGAACTTTGCCCTGATGACCACATATATTATTGACTACTCAAACCACATAAGTCTATTTTCAAATTCAGGTTTGAGAGCAAATTCAGGTTTGAGAGTAAGTTGAAGTATCAAAGTATACTGAAGATGAAATCAAATTTTCTCTAGATCTGAAGACATGTGTATTGTATTCAAAGTTTAAAAGTTTTGTGAATGGGAATACTTGTGACAACAGCAGCACCTAGAGCAGCACCAGTACATTACTGTGTCAATTTTCTGTTTTTATCTAGCCAGAGGATGAAGTTTGTTATCACCTTCCTATCCACCTTTCCCCATCCAAGCAGAGTGCAGTCTCAAGTAAGAATTTGTTTTGGGGGGACAAGTTACATTTTTTTTGGTACATCAATTATACTTTAATAAAGCTACAAAATGAAGAAAAAAAAAAGAATGTTCTTATAGTGCTTTTAGAGTAGTATGTAAAAAAGTAGTAATATAGCAGAATGGAATTTCATTTTTTTCAGTGAAGCAACTGTTGTATCTTAACATTGAAAAAGATATACATGTCCAATCACAATCCTCTTTCCAAAAATACTTACTTTACTAAAAGAAAGATTTTCATTTCATTCTATGTGTTTTGTAAGATGGAACATGATATCAATTGAAAAATGAATAGCCAAAAAATATCAATCTCCTTTTAGGACTTTAAAACAGAAGTGTATATTAATCCTAACTACATAGTTCATTGTATAACTTTCTAAGTTTATATGATTTTCATCACTTATTTTGATATCATTGTTTATATCACAGCATTATAGGACCATCATAAATAAATGATTTATACAGTTTAAATCTAAATTATAGTCTCTCCATAAATAAAAATTGATGACTTTAAATGACAAATTTTCCATAAAATTTTTAAAGAAAATTTACATTTTTAATAAATGGCTTTGATTGCTTGTCCATGTTTCCTACCTAAGTATTTGTCAAAATCCCTTCAGTGATTAATAAATTTGTGATAAGCTTTATTAATTGCAATTTCAGCCTCTTTCAGCATCCTAAGTCAGAGTGAAGAAGTCTCAGTAAGAAATTGGTTTGGGGTGACAAGTTACATTTTTTAAATATTATCAATACTTTAATAAATCTAAAAAATGCAGGATAAAAACATAATGTTGCTATAATGCTTATTGAGTAGTATGTAAAAAAAATAAATACACATCTAAAACTGGAAAGATTGAATACCCTCAGACAACACTGTAGCTGGAACTGGACTTCTCTCTATGCTCAAGTGACCAAGCTGTCGAGATATAAGTCATGATGACAAGCTTTGTCCATCCACAAATGGATTCTCCCTATCAAAGAGCAATAGAAGAATAGAAAAGAAAACATCCTGACAACAGTGTTCAAACCTGAGATTCATTAATGTCTGAAACCATCTATGTCTGAGTTACAAAACCAAAAACTTTTGTGTTCTGCCTTCCCTTTCTAAAAATGGACTGTTTATATTTTCATTGTTAAAAAACAAAAACAAAAATACTGTATCCAAGTAACTGATTTATCTGATCATCCCATCTAGCATCCCATCAGTGGCCTTTGAAGAAAGGCTTTATACGCATTTCTACAAAGTGGAAGGCTTTTATAGGCAGAAAAAGGCTGGGAAAAGATCCTTAGAAAAAGAAAAGGCAAGGGAAGGCAGAATTGGCTTATCAGGCAGAGCACTAACTAGTGCTGACCAGGAAATTTCAGACTGATAAATGAATACTTCGAAAGAGGCTAAACTGTAACTAGGTTAGTAGTAAGTCTGGGTAGGGTTTTATATGAAAGACTATACTTTGGCTGGATCTGTTGATTCTTTTTTATTATTATAGAAAGTAAACTACTGCATGTCTACATTATGTTAGGGGAGAAATCTCCACACTGTTGTTTGATTGACACTCCTGAATTATCTCTCCAAATGAATTAGCTCTGAAGTCCAACATATTAGAACTGATAGTTTGTTATCAAACATTTTCTTGCTAGTAATAGAATTCTCTATAAATTGTATTCATGTTACTGTTCAATTCATGTTACCTTTCTAAATATTAAAATCCAGTAAAATTAATTTCCAAATAACAAGAATATATGACCAAACCTTAGGCTCTTGATGTCAAGTATACATTCCTTAATAATTTTGAGCCTAAAAACACCTATGACCTCCACATTTTTAAAGTATAATTATCTAATCTCTCTAAAAATCTCCATCCATTTTGAATACAATTTACAAATTTAATTGTGTTAATTTCCTGTACAATGCATACAAATGATAATATTTATAACATAATATTGCCAGATTATTGAAAACACATATTATAACAAATGAAGACATATTTAATGATTTTAATAAATAATGCCAAACAATTTTGGTATTAACATACATTTTAAGTTTTTAATATCCGGGGCATCCATTTAAATAAAGAATTAGGGCCTCCCTGGTGGTGCAAGGTGTTGTTGCAGTGCTATTAAGCTGTTACAGCCACTGTAGCACAAGTTCTATCCCTGACCAGGGATGTGGCACAGCAGACCTCTCACTCCTGTTTCACCCAGGGCTCCCCTCAGTGGTGTATTTCAGTCAATCCACCTGTTCTGCTTCCTATTCTGTCTGTGGTGAATCCTTTCACACACACCACCCCATACCTCTGGCCTGCACCCAGCTCTTGTATGCAGAAAAAAGGAAATAAGGAAGGGAGAGAGGGAGGGAGGGAAGGAGCAGGGGGGAGGGAGGGAAGGAAGGAAGGAAGGAAGGAAGGAAGGAAGGAAGGAAGGAAGGAAGGAAGGAAGGAAGGAAGGAAGGAAGGAAGGAAGGAAGGAAG
>JAGFMF010011862.1:368453-421936 GCA_019455555.1 Galemys pyrenaicus
CTGCTGCACCATGTGGGTCCCCTCTCTGGCCGGCGGCAGGGATCGAACTCGTGCTGCAGTGGCTGTGGTTTGCTTCATAGTGCGTTGCTTAACCCACTGCGCCACCAGGGAGGCCCAAGTTAGTGAATTTTTTAAAGATTTATTTATTTATGCATACAAGACCTGGGATAAAAGTACATGTGTGGGGGACAGTGAGAGGATTCACCAGAAACAGACCTGTCGAGGTGAGCAGTGGGTGAGACAGGAGAACCCATGGGCCACCTCCCTGGCCAGGGACTGAACCCATTCTGGCTGCAGTGGCTGCTGATAGCTCCATGATGTAGTGCTTAACCCCTTGTGCCACCAGGGAGGCCCCCTAAACAGTGATTTTGAAAACACATGTTCAACACTTTTCATTACAGAAGTCTAGTGAAATATTTTTCCCCAAAGTAAGCCTGTCACATGTAGATTTACTGAGAATCAAACACCTGCTTGGAACATTATTATTACTTTAAAGATAGAAAATCTGGAGGAAATCCACTAACGACTTGACCTCCTGGGAGAAAGGAACAGGAAGAAGAGGGAAAGAAAGTAGTAGTCACAGAAAAAATAACATAATTTTATATACATGATTGCATTTTTCTATTATCATATTTCTTCCTGTGAATGCTAATACTATTGCTGGAAACTAATAGCCTCGCTAAATATCTTACTTTTCATATAGATAAGATTAATGTATGGAAACTGAGCCAACATATGATTTATTGCACTTTTTAGTTCCTTGGTCAGTTGACAATGAAACTTGAAGGTGTTATTCATTTATATGTTACATTTATTTAAACATTTAGCAAGTTTATGAAGAATTTGCTACTGTATCTAAAAATGGAATTTTCTACTTCACACAAGACACATCATTCAGTAAAAAAAAAAAAAAAAAGGAAAGGTTCAGTCATAAACATTGCTACTTTAAGAGCCTTTATAAGCATCTAAAGGAATAATGCATCCCATTTCTGAACTATCCATTAGTATTTGTGATTCATTAGCGTAAAGAATAATGAGGTGACTGAGACCACAGTACCCTTGCTTTAATTGATTGCCTGAGTTCTTGGATTAATAAAATCCAATTATTTTCTTATGTAATTGGCACAAAGTTTATTTGTATCTCCTTTTTAATAAGTTTGCTAATGATATAAGAAAGTAAACAAAACAAAATGATTGTAAATGAATACAAAGTTCAATTAAATCTCTAGGCCTGACCAAATATCCCTGTATACAAATTAGTTCAAAATCCTTATTTGTCTAAAAAACACACACCAAGTTAATGGCCCCACTCATCCTGACTGGCTTGCTGAAGTGGGGGCAAGAAAACATTATAGCTTTTTAAAGAGAGTGAAAGATCATAACACTCTGGAATTAGACAAAGGCCAAGCAGAGGGAAATCCCTAGTGTTTCAGAGAAGGAACTTTAACTAAGAGGCTAGAAAGGAGTAGTTTTTCTTTAGACTGATTTTAAGCTGTTTCTCAAGTGACTCAAATGGTGTCTTCTGGAATCCTACACCAAGTCAATGCCTATTCCTGCTGCACTTTGCAAGCTCCTCTGTCAGATTTGCAAACCCACATCCACCTCCATCGAACCTGTTTAGGTCCTGTCTATAAAAACTAAACTTAAGTTTGGCTATTTCCAGACCACACAGGGTTGAGACACTGGAACACTGAATAGATGTCTGAAACAATTCTCCACACCAAAATGCGTTCCTTTCTTCAAACTATCATTATCCTTCTTTGTCTCCTCTTATTTGATCTCTATAACTTATGTTACTTAACCTTTGTTTCCCTAGAAATTATTTCTTAATCTCTAGTCATTTGATTGAGATTGAAAGTTATGAGTACATAATAAGCTATTTAAGAATTGCATGGCAATATGCTAGACCACACAGAAACCCCAAACATAGCAGGGTCATAAAGAATGGGCAAACAATATATTTGTATATTTGTGTGTAAATTTAAATTTGTTTTATTATGCTGGTAACATTGTACTTGAAAACCATGCCCTCTGTGACTGCTGACTGTTTTATACATCGTTCATGTTGATAAGTCATCTATTTATAGCTTTAGGTCATACCTCCTCACAAAAATGGAGGCTTACATTCATGGTTGTGTAATTCATATTTTCACTTTGATAAACACCCACAACCATACTTGTGATTATTATTACAAAAAGACAAACTATTTTTCTGTCTGTGGTAATGGTCATGTACATGTCAGAATTCTCAACCCCAAAATTCTGAAGTTAGGATTTTACTCATGCTCCATCCTTCATCCAATATTCACATTTTTCCCTGTCACACTGTATCATTCCCATTCGGGAAGCAGGTTCAGGGACTACCGTTCCTTAGTTTAAAGCATGCCTTAAAGGCTTCACTATGCAGTTAATTTTGATTAATGAGCTTTCAGTACACAAAGTGTAAATAGTTATGAAAGCACTTGAATAGTTATGAGGACATCTCTTGTCCCTCTACATTATGTGAGGACATTGCTTACTTTAGACAGCCAAACCCAAGTAAGGTCAACAGCACTACTCAGCTAAACCAACTTACATCAAACCACCCCTACGGAATGCCCACATACATGAGCTAAATAAATGCATATTGCTTAAAACAATATGCACTGGTGCTATTTATATACAATGCTAGCTGCTTAAGCAAGGAAGATAGAACAAATTTTCTTAGAGGTCAAAATGGTATAATGGCTAATTAATGAATTTGCGATAGTAAATAAAAGCACAAAAATTAAATATTTTCTCTAATATTACATTATTTCAGAGAAATAATAATAAAGATTACATTATTATTTCAGAGAAGTTTAAAGTATGTTATACACTCAGTTGTAATTTTTTAGCAGAGATAATATAGTCATCTTCTCCCATAAACTGTTCATTTATAACTTGCTTCTTAATCATTTTTGATATAGGATTCCTCGCATTTTACATTAACCCATTTCAACTCTTCTCAAATAGGAACTTCATGAATTAACATTAATTCTAATACCATACTTAGTAGAATTTATGTGTTGATGCAGCAACATAAGGCTTTATTAATGTTTAATTAATCTTATTAAGTCCCTCTTGTTGCCTGTATAGTAATAAAAGGGTAAATTCCATTATTTTCACTGTCTTAATAACTGAGATTCAAACTTAATAGTAAAAAGCCTAGGGCCTCTAAAATGAAACTAAGTATTTTACATGCTCTTAAATCATTAATTTTAACTGATTTCTATATCATGATAGGTAAATTAGTTTCTATGATGACTAGTATAATAAAACATTTTATTTTTGCTGCTTTATGAAATAACAAGTTCTTAAATGAATAAGAATTAGTATTTATATTTTGTCATTTTAATGTCTATGTTTTTACATGAAATGGGTTACATAGTTTCCTGAAAACAATGGTTTAAAATAACAAACAGTAATAAAATAATGTTTCCATTATATAATAATAATGAGTAATAAAAATGACTCCAAACGCTGTATCAACCTTTAATTCCCACAATTAGTTCACAATGAGAATTTATCTTCACACACTAACATCTCTTTCACAAACTAACACACACACCACATACCGCACTTCCCTGGAAATTAAGTTTTGAAATTTCCCTTTTTCTTCTTGATCAATTATCAGAACAAATCTTAACCATATATACAATCATTCTTATCTGCAAGTAGATACATAATTTCATTGCATCAGCAAAGTGAATCTGTGAAAATATAATATGAAATTTAATTCAGGAATTTAAAAAAACTGAATTAAACAAAAAGGTTGAGTCAGGAAATTGTGAACTGAGTAACACTGACTCTGACTTCTTTTTTCAATTTAGTAACAGAACTTATTGACTCATTAATGTCTTTTATTTACTATTTTTGAAAACAGCACTTCAAATGTAATTTTTAAAGTGTTTTAAAAGGAAAATATAAACCTCACTTTGTTTTTAAACCTTTATTAAATTTGAAATATAGTTTCTACTTATACTGAAGCATTTTCATTATAAAGATTTACACTACTTGATATTTTAAATCTACTCTTATTCTCTATATGAGTACAGGGGCATTTCCAAACTTTGGTGGAAGTAGAAATGAGACTGGATAAGATCAGAGATAGGTAATTGAACTGAAAATAGGGTTGATCAACAGAGAATGGTGGCCATAAATACAACATAAATGTCTAAATGAAGCAAGTGAACTTGGCCTTGGTTGAAGGTGGCAGAAGAGAAGTGACTATAGAGCAGTCAAAATAGCACTGATACTCCAACTTTGAAGGGTGTTCATTGAGATTCCAAGTGGCTTCTTTTTTGGAGCAGGATCTCAATCAGTGGTTGGGATTAAGAGGTCTATGGTCCAAAATGTGTTCCAAAGAATTCCAGTTTCTAGGGCTTATGGAAGAATATTACCCCAGTGGAAAACTGGGTACTAAAAGGACAAACAAAACCTTATGGAATACAGAAACTTAATTCTATGATGCCAGAGTTGATGTGAGTCAGCTCATATTCTCATCAGTGCTTCTTTTAAAAATTTTGTCAGTGAACCTTTAGTCATTACTATGAGCAATTTCAGGATGCAGTCTGAACATGGCCACCCTAAATGTGCTATCTATTGGAGGAAGATAGTCATGTAATGAAGGAATTATAGAGTATGATATATAACCATTCTTGATAATTACAACATTATAATTATTCAATCCCTTCTCCTGTCACATGGAAATCCCTGACTGACTCCTCATATCCATAGCCAGGATTTGCTCAAGACGTGTTGAAATGAGTTCTCTAATTATGGTCTTAGCAGTCTGGATATTTGCCAACTGCTCTAAACTTGCATTACCCCATTTAAAAAATAAGTAACAACATTAAATACATTTATAAGCTGATTCTAAGTAACTATTCTAACTATGCATTGGAGAGGAATTAGAAGAGTGGCTGGTACATTTTTTAATATTCAATATCTGTTAGTATTACTAGTTATAATACTAGTATTATTGGCTATGACTGAACAAAGCTAAGGAAATGACTACTGTGCAATAGAAAATAGTGTACATGGACAAAATTTGAAAAGTAAGAGTTAAAAGCTCAAAAGGAATTTACTCTAATTCATGTGAATCTCTTTAATGCTGAAAAGGAAAATGAATATTCTTTATAATTTGATCACAAAAACATCAAAAAGCATTTTACCATGGATTTGCATCTATTTTTATTTAACTCTAGATTGCATGAACTATGCAAGTTACCTCAACCTCTTTTCCCTCATGAATAAATTCATTCCCTATTTAACTTTGTTTCACATGATACAGCATATTACACTTTGGAAATATGAGGTTCCAGAAGTATCACACAAATATAGAGCTCTAATGCTTTCTGATCACTCAAAACCCATGGTTAAAAAAATAATAATCCTAAATAGAGATGGACTGATAGTATGCTAGGAGATATTGCTGCTGCTAAGTTTAATAAAATATGATTGACATGCTTAGATTTATCATGGGAAGGATCACATTTTTATAACAATCCAAAGTGACATGGAGCAAAATTTGCTGCCAGTGAGTGGAATGAGAAACACAATACTCTGGGTTCTTAGTCGGAGCATTATAAATCCAGCATTGGAAACAGGCAGAGACCCCACACCTTTCTTCCTGAGTGTGGTTTCTAGAACCTGTCCCTATTGCCTAGGTGCCCTCATATACTAGTTTGCCCTCTGCTCTTGCCCACAGACATACCCCCTAGTACAGCATTTGCTGGGAGAACCTTTCTTCTTGTTCCTAAAATATTTCTATTTGACAAGTTATTTTCAGAAAGATTAGACTCCCAGAGTCTAAAAAACATTTTGATAAGGACATAGTACGTAAAGGCTAGTTCTTCTCTTTCCCCATTTTAGTGTTTGTGCTTACCTATGGCCATGTAATTACATTCTGTGGAAGTCTTCCTTGCCTAAAGGAAAGGCACACATTTATTTACACTCTTTTTTTTTTTTTCACTGATACAAAGAGATTGTTACCCCATCCTTCTCCTGTGATACTGGAAAGAAAATTGTATTATTTTTAGCTTATTATTTGGGAAATTAAATGTTTTCGTACTGAGAAACATTGCTTTATGTTCTGCCTTTAAACAAAACATAGTTCTTAAGTGTTGGAAATATTTCAAGAAAGAGAAATATCTTCTGCTGAATTTTATTAGCAATTGAAGGTGATTAGTGTAATAAGTGTGGTCCTTGAGAATACAGACTCTAGATACACAATTAACTATAGGTGAATCATATTTTGTTAGCTATATATGCTTAGGCAAGTGACTTAATGTCTCAGGTTCTTGTTTTCTTCTCTTTAAAAGACATTAATATAGGACAAAACATCTGAGTAGAAAATTTCCCAAATACGAATTAAATAGTCAATAAGCACAGGAAAAAATTCTTGACACCGGCAAATAAAATGCACAGTGAGACACCAGCTAACACCCAATAGGACTATAATCAGTAACATAGTAACAACTATGGATGTGGAAAAATTGGATCTATTATATTGTGAAAATATGAAATGATCCAACTGCTTTGGCAAGTAGTATGGATATTTGTTAAAAGGTTAACTATAGTGTTACACAATTCAGCAATACTACCCCTTATTATATACCCAAGAGAAAAAAAAAACGTATATTCACACAAAACCTGTACACAAATGTTCAGAGAAGCATTATTCAGAATAGTACAAAATGAAAACAATCCAAATTTCCATCAACTAAAGAAGGGACCAAATGGATAAGTAAAATGAAGTATATTCACATGATGGAATATTATAAAGTAATGAAAGTAAATGAAGTACTGATCATATTACAATATGGATGATCCTTAAAAGTCTGAAAAGTGAAGTGTCAGTCACAAAAGAACACATAGTGCATGATTTCATTTATATGAAATGTCCAAAATAGGCTGAGCTTGAGGTAGTGTATTTGTGGTCATCTAGGCCTGAGTGGTGAGAGCAAAGTAAAAAAACAGAGTGACTGCTTAATGGATGTGGGGATTTTGGTGGGAATTGGTGATAAAAAGTTGAATACATTAAAAAAATTGATTAATATATTTAAGTAGTGAATCTTGTAGTAAGTGTTTTCAATACAGTTGTGAAAATTATACCTAACACCATTTTTTTCTGGTGAAGGTAAATAAGGATATGAAAAATGCAGCACTATAACTGATTATAGCAAATTGTATGGTACTTTCCACTGGTTTCCTAACTTCCCAAAGTGTTTCCATAGAGAACACTAAGAAGGAATGGGATATATTCTCTTAAGGTATAATAAACTCAGATTCAAGAAATACATAGAAATGTGTAGGGTAATGCAACTAATACATAATGGGAATTGATCTACACGTACTTTTTCTGACTACATATATTTTGTTCTTTCCACTATACCACAATAAACCTCCTCCAACACAAACCATGTGTTTTCCCCCCTCTTTCAATGTTTTCAAAATTTTTTAAAGTGTGTCCAACTTTTTTTCTCTTTGCTTTATTTATGTATATTTGACATCAATTGTGATCCCCATGGATTTCCCACCACCATTTCAACAGCGCACCTTCACCTCAATCCCTTGTGCTCTTTCTTTCTTAAATTTTCTAAAGGTCGGTTCTTATATTGATGATATTATTTTGATTCCCTATATATCATGTCACTTCTGAAAGTACATATACTGGTTTTTATAAATGCTTCCATTGTTCCATAGATTTTCTTTAATAAATAAATTATAACTTTAATGCTTTACCACTTTACCTTCACATTACTCTTAAAATTCAGTTTGTCTAATAATGCAGTGAAGATAATCCAAATAATCAATTGAGATTATATTCAGTTGTATAAAATGGAAACAACTATTTTTTTTCAAAGGTATAATGTTGCTTTTTCTATAGTGTATTAAATTGTTAAAGCTTAGTAGGAGGCAAAAAGTTGTATGCAATTTCTTGTGGTATCATTAGCTTAACTGCCTCATCTAGTTCATTACTTGCTTGCAATTCAAAAATTTAGCGAGCCTTGTAAATTACAAGTTAATGTTAAACATTTTTAATTCTTATAATAACAGTACTGAAGATATCGCTTCTTTTTGAGATCATTATTATAAAAATTTTATTATTCATTTTTCCCTTATCATTAGACACATCTATTTTAGAGACTAGTTTCAGGTTTCCTCAAGAAGGAAACATAAAATTATCATAATGTTCAAAAGTTAAAATAAACTAGTCACTCAGAAAAAGTATTTGTGTTTTTGATAATGTGCCCAGAAAGAAATGTCTGTAACATGTGGGCTGTCACAGAGGTGAATGTGTAAAACACTGAGTATCCTTGTAAGCGATAAAATCTGTAACAAAGGCTGACTTTTTTCTATATTATTTCTCAAAATACGTCTTTGGAATAACATAAATCACAACTCATCAAATTGATTCTTTAGTAGGCAATAGGATACAGAGGTAAGCATTGGTTCACTTACAGCTTCACCTGATGTAGATAAAGTTTCTCAAAATATGTCATTCAGTATGGTAGCCACTAGTCACATGTAGGTATTTAAATTAAGTAAAATAAAAAAATATGTTTTCAGTCTCACTAGCCATATTTCATATATTAATGGTGATTCTCTTGAACATGGTCATAAAACACTTCAAAATTATAGAAAGTTTTATTAATATAACTTGCCTTGATTATCTAGAATTCTTTATTTTATTTCTGGATTGGGTGTTATTTTGAAAATTCAACGAAACCCATTCCAAAAGAATAGATTAAGAACCTGCCTCCTTCAGGCAATCATCCATAATAAGTTTGCTAATTTTAACTTTGGGCAACTGTGAAAATTGTTTCAAGGTTATATTTCTTAAAGATTATTAGAAATTCAGTTACTTAATGTTATTATCTAAAGACAGAACCATATTATTAGCTCAATTTCAGATTATGAGTGACATCATCTCCTGAAAAATTACAAAAAATATAAAATCTGCCTAATAAGAACTGTACAAAGGCAATTTCACTGCTATTGAGGCTTATTGATAATAATATACAATAATAAAATTGATGTGTCATGTGTGACACTAATGAATTCACATGCATTAACTCATTTAATCCTCAAAAATTCTATAGATATAAGACACTATTATTGCACTAATTTCAGAGGGAAAAATAATCATAAAGAGATAGAGCACATTTTCCAGAATTATTCACATTTAGTAAGAACTGAATCAAGGAATGCACTTACTTTTGTTTGACTCACTTTTGACTTAAGTTATGTGGTGCACAGAAATATCGATGTGTAAAGCTATATATAAGCCAAATTATAAACATTCTATTATGGGGAAGTGTTAGATATAACCATATTTCCGACTTGTCCATTGAAGTTAAAACAAGTATTTGAATACGCTGATAATCATTTTTAAAATTTACTGGACTAGACAAAAACAATACATATTTTAAACTTTAATGCTTCTAGGAGCTTCTTTAAAAATATATCTAAGGGTCTCCTTGTTGATGGCACAGGGGTTAAAGTCTCAGCACTATCAAGCATTCACCAGCCACTCCTGCATGACTTCAATCCCTGGCCTATACTGTCAGCTGCTTCTCTCAGCAGTGTATTTCAGTAAATCTGCCTGTTCTGCTTCCCATTCTGTCTCTGGTTAATCCTCTTACTCCCACCCCGTACCACTGGCCTATACCCCAGTTCTTGAATGTGTAAATAAATAAAAATATAAATAAAATTATATCCAAACTCTCTAAAACCTCTAGAAAATGGTGTGTGTGTGTGTGGGTGTGTGGGTGTGTGGGTGTGTGTTGGGGGGTACATTGGTTCTTGTAATAGTTTAAACTTGTTGGGGATAGAAAGAATTGAATCAGATGGCATTAGTGGAAGATATTTTGCAAGAATATGAAGCATTATGTTTGGACTACTACGATTTATAATTCTTACCCTTTTTTGTAGTTCTCTTTAACTGCCCCAAATGTTACAGCATAAGAATTTGAAATAATGCACCCAAAGAAGTCACTGATCACCCTTTTTTAAAGTCAAAAGATCCAAATTTGCCATACAATAGCACAAACAAATCCATGTCAGCACTCATTTTACATACAAACATACTTGTATATGTAACTCGTTCATTCATATATACAGCATTCCAAGTAAAATGTTTAGGCAATAAGAAATCTAACAAATTTGACAATAACCCCAGAGCTAGGAATCACTAAGTAACTTATGTTTTCCATGAATTTTATTGCACTAGCAATTCAGGCAAGATTTACCTATAGAGAAGTTAAGCACCGTTTAGCATTTTAGATATATCTTTTCCATTCCGTAAAATACCCCACTGGGGTCTTAAAACTTTCAGTTTTTGGCTGAGCATACATGTTACATAGAACAAAAGATTCTTATTTTAATACACTGATAATCTTTTAGATAACTCCAAAATAACAGGTCTCATAAAATCTAGGATTTTCTTCCTATAGGAATATCAAATATATCTGATAAGACTTGCAAAGAAACAGCTTTCGAGTCTTAACATAAAGGAAAAAGCACTGATAGAGTAGACAGTAACCAGAGTTTAAATACCATTTTGGTAATAAACCTGTGTCAGAATGACTGTTTCCTCTTCTATAATATGGGCTATAATGCCTTCCTCAAATGTTATTTGCTCGCTGACATTAAAGGTATAGGGAATAGCTCAAGAATATAACAAATTCCAGTTATCACTTTCATTTATGTAGTGCTTAGGGAAGTAGAAATAGTATGACCTATTAACTTTTGAAAGGGATTCAGTATCCCGTGGTCTTCTGTTTTTTTCTTTTTTATTTGTGAAGATTCCAGAATTTACTGTGGTATTTCCTCTAAATGCCATATGGGTGATGCAATTTTCCTCCCAAATATTATGAAAAGCTAGCTTGTCACCATCTTCAAAAAAAATCTTATTTTTTGCATACTTGACAAAACTTTTGAAACTCTGTGATGTAATGGAGGTGACAATGATGACTACAACTGGTTATTCACATGAACTAATTAGTTGATTGTTCACATATGGTGTTTCTTGCCAGTGATATTCCACTGTTAGCATAATGGATAGTCACTCAACACCATTCAGTAACAAACTGCATTTAGATGGAAGTGAGGAAGAGTGTACATTTTCAATGAATAAGCTTTTTTTCTAAGTCTGAAGGGAAAGATTCATCTAAAAATTAAAAAGAATGATTAAATTCAAAGGTATTTAACTAATTGTAAGAAAGCCTAGTAAAAAGAATGTAGTGCCTATGAGGAAAAAGTTAAATGAATATTGACTGTATAAAGTCATAGTTATCATTTCCAGTGTGGTTAAAAATAATATGAGTTGAAATATATAACAATACTTAAGGGTAAGAAGGGGGACATATGGTGGGATTCTGAGGTTCTCTTCAGTATTAAAGGAAGTAAAATAGTTACATTTGATAAGGTATATGTAGTTGCAATTTCTTTTCTATAAATAATAGAAATAGAGTAAATATATACTATATTTTTGGTAGAAAGAAAATGAAATTTTAGCTTTCATGTATCACAAAAGACAAAAAGGAGAGAAAAGAAATATAGAATATGTAACAAATGAAATGCATAATATATGATTATTATCAAAAACATATGAGAAATTAAGTGTAAGAAGATTAAATCCTCTAATTGAACTACAAAGATTATCACAAAGAAAATTGTAACTACATGCTGTTCTCCAGTGACCAACATAAAATATAAACACATATTTTTAAGTGAAATAAAGTTGCAACTTAATTTAGTAAATGGTAAAATAATGTAGAATTGCTTTATTAATGACAGATACAATTCATCGAACAACATTTTTTCAAAGAAGAGTTACTTTATAATGATAGCAGTTTAAATTCACCAAGACTGTTATAGTTTAAAAATATGTATGCTACCTGATGATACAGTTTCTTAGTATTTTAAAAGAAAACCAATAATTTATAAAAATTGAAAAAAATACCCATGGGGAACATATGTTTGTGTGTTTTTTTTCTTTCAAAAACTAACAGGATAAGCCAACAATATAACTATGGATCTTTAAGAACAATAACAAGAACCAATCAAGTTATAAAAATTTCAATATTTTAACTAACAAATAACTGTACCTTCACTTGTACACACTCATAGCACCCAACACAGTAGACACCAAATTGCTATAAAGACTGATAAGGTAGTAGATTTAGAATACTAATATAGTTTTAATAAATAATTAATATAAATTAAATGTCATTTGCTATTATTGTTTTGCATGTAAAATACATCTATGAATTTTTTCCTACCTATTTCTCTAAAGCTTTTATTTGCCAATACATCTCTTGACTTAAATATTCAAGTAGATTTTTATAAAGGATATAGATCCCAACAATCACATTCTATTTCATGCTCCTCCAAATAACTTGGAAAATTTAGATCCTTTTGCCTGGAATAGTCTAGGCTCCTCCTATTCTTCTGCACACTGTATTATGATTTAGCCTTATGAAAATATTTTCTTTTGATCAGCATACTCATGCATACCTTTATACCACTGTAGGTAACTTGTTAGAAATGCCCCTCCAATACTCAATTTACTTAACTCCTCCTGTTACTTAGATAGTATAGTTCTTTACCATTTTTTATTGCATACCATGACTAACAGTATCTTTTTATTTGTTCCATCACTGTGCTTAATTTCTATCCTCTAGCCTAGCCACCACACCCCCAAATACAGAAAGCTTGACTAATTCACACACACATAAAACATAAATTTTAGGGGCCTCCCTGGTGGCACAAGGGGTTCAGTCTCACTCAGCACTATGAAACCACGGAGCACAAGCATGATCTCTGGCAGGGGAGGTGACCCATATGGCACAGCAGATCTCTCCTGTCTTGCTCACTGCTCCCCTCAGCAGTGTATTTCAGTCAGTCAGCCTGTTCTGCTCCCCACTCTGTCTTTGGTAGGTTTCTCACCACCAACACCTGCATCTCTGGCCTCCATCCCAGCTTTTATGTGCATAAATAAATCTTCAAAATATAAATTTTATTGTCTACATTATTTCTTTTCTGCATATCCAAACCTACACTATTTTTTTAAGAACACAATAGATTTGTGTGTGTTATTCACTTATTCTTTCATTTGCCCTCCCAGAACTCAACAGTCAACCTTCTTCCAAGTTTCCAAGAGCTTCCTAAAAGATATAGCCTGCTGGAAATTAATTCTGATTATTTGAAGAAGTGGCCAAACTAAATACATCCTCTCTTTTTGTAAACACAGTAAATAATAGTTTAATTTTCTTGCCATATATGTAAAGCTGTGTTTATAACACAAATAAATCATATGGCTTAGGTTTGAGATTGCTAAAGAAAACAAAACCAACCATATTTTTTCTACCATATATTTATTTACTAATATTCATGAGTTTTGTGTGCCGGCTGATTCTTCAATCACTAAATGTCATTATCCTTCTGTTCAATGTGGTAATCTCTGGTCACTGCTACATGGTATAGATGAACTTGTTGAGGTTTTAAGATATTTCAGAGGTATCTCTGAGTCTGTGAGCTAAAAGAAACATTCATTTTGATCTATGATAATTACTTTCCACCAGTTTAAGAGTAATGAAGTATTTGGGAACATTTTATTATAATTCTTAAATAGAAAGTCATGCTTGTTGAAATGCCAGAATTTAAATCTTTAACTTTAGAAATAATGCCAGCTCCTATATCTTCGTTAATGTTAAGCAGATAAAATAAACAGCTCCTCATATGTTAATATGCCACCTATAAAATTTATCATTACTGTGAAGTTGTGTCAACTATTAACTATATTTTCTATTATTTCTAGATTCAAACTATAATTTAGTACATAAATATTTGGTAGCATGGTTTAAATTTAGTTACACTCACAGAAAATTTTGAATTTATTTTGCTATGATATATAAGACATCACTGACTCCATTTATCCATATGTTCACTCTTGAAACTCTTTCCTTTGACTGACAGCACAATAAAGGTTAATTAATTCACTCACTTGCTCCTCCTAAGAACCCAGGGGTCATCCTTAATTTTTAAATTTCCTTTGCACCCCACATTCAATACATTAGTAAGATGTTGGGTCTATGTCCTGAAACTTATTGTATCTCATATTCCCTTTCTGTGTTTACATCTACAACCTTAGCCCATCATTTCCCACCAATTACCGCAGACTGTCATAAGCCTCTTTTGCCCTCATGCTATCTTTACTTTTACAAATAAATAAGGTCCCTAATATTTCAGCCTACAGTCCTGTAATGGCTTCATAATGCATTTAAAATATCATTTAAAAAACTTTATTAATACCTACAAAGGACTTACATGGCATGGGTCTTGCCCACCCACTTAACCTCATTTTGCCAACCTCTTGCTAACAACATTCAGGCCAGTCACATTGGTATCTGTTTCTTGAACACACACAGTTCATGCTCATGTTCGCATTTACTATTCTTCCAACAGGGAATACTTTATTCCCAAATATAAACTTTTCTGTTACCTTCTCAAATGGTAACATTCCAGAGAATTATTTTCTTATCACTTTCTCTAAATTTATCTCCCTACATGCAGAAAACAAACAAACAGTCCACTCATTGACTACATCGCCTTGCATCCTTTGTGTGAGTGACTGTAGGCAATTTGGAGCCTCCCTGTTCGTTGTGGATATCTCCTCTACTAGAAATCTTGTTTGGAAGCTTAAGCTAGTATTTTGTGTGTGACAGAAGAATACTGTACACTTCTTTAATGAACAAAGTATATTTTAAAAATCAAAGTTACAGTTTAATGTGATTATTTTTAAGAGGAAGTATAGCTACCTCTTGGAAACTCAGTCCAATAAAATTCTAAAACATTTGAAATCTCAGTTGATTCATCTACAAATTGAAAACATGCATGTGATATTTAACTTTCTCAGTGTAGTGATAACAGATCCTAAGGTATTACTGCTATCTGGGGACTGATTCCATTTCTGGTCTTCTGGAAAGAAACTCACACAATGCAGAGAGGAATATTACTTTACTAGGTTTGAAAGTTGTTAATAAGTCTAAAACCTTTGAAAAAATGGAAGACAGCCTAATTATGTACAACATGGTGGAAACAGATGCTCCGTAACATACAATAGATTGCTTAAACTGTCAACTCATTGCAGCTGAGAGCATCTGACTACAAGACTTGGCTCTTTTGGAGACCTGGCAGGCGAAGACAACCAGGAATGTCAGATGCCTCTCCTAGGGTTGGGTTGCAATATGAGCAATCACAGGCCAAAAGTTCCCGTTTTCAGTAGTTCTCACTACTAACTCTGAGCTCTTATAATTCTGGAACTGTTCAAAGTTGGAAAGGTACAGCCTAAATTGCCAAAAGGAATCACAGATTTTCTAACAAATACTGTGGAAATAAACCAAAAACACAAAAACTGAGAGACATCATGTAGAACAAAATTTCATTTTGTATGATCACATGAACACTAAAGAGACTCAATCAAGTTTTTGATGTTCTAATGATCTATAACTGATTTACAAATAACTGTGCATATTTAAAATATACATTATGATAAACTCAGACACACACAGGCATCCATGATACCAATGCCACCTAAAGACTAAATATCTCCATCACCTTCAAAAATTTCCTAGTATTCTTATGTGTGTGTATAAATGTGCATTTATATATTTTATATTTTATACATATATTATATCATCCTTCATTTTTGTACAATATATGCTTTCTTCTCTCAGGTGTAGTCTCCATAGAATTCCCACCACCAATTCACCTGTACACCATCACTATAGTCCCTTGTGCTCTTCCCTCCCCTGTTTTAATCCTTCTCTCTCCTCCGCCCCTGAGTGTCACTGATTTATAGTTGCCTGTTAATTTTCTTAGTAAAAACATTTAAATGGAATCTGTTCTCTAAACATGCATTTCCAGCTTATTGAGATACATATTACCATATAACGTATGTGAGTTGAAGATACAAAAAATTAAATGTTATAAAATATACCCTAGTAACTTGACTCACAAAATTATGAAGGCTGAGAAGTCCCACCATTTTCAATCTGTAAGCCAGAAACTCAGGACAGTTAGTGGCATAAATTCTAATCTATACCTAAGGACATGAGAACCACAAGAGCTAATGGTTAATGGTGTTAAGTTCCAGGCCAAAGGAAAAATAAATAAATAAATGCAAACTGATGACCCAATATTAATTTATGCAGTGAAATAATCACCAGAGTAAAGGCTACTTAATACTTAAATTCCCTCATAAAATGATCATTTTTTAAAAAATAGCATTGAAGATCGTCTCTCAAACAACTTTTAGTATCTAACACAGTATCATTAGTTATAGTCATTATTCTGTATGTGATATCCCCAGAATGTATTCATCTTATACCAGGAAGTTTGTAACCTCTGACCAACATCTGATTTCTCCTATCACTTAGTCTCTGAGAACTCCCATTCTGCTTTTTACTAGTATGGATGTGGCTTTTTTAGATTCCATATAGGAGTAAGAACATACAGCATTTGTTTTTCTCTGCTCTCTATGTGACTTATTTCACATACCATAATAGCCTCTAGATCCATGTACATTGTTGCACATGCAGAATTTCCTATTTTATGGCTGGAAAATATACCATTACTTCTTTCTACCTGATCATGTTGAATTCTCCATATGTTCATTAATTCCGATCCCTTCCCAAAGTCTCAAAAGAAAGGGAACCTTTCTTCTCTCTTTCCCTTTTTCTTGTTCTTTTAAATTCACCCTCTCCACCTGCCCTTTTGTTTTCTGCTAATTATTGTGTAACCTTTCTCATTAAAAATCATTCCTCTCCCTGCCTATATTATATCATGTGTCTCTGTATCTTGTCAAAACACTCAAATGATGGTTAGTGCTCACTAAGTCCCCTGCTCACATCCCATTCCTACACCTATTGTATTAAATCTACAGAGATTTTGGATGAGTCTGAGTTACTATAACTAATATTTCTTCTGACCTTTGTGTAAGAACAGCCTCATTTTTACTGATTTCAAGTACAAAAAAGTTTTTCTCTTTAAATAATAAAATTGACATTGATATCTATATCATAGTTGGCCAGTACAATACAGAACTAGTAGCTCTTGAACAAACGTTGGGATCATTCTTTAAAAGTACACACCAACGTTCTTAGATATGTGGACAGATAAATGGAAGAATCCTGATTTTTATCAACTTCTTCAGAAAAACTAAATTCTTATTTTGTCTAAACAAAGCCAGTGTGAAGTGGAGACTCAGGTTGCCTTTAGAATAAATGTGCTTTCTTGCAGCAGGAAATAGAAATGGTAAAAATGTGTCAATCTATTGAAAATTCATTTAAATTGATGAAGGAAGAGGAGAAGTGAACATAAAGCAAAGAAAATATAGTGGTACACGAGCTTCTGTTTTCTTTAGTATACTCTTATAGGTTATAAGAAGATGGTGTAAGTTCCATTTTAAAGTAATGAGACAAATACCACCAAATGTCATTTATAAAATAAATAAATGCAAAATATAAGTATATAAGTGCTTTTTTTCAGTAGATTTACTGAGGTTTTATGTTTGATTTTACAGTCAGGTAAATGAAATGAATTTTGTCTCATTTGAAGAATGGCATAATCCTATATGTCATTTATTTTATTCCCTCTTTTTGAATTTTGTCCACTTGATTGCACTTTGTCAATTTTCTTTGGTATCCTATATTTACTGGTTGATTACTATTCTGAGAAAGGATGAAGAAATCTATGCTTGCTTTCTACAAAATATTGGTTTTCTAGAATAGAAACAAATAGACCAGAACAAAATGAAAAACAATTTTTTTTTCCAGAATGTTTGTTCATAGACCGTTGGCTCTTTGGAAAAGGGACTCCATTATATTCCATTATGTTCTGCCTGGGGAATGCATTCATCTGTCCTTATCACTAGCATTTTCAGTCTATGGCTATATACTTATCACATGACAATTACCATCATTTAATTTTTAATTGTGCATGATTGGTAATACTTTTACATTAACTTAACTGCTTTATATATCTTAAAAATAAACATGTATTAAAACCTAAAATTATTCACTTATTTATTACAATCTTGATGGATATATTTTGAAATATGAAATATATTTATACAAATTTTAAAAAAACCAATTAGGAAATAGAAATGGCACTTTAGTTACACTTCACATTATTATAGAACTTAGCAGTGGTGACAATACCAAAAATAAACTAAGACAAAATAATAAAGTGGAATATAAAAATTAAATGATTAAGCAAACAGCCATCACATTTATCACATATGAAAAAGATACAACTATCTAAAGAAAAATGTTTATAAA
The DNA here is from genome assembly GCA_019455555.1 of Galemys pyrenaicus. Lineage (NCBI taxonomy): Eukaryota > Metazoa > Chordata > Mammalia > Eulipotyphla > Talpidae > Galemys > Galemys pyrenaicus. The sequence continues at coordinate 386,825 of JAGFMF010011862.1, forward strand.
AAAAGTGAATTGCTATTAAAATCAATACAATTAAAGTCCGTAATCAATTTTTTTATCTTCTTTAATACATGAAATTTTATTATTATTATTCCCAGTATTTTGTTACTTATAAAGACAGAATAGTCACCGGGAAATTACAATTCTATTTCATTGTCATAGAAATCAATGGTATACTTAAAGCCTAATTTTTAAATGCAATATCGAAAGTGAAAACTTAAATTTAATTTGCTTTTATTAAATTGTGTACTCAAAAACTTGTTAACTCAATTATTATTTTGTTTGAACTTAATGTACTCAACATATTTAGTGTTAATTAAATTCTTAAGCACTTTGATTTATTGATTGATCTATGTGTTGTGGTCTTGCTATATTAAAATTACAATGTCATTTTAGACCTCATCTTCAGTTTAGAGACAGAGGAAAGAATAACAAGTCAAATAATACCTTCAAAAATCAAAGAAAGGATTCTAAAAAACAGAACGTTATGGAAGATAATTTGTGTAGTTCCTGAATGAAGCCAATGTCATTTTGATAATTGGGGCCTATTATAAATCAAAAAGTCATCTTGACATCTTGATTGGATAGCAATAGAAAAGTTTTAGAAAATATTTTTGGCATATAACTGGGGCTATTAAAATATCAATTCTGCAATGGAATGTATTAGAGAATTATTGCTACTAAATATTATCAACAAACTTCATTGTGACATATTTATGTAAAATAATTCTTATTTTTCAAAGATATATCCTAAATGCAAGCAAATACAAGCACACACATACATACACATGCACACATAAAATGGAAGAATTAATAGCAAGATTTTAAACATTGATAAACTAAGATGATAAAGACATGGGCATTTTATTCTACTATGCTTTCACTTTTTCATGTTTTTAAAAATTTTCATAAAAGCCCGAAGCAGCATGATGTTTGTGTAAAAATAATTATAATAAATTAAAAACCAAAATTAACAGGCAACTATTAATCAGAGACACTCTGCAAGGGATGAGGAAAGAGAGGAATCAAAACAGAGGAGGGAATGTGTTCTTATACAAGGGACTATGGTGATGGTGTACAGGTGTACTGGTGGTGGGAACTTTGCTGAGTTCCCACCTGAGCAGAGAAAGCATGCACTGTGCGAAAAGGAAGAATGATATAAAATAAATATATATATAATTAAATTAAATTTAAAAAAGAAAATATACCATATATATCTCTGAGCGCAGATAACCCCATTTGTGAATTATAAATAAATTGTACATATCTAGAAAAGTTTAAATGAGGGAGTTGAGGAAAAGGAAAGACTCTATATTGAATCACTCACATATCAAAATCAAATTTATAGTCCGATTGTTCAGTTCTGATATCCCACACTAGTTAAATCACACCTTAACTTTCCAGGGTGTCTCCCTCCAACTGTCCAATGACAAGCTGATACATTGATGGCCAGTAACTTTTTTAAAAGTCAGGTACTCCCTAAATCCATACATTTTTAATAATTTTCAGTTTTAGTTTTAGATTTTTAACTCTAGATATAATTATCAGATGACACAATGGTTGACCTTTTTAGTACAAGAATGCAATAACTTTTAAATCTTTAATTTGGGATATCTTGTTCACTTACTGCTACATATGAACAGAATTTTTTCTTTGCAAAGTTATTGTTTATTGTTTGAAGAGAGGCATATCTTCATGTAATTATATTAAATTATATATAGTACAAATGTTAGAAACAAAGCTGATATCAGGCAGGTATTAATTAATTAGCAATGAGAATATAAAATCTAAAATGATAGTGGACCAAAGAGAAAATTACTAAATCTCTCATTACAGTATTCACATACAAATATAAGTAATTATATATATATACTGATATACATATATCAATACAAGTATAACTTCATTGATTAATAATCAGGATAGATTGTACCAATAGCTTTATACATTTACAATAAAATAAAATTAATAAATAAAAATTATATAACATACTAAATAATAGATGGAAGAGTAATAAAGTCCACCCTAAATTATCCATATTACCAAAGCAACAATGCCTCTCAATTTCATAAATAATTTTTAAAAATTTGTCTTTGAAAATTGTCAAAGCTTGATTATGATCAAACAGCTAATCGATTCCAAGAACTTATTTGTTTTCACATTATTTTATCAATATTAAATTATTCAAATGGCATTTTAAGATACTTAGGTAGAATATGTAGGAAGAAGAGTATGTTTAATCCATTTTATGAGAAAATTTTGTTGGAACAGTGTCACTTGTTTTAAGACACATTTTCATAATGGAAATTGGTTCTTGTCCCTAATCTGACTTAATGGAAAGGAAGATCAAGTTCTTGACATATCTGATAGGATTATCAACAATTTGCTGGAACACTTACCACTAAATGATGAAACTGTCAGAACTGTACTAATGAGAAAGGGATGCTTTGATTAGATGCCTCATTGAATATTAATTATGAAGTTAGGAAAATAGAGTTTATATTTTGACAAAAAATTCCTGTTAGGATAAAATGGATTCATAAAGGGCCAGGAAGTCAAGCTAAAACAAAGAACCATTTAACTGATATATTGGCAAAATAAATACATTCAATATAACATTGAAAATTCATACAATTTGCTAAAATGTGGGTAATGTCTATCCATGTTCCAGGCTATAATGCTAATAGAATAAGTATTAGTCATACTGGTTCTTATTCTAAGAGCCACAGTTGCAAGTTAGTGTGGGGACAAAGCTATGAAAGATCTAGAAAAGATGTTACATAGGAATATATGAAGACTGTTACAGTTTTAATCAGATGCACAGATGCATGTTAGTCATTTCCAAAGGCTGAAACTCTATCATGTGGAAGTTGTCAGCCTCACTCTCTGTTAAGTTTGCGAACAATCCTGGTACTTCAATGTAACTATCTCACAAAAGCAAACATAGTAACTGTCAAAGAAGAGATTCTACGTTAAGGCATACTTCACTAAATCACACTTCTGATGTCTTTGAATATGATTTCTATGATTTGTTGAAATTAATAATCTTATTTTTTAAAGATTTATTTATTTATGCATACAAGAGCTGGGGTACAGGCCAGAGTCCAGGGAGGTGAGAGGATTCACCAGAGACAGAATGGGGAGCAGAACAGGCAGATCGACTGAAACACACTGCTGAGGGGAGCAGCGGGTGAGGCAGAAGAGGTCTGCCATGCTATGTGAGTCCCCTCCCTGACCGGAAGCAGGGATCAAACTCGTGCTGTAGTGGCTGCGGTTTGCTTCATAGTGCGTGCTTAACCCACTGTGCCACCAGGTAGGCTCCAAAATTAATAATCTTAAAAGGAAGAAAGTCAGTTGACTGTTAACTTCAACTGATCAAAACTTTTATCACTTTTTATCAAAAAATTGATATGATTCCATTCAGAAATTTCTTTTTGGTGAAATACCTCAATACACTTTATCTTTTATAAAATTCCTATTGGCTAATGTTTGATAAAGTAGGAGATAATAAGGTCATTTTTTTTTATTTCATCATCATTTGGTATTAACATTGTATCTGAAAAAATTGAAACAATTTTCTAGCTCATTTAATTTGCAAACCACTTTTATCTTACATTTCAGGCAACTTGGGGAAAAGCTATTTTATTTTCAATTTTACTTTCAGAAACACAAAGTCACTTGCATATTGCACCTTTACTTTGCACCCAAAGCTTTAATCAACTTGGATAATTTGGTAATGCTGTGCCTTCACAGGGAGGTTTTTGCAATGCATGGATATGAATGTTTATTCGTGTTGCTTTTGACAATGTCTGAAGTCTGAAGGACTATGTAATAACTCCCCTATAATATCTTCATGTACATCTAATACAGCAGTTCTATTTACATATTCCACAAACACTAATTATTTTCATAGAATGCACTTAATTAACTCCATCCCACTGCAGAAATCTCATCTAGAGAAGATGATGAAGCTCAGTTAATTGCAATCTGGGAGAGTATATGCCTTAAACAGGTGCAACCTCCTGCATCTATTTTGTGACTCTGTTTATGAATAAACATAAATTTTAGGATATCATGTTTAGTCTCATTCTACCTTGTTCTATACACAAACGATAATTTATGGGTATTTTTATCCAAGCCTTTGGTTACTGATGTCAGGTTATTATTAGAAAACTAAATAAAATTAAATTATGTTACATAACCTATAAGAGGTATTTATAGGTGTTTTAATTTAAGCAAATTCCCTCTCAGTGTCTGCTTTTTAACTTAGAGTGGAAAATAATCAAATCAGTCTACTCTAAAGTCATGGCTGGTGAATTGTTATTGCTCAATACATTTGGCAAATGTCTCTAAATCCCTTGTGAAATAGCACATTTGAAGAAATTGAAATCATTCTTCCATAGGGAGTTGGAAGTATTTTGAATGCTTTTAAACATCTATAGACTTTATATCTTATCAATTTTATAGCATATTCAATATTTTCATCTGATAGTGTCTTCTATGTACAGCATATTGACAACCTTATTTTTGCATGAGTGCAAACTACACAATGCATTTTGTAATATCATGAATAAATGAATCACCTGCTGACTATGCAATAGTGTCAGAAATCACAATATTACCTATATTCTCCATATGTGAGTTAAGAAATAAGCTATTAACCATAGCAAAAGTAAAACAAATTCAAACATAAGCAATGCAACACTCACAATGACAAGCACAGCAAAGTACAATAAAGTCACACACTTTCCACAAGTACAAATGAAAAAAAAAAACTTTTAAAACTCAAATTAATTTAAAATATTCTTCTTTTGCTGATTCTGCTTTGTTGACCCAAAGATCTGTTTTATTTAAATGGTAGATGGAATTTTAAAACCATTCCCAAGATTTCATGGTGTCCATGACACACATGTCCCATGTTGGTCAAGAGGAGAGAGAGATTTTACTCTTATGATTATACTATGCTATATGACACAACTGACTTAAAGATTATCTAGTTAGGTCTAACCTAATCACAGGTGCTTTCAAAAGCAGGGGGCTTTTTGTGGAAGGGGGAAGCAGAAGAGGAAGTTTAAGATTGAATGTATGAGAAGAATTCAATATGCCATCATTAATTTGAGATGCAAAGGTGGTGGCCTCTTAAATCTGAGAGCATTCCCTGTCCATAAGTCACAAATTTAAAGGAGAGCTCAGTCTTGTAACCAAGGAACTGAATTCTCGCAGATACAATTCAGTCTGACAAATACTTAGATTTGAGTCTGAGATCTAAAGCAATGCACCCAATCAAACCCATTCGATAGCTTGATAGAAACAAGTCTGTCCATTTTACTAATATCACATACCAAATAATATTTATTCCATATTCTCAATAGTTAGCTGGTATTCTGCAGAGTTCCTAATTAATGTTGTAATGCTGTTAATTGATGAGAGTTCCTTAGAGTAATGCTTTCAGAGTACTGGAGATGGATATTAAGGTTGGCCTCAGTGGGCAGAATAAATGAAAATAATATGTATTATCCACTGTTTTTCTATTTAGTTTGTCTAATAAATATAGTCCAATATGTATTTATATATGTTTAATTAGGGAAGGATGATACAGGGAATTATGAGTAAATAAAAGCAGGATAAGAAGAACTGACTATTTGTTATGTGACATATAAACTTAATATACACACACTGAATGCCTTTATATATGAATAAACATAGGTCTCTGTGTGTATTTGTAGCAAAATATAAAGTCTTTTGTTGTTTTCACCAAAGTATATATACTGAACTCTACTTAATCTAGTTTATAATGGAGCTTTTTAAAATTAGTTTCAGATAAGAACGTGGATGGAGAGAGTGGAGCAACTCAGGAATAGGGAAATATTTCAAATCCTATATAATTTGCATAAAGAAACACTGGAAGTTGGTTAGAGGTCTCTTTCTTATCTTTAGGGAAAGCAAAGTATTTCTGATATACCTTTATTGGGAAAGCGAAAAGAAGCAGCTGAATGCTTTCTAAATATCAGATATAAATCACAAACTCTGAAATGTCTGCTACAGAGCATTTATTCTCTGTATAAAGAGGGCATGGTGCATTTTTCTTGTTTTTCATTTTTGTTTGAAATATCACTGATTTCTACTGTTTGTCAAATGTTAGTCTCTCAAAAAATGTAGTGCTTGATAGTCCCTCAAAGGGAATTTCTTGCAGACTAATTTACTAACTCTAATGCCAAGGGAAAAGTAATGCCCATGTCAAAACTATAGAGCCGAATACAATTAAGTGAAACGGTCTGTACATTATAAAATGAGAAATAGATTTTTTCATTGTTTTAAACTTCTATTTCAAAGCAGAATTTATTAGCCACTGCTTTATTTTCTGTGAGGTTTACACATTGCCAAGGATCGATGAGAAATAGACAATGACTTCAAAGAAAGCAGGACATCACGAATAATTTGCACATTTGGCCTATGCACAAAGAAGTTTTTTGTAGATCCTTAAAAATTGTATGTGCACATGTTAGAAAATGCAGGTTAAAGGGCCTCCCTGGTGACACCAAGGTTTAATTTCCAGCACTATGAAGCTACTGGCAGCCCCTACAGCATGAGTTCCATGTTCGGTCAGGGAGGTGATCTACATGGAGCAGCAGACCTCCTGTCTCATCCGCAGCTTCCCTCAGCAGTGTATTTCAATCTGCCTGTTCTGAACCCCACTCTGTCTCTGGACTCCTCACACCTCCAGCCAACATCCCAGCACTTTTATGCATAAATAAAATAAATCTTAAAAAAAAAAGAAAATATTGGGTATAGACAAGTATGACCAGCCATTGTGTAGCAGGATAGTTATTAATACACAAATTTGGGCTAAAAGTGACTGATTTCTTTATGTTTCAATAAGAAATATCTAGCTCTACAACTCAGCACAGTGATTGAAAACTTAACCTGTCCCCTACAGTTACAGTAGTTTTAGCAAAAGAAGAATGTGACATGGTGGTTCTGAGAAGTGTAAGGCTTTTCTAATCTATGCTCCTTTAAAGGTTTAGTTGTTTATTGAAAATGGAGAAAATTTATAAATAAAATCATAAAGATTATATCTTATAGATATACTCAAATAGTGTCTAATGGAATTTGAAGGAAAAAATCCCAAGTTTATAATTTTCCTTGCTATACTGAGCAGAGGAATGCCTCTGAAGAAGAAACTTCTTCCAGTACTTTACAGTGTTCACTTCAAGTTCAATAAATATTTAATCATTATAATGGGACATTTTGAGGCTGCCTGGTAGAAAAACACTGTAGTAAGCAATTCAGTATTAATTAGCATTCAGGGACATTGACAACGGTGGAGATTACACATAACCTGAGAAATTGTGACATGTTCTAAAAAATAATTTCAGAACAATATTAAAGGACTTCCATTCCTTTAGAGTTTTTTTTTAACTTCTGTTCAAAAATATTTAATTTTTCTCTTCTAATGACAAAATTTTCAATATTCTGAAACTAGGTGCGGCAGTTAATCAGAGATACATTTACAAGAATACCTGCTTGACAGAGATAAGGAGAGACTGAGGGTTGGAGAGATTTCTGCTTGACCCACTATTATAACTTGATCTCTGGGATGTGCTCAAATGAACTAAAATTAAAAGGCAACAGAGTGAGGGAGAAATTAGAGGTGGAGGCAGCCTCGCTCAGAAGTTAAGGTACCAGCACAACCAGGAGGGTGTGGAAAGTGTGGAAAGGGTGGGCAGTGGCTTTGCATGGCCCCTGAGGATAAGAGGTGGAGCGGGGAGGTCTCAGAGAGGATATGTGGTTAGAAAAGGCTTGTGTGCAGGTGTGTGATAGTGAGGTGGGAGTGGCCTGGTGACCTCTGTCAGAGGTCGAAGTGCTGATTTGGATACTATGATGGGGACAGTAGTCGCAGATGCTGTGGCTTTTCAACTACTTGGGCCTCTGCACCTGTGTGTGTGGCTTGTCTAAGCACCGTGTATATGTGTGTGTGGGATTTGGATAAGGTTCTCCTGCATGTCTGCCTTAAGACAATAGCCCACGTCACGAGGCAGCCAGCGACACCTCAGTAGCCATTGACTGATTGTGTGGCCATGATCTGAAAGGGTCTGGGAGTAGGTCAGAGACTACACCAAACACCTGTATGGGAAGTCCTCCCTGTATAATGGCCAACATGTCCCCTCCTGGTACCCATAAAGTTGATTACCCTCTGTCTCCCCTGGCCTTGCTCTTCCTGCCATTGTCACATAACCAACCATGTTTGTTTATCACTGCTAATAAATATCAAGAGGACTGCTCACTGAACAGCAGAGTCTTGCCTTGCAAACCTGCTGCATGACTCATCCATTAGCATGCCCCCATCCAACAAGTTGCTTGGCTCAGAATTTTCACTACGAGTATGAGGCATCCATATTTGCAATCCAGCAAGTGTTTCATTTTTGTTGGAGAGTGTAGAATGCAGGAGCTGGAACAGGTATTGAAGACTCACCCATGGTGAAGGAAAGGAGAGATGTGAGAAGGCTACAGTGACATTAGATTGCTTACATATAGGGGGGAAAGTCAAATGAATAAATACTGTAAGGATAACAGATACCGTTTTCCTGGCTGTCATGAAAGGGATTTGTAAATTTGCAAAGGGCGAAAACTAGAATGAATCTTATATGGAAAACTAAAATAGAAAGTATTGCTGTAACTCAAAGTTTTCAGTCTATATAGATAGGGATTAAAATTAAATCAGATGCGCATGTGTGAGTGTGTGTTCCAGAGAGAGCCTTAGAGTAACAACACCTCAGAAGCTGTGAGCAAACTTTCGTCCCAGATCTTAGCTTCTAAATTTGACTCTCCCCTGAAAGGAATAAAACTATTCAAAGACATGGTAAATTCTGGATTAGGGTACAAAGTACACATCATGATCCTTAAATACCATGGTTTGCATGAGTAAGGAAATGCTGAAAGAATGATGGGAAAAGGTGAAAAAGACACCAAATCAGCATGGAGTGCTGCTCACTGGCTAATCTAGAGACCCTTTAACATGCAATTTAATAACAACAATGGATTGTAACTATTGAATAAAACAGGAATCCACGAGTTTATGAGTTTATGCTTGAGAAAATACATCAAGGAACAAATGAAAAAATAAAATAACAAAAACTAAAAAGCTTTTCATTAGAATAAAATGCTATCTAACAAAAGTGGAAAGAATGGTTAATTTACTACTCAAAATATGAGAATAATTAAAATAATAGTTCATTCAAATAATGAATGCTAAAATAAGTGAATGGATGTTTGATAAGCTTTTGGATGTTTACATAACTTAAAACATCTCCCCCCACCAATATTTATTACTTATAATAGTAAAAAGAGGAATTTTTCCAAGGAGACACTTAACAGTTTTCTTACACAAGTAATCAAAGTTATATGGGAAAAATGAATGGAATTTTTGACAAATAAATATCATATATCAAATGGCACATTACAATGATCCCAACCAGTATCTCATCAAAAGGAAGCATTAGGCAAATTAAATTTAGGGAATTTTACTGAATGATTAATTATTAACTAAAAAATAATATCAGTCCTCAAGGTCAAAAGAAGATCAGGTGCTACAGATGGATATAAAGCAAAAGACAAGATAATCAAATGTGGCATATTTTGAAAAAGATTTTCTGCTAAAATTGAGACTATTGACACAATGGCAAAACTTTAAATAATTTCAAGTATTAAATGATAGTTATTACTTTATTTTCCTTCTATTAACAGTATATTCAAGACACAGAGGAGATAATCTTAATGATGTAAGAGTATATTGGCAATTCATGTTGAAGTTGTTTAGGACAGATAATTATTTTTATTATTCTTACAGTTTCTCTATAGACTTGAATGATTTCCAAATGCATAAAAAATGCTGTATTATTTAGTTTTCACATATAATTAATTTTTTTCAAAGCATTAGTAAGGGGCCTCCCTGGTAGCCTAAGAGTTAAGTTTCAGAGCTATCACTGCCATGACTAGAGTTCAATCTCTGGCCAGGGAGTTGACCTAAATGTCTCAGAGGACCTCTCCTGTCTCACCCGCTGCTCCCCTAAGCAGCGTATTTCAGTAAATCCACCTTTTCTGCACTTCATCCTGTCTATGGTGAATTCTCTACAACTGCACAGCTCTGGCTTGTACCCCCATTGTTCTAAACAAAAATAAATAAAATCTTTTAAAAATATATTAGAAAATTGATGGAAAATGCTTTTTATGATGACCCTCTCTTACTCAGTAATATGCATTTATAATTCCTTCATGTTTTTTCATGCTGTATAGCTCATTTTCCTTTAGAATTGAATAAAATTCTATTGTCTGGATTTGCCAGCATTTATTTATTCATTCACCTATTGAAGACCATTTTGATTTCTTCCAAATTTTGGCAATTATGAATAAAGCTGCTATGAACTGTAAACATAGTTTAAACTACAGACAATTGATGTGTAGATTTTTGTGTGGATATGTTTTAAACTCCTTTGGGAGAATTCCAAATAGCATAATTATTGGATCATGCAGCAAAAGTATGTTTAATTTTATAAGAAGCGGCCGTACCATTTTCCAAAGTGACAGTATCATTTTGTAATCCAACAACAGTGAATTACAGTTCCTGTTGTTCAATATCCTTGTTAATTCTTGGTAATGTTAATGTTCTACATTTTAGCTATGCTAGTGTGTAGAGGCATCTTGATATATTTCTTGTTTTAAATAATGTGATAACAGCCATTAAAGGAACACAAATGATGTATAATTTTTCCAAGGGAAAAAAAAGTAAAAGTGTAGCATCAAAGAGACAGTATATGCCACTTATATTATTTTTGAAAATATTAACCAAAATACATACAATTCTTTAACAGCAAGGGGATAACATAGAGGATTTACCACAAATGTATTAATTAAAAATGTGCTGAAAAAGTAGAATGAGCCTCCACCTACCATTTTTTCCAGATTTTAAAGCTGAGGAGGAAATTTTATTTTGTATATAGAAATATATATATGCAAATAAACAAAAAAATATGTTTTCTTAAAATTGTAAACTCTATTCATTATCTTAGTCTCCTACTTAAAACTAATTTTTTAAAGGAGAAGGTTCATACCGTCTCAAAATGTAGATCAGCACACCACTCCCACTACTCTTATCCACTCACTCTATCAATGCAGCAATGCAAACCAATGCTACTGCAATAATAGCATAAAATTAAATGAAGGTTTTTTTAAGTTTTTCAAAGTTTTAGTTTAGTACTTAAAATTTATGAAAAGATAATTCAACTCTGCAACTAAAGAACACATTAGATTATTTCTAATCTACAAGAGGATTTTCAAAACATTACTACCAATTCACTAAACCACAAATGACTTATTTATTCCTCAATATTTTCTGAGCATGTCCTCATCTACCCTAAATATATAATTTCCAGACTTAGTGACTGTATTTAAGCCTACAACCAGAAAAGGAAGTTAAAGTAGAAGTCTGTATTAGCTATCTATTGCTCTCTCTATATATTTAAAAAATCCCAACATTTACTAACTTAAAACAACAAACTTATTATCTCACATTTCCTGAGGGTTTGGGATCTTATGCATTGTACTGGGTGTCCCTTGCTTTTGTTTGTCTTGAAATCATGGTCAATTTGTTGGCTGGGACATTAGTCATTTCAAGACTCAACTGGGGATAAAAAATCTGCTTTCAAGCTCCTTCACATGTTTGTTGGCAAACATCAGAAAATTTGTTTCCAAACTCATTAACTTCATGTACCCACAAGGCTGTCTCACAATATGACAGCTAGTTTCCTGCAGTTAGTGAACCAAAAATGAATGAGATAGTGGCCAAGAAAGTCATAGTCTTTTTATAGCCTAACCTCAGAAATAGCATCCCATCACTGCTTTTATATTATACTAATTAAAAACAAGTCAATAACACCCAAGGGAAGGGCATCACATATGCACATAAGTACAAAAATGGTGGAGACCATTTGTAGTTCCTTTACTTACTTTAATCTGCTCATTCACCCCATATGATTCATGGATATCTTACATGCAATGCTCATTCATCTCCTCCAAATTTCCCCAAAGTCACTGCAAAATCAGCTCAAAATCTAGAATTTCATCTTCTAAGTCAAGGCTCCGTGTGGATGAGGCTACTTAACTATAGTTTTTCTTAAGTACAGCACCTCATGCATGACCTCAGTTTAACTATAGGGTTAAGATAATAAATAGACAATTATCTACTCCATTAACATCCAGTATCAAATGGTCAAATATCACAGGCAGCTACATTAGACACTGCTGTTCAAAAGAGATAAAATGGGGCTTTTTAAATGAGATTATGGATTTATTTTTATCAGAGATAGTAAGACATGTAGACATAGAAATACCTCTTCTGAAGAAATTCATACCATCTCTAGAAAAAGGTGGTATACTGTATATCCCAGATAATCAGAGTCAATCAAGAGGCAAAAGGGGCAAGAGAATATAGAGTAAAGGCTTTATTGTGATTTCTGCAAGAAGGGAGAGGTGAGGTGTGATACACTGATATAGTGACTAGTTTAAATAATTTCAGTGAGTTGTATGGTTTCCCTGGGGAGATTAGGACAATGGGATAGAAGCCTGTAGCATTAGTCCTATGAAGGAAGTGCTTTGATTGGTTTGGTTGCTTTGTATTTGAAGGTAACTTTAGGGACAACTTGTTTATTATCTCTAGAAATTGACTAAGATTGGCTTGGCAGTCCCTATAGGCTATGCAAGCTCCCAGATGTCAAAGTATGTCACTAAGTACAATAATACAGAGAGAAAAGTGAGGTCACTGACCCATAGAAATTCCCATTTGGCAACAGAAGACAAATCTTTGACTAATTATTAATGCCCAAGAATAATGCTTTGTGCTCTTGACTCTGCTCTCTGTGGTCTTGGTTCTGATCTCTGAATAAGATTCCCATCCCAAAAATAAATAAATAAATGAATAAATAACATTTTGCAGGGAAGCATATATCTAGGTCTTAATTCTGTCTGTAGACTTATGTGGTCAAAAGATGTATCCTCAGGACTTCCCTGGTTGTGCAAGGGGTCAAGTAGCAGCACTATGAAGGTATCTGCAGTCACCGCAGTGCGAGTTCGATCCCCAACTAGGGAGGAGACCCAGATGGCACAAAGAAGATCTCTTCTGTCCCACCTAATGCTCCCCTCAGCAGTGTATTTCAGTAGATCTACCTGTTTTGCTCTGCACTCTGTTTCTGGTGAATTCTCTCACCCCCAAACCCCCGCATCTCTGGCCTGCACCCCAGCTCTTGTATGCATACATAAATAAATCTTTAAAAATATAAATGTGTCCTCCATCTGTATCACTTATGTATGCCCCTTAGTCAAGGTAAATATGTTTCTCCATTAGACAAAGCCATACCCATGAATCTCTTGGAAAGAAGTACTTCTTTATTTGGGTTCCTGCTAAGAGAGTTTGGGAACAATGTCCTTAAACATCCTAGTCCTCAATTATTTGATAAGAGGACACTAGAGGCACACCTTTTAAAATACTTTTGCTTGACTGAATACAAAGGGGTACTAGCTTTGAACTGTTAAAACTTTAGAAGATTTTATAGTTACACTCATGGCTTTATTTTTGACCACATTTTTCTATCAGTGAACTGTATCTAATGTTTCCTTGACAACTATTTTAAAATTTATGATTTGGTAGCCTGAAAAGTTTGGGGATCTAGAAATTAAGGCTGGCCTCTCTAAGTCATACTATCTGATTTTCTATCTCTTGTATTTTCTACAGCATGTTAGCAGAAGCAAGGTGATACCTTCAAGACCATGTTTAGAAATTTCCTTGGTAGACCACCTCATTCCATTTGGTATTTGGTACATTTCTAAGACATGTAACTGTGGGCAATAATGTTGCTGGATTTCTACCTTTCTATCATTGTCACCTTCACTTACTTTTGAGTCTTTGCATTCCACATTCTTAAAATCCAGGCTTCTAAAAATAATCTGCTTTATGCAATTTTATCCTTATCTTTCAAGTTAATCAAAATCTTCCTGCCTTGTTCTACTTTCTGGTTCCAAAGTCATTCTCAGATTTTCTGGTATTTGTTATAACAGTGCCCCTCTCCTGAACTAAAATCTGTATTAGTTCTCTATTTCCATGTACCCAATTACACTAATTTTTAATAGCTTAAAATAGCAAATATCTACGATCTCACAGTTTCTGTGATAAAAAAGCTGGATGCAGGTTTCTGTGACTCAGATTTTCTGTTGTGATTGCAAACTGTTGGCTGAAGTACAGTCTCCTCAAGATTCAAATGGGACTGAAGCATTGTCTCCAACTCTCCCATAAAGTTATTGGCAGTCTTCAAACAATCTATTTCCAAGCTCCCTTACATGGCCTGCTACATAGTTCTGCCTCATGACATGACAGCTGGCTTCCCTAGAACAAGTAAATCAGAAAATGACAGAGTGTTCAAGATGAATATCATTATTTTTTTCATAACTGAATATAAACAGAGGTATCCAGTCCCTTCTTCCCTAGTCTAGTTGTCAAATATGAGTAAATGAGTCCAGCCCAGAAAAGGGTATTAAAGCCAAACTCAAATTCTAGAAGCAGGAGTCACCTTGAACCTAGTTAGGTTTACCAACATATGCATATGTTTACAGTGATATATGTATGTGCAGAGGTAGAACCTGTTCAGAACAAATTCTACCAATCTAGTTGTATGAATCAGTTTTAGAATTTCTTCAAAGGTAGGAGGATATACACTCAGAGTGGCCATTTGAATAATTGTCAACATAAGCATGTAAAATAATAGTTTCTCCAATGACTTCCCAATGAGAAAGTGCTGTGAAATGAAAAGATTAGCAGTTGTTGCCATTTTCACCACCTTGACTGATGTCAAAATGATATTCAGATATGCATAATGATACCTCGAATCTCACTAAAGGAAAGAAGATGTAGGAGAGTTAAATACTCCTTTTCAAACTTTGCAGAAAATCCTTTCTATCTCTTTTATGCTAGAGAATTGATGTACTTCATAGAGGAAAGAAAGAGGTAGGTAAATAGGCAAAGCATTCAGGTTAAGTTGTTGCTAAATATGTGAATCATGTTGGGGTGAAGAGAGGCACAGAGACTGAATCAGGGACTCCTGACTACTGACACCATTTTTGTATGCAGTATATCAGTTGTTAACTAAAAATAAAGAGCTGAAATTAGAAGCAATTAAGTGTTTATGTGGAATCATAACATTGCAACTCAAGGTTATATGGTTTCAGTAGAAATATAAAATATGTTCCAAGAAGGAATAAAAATTGGGAAGGATGCTGGGAGAAAAAAAGGAAGATGAGGTAAGTGGTTTAACAGAAAAGTTAATGATAGCAAGTGTAAGCTATCCTTGGCTGAAGGCAATTATCTACTGAATTCTAACTTCTGATGAAAGTCTGGAATCATCAGTCCTTGTGAATAGGAAAACCAGTCTTCTATGGGTTTGTCAAATAGCCTTTGGCACAGTACAAATAAGATAGTAAGTACTTTTTCTACTAGGCATTACTGGCCCACTGTAAAGTTGGCTCCATGTATTTCTGCTTTTCACACAGTTAAGAATTACTTCAACTAGATTCTATGGAGAAATGTAAAAGGGGTAATTTCTGCTCTCAAATATTTTCTGGTGTTGAGACACTTCAGATGATGTTCAAAATCACAACGGTATGCATATTAACATGCTCACTGTCAGAGGGCACTTTGGAAAATGCCCAACACAGATTTTTGAGAGGTTTGCATGGTATTTTGGTAAAAAGCAGCATTGTTTTATGACAAAGCAGATGATGGTTTAAATTCTGGCTTTGTCACTTATTTTAAAGGATGACTATTAATGTCTGTATAATCTGATGGTTTTGAGGATTAATGGAGAAAATAATCATAAAGTCCCAAAGAATTTATTATGTAAAAAAACCTCAAAAAGTGACATTTTAACAATCTTCCCATTATTAGAAAAACATTTATTAAAGCAGCTTTCCTCCCTAGTGTTCTCTCTCTTCATGCCAGCTCCCTTTAAATTTTATGTTTAATCAATTTAAAAATATGCAATAATATCTGAAGGAGATATAGAGTTTAACTCATTTCATGAATATTAATCTACAAACACAATGCAAAATCTAAAGGTTTCTAACATGGAGTTAATCATGGCTTAATAGCTAGAGGAAGAGCAAGTTGGTAGGTTTGATTTCTGTGCATTGTCAGAACTAAAAATAATGAAATTTTGGTGTGTGGGATGTGGGACACTTTACCTGGAAAATAGTAAGGGAATACAGATGAGTGAGTCTAGGCATGTAGGACATTTTAACATATATGTATATAAATGTGAACATGAATTTTAAAAAGTCTTGCATTTTAATCTACTTTAGGTCTTGAATAGGTAAATATCAACATGAAAACATGGCTCAGAAAAGTTTTGCTAATCATTTTGAGTACAAAGTATATGATAAAGAAAGGGAGAGAGAAAAATGAAAAGCTGGCATATCAATAATTGAAAAAAGTAATAGCTGTAACAGACAATATGACATTTAAAACAGGGAATCACTCTTAAGTCTATTTATAACATGTATGTTACAACTGATAAAATACCTCATATATAGCATGGATCTAACTTAGAAAGAACTATGTCTATATGTGTCATTTTAAAGAGTATATATCAGTTTGTGATATCACACAACAAGATGTCATGTGGGAAAAACATGACATGATGTCATGTGGGAAACAACATGATGTCATGTGGGAAAAACATATATTAGAACTTTCTGACAATATTCTTTTATATGAGAAGTCCTAAGGATTAACCAGATGATTAATATAGCACATAATATATTAAGCATTTTTTTTCAGTAAGTAGTCATTATTTTCATAAAATTTTATAAAATTAGGATCAATTTCCTATTGATCCTAATTGTTGGCACTATAAAAATTCATTCTCTCATTAAATTTGCACTACTGGAATTAACTATCAACTTAAATTTTTTTAGCAGATCAAAGGAAAAATACACAATTGGAATGAACGAGATTGTGGATGATCATGCTGTTTAGAAAACATAGAAAGCAATTTATATCTCATCTCCTTAGAGTGTTGAAAATCATCTGTTCTACAACTGCATGGACCTAATATACTTGGGTTGTAGCTCAGCTTGAAGTATATTCTTTAGATCATTATGACTCAGTTAGATATATTTTCTGATGCCAGCGAAATACTTGGGAAATAATCTTTTCACCCTCTCATGAATTTTCCAATCTCTATTTTTCAATGCCTTCACATTTTGTGGACAGTCACACAATTAATTCTCTTCCAGTTCTTTCTGGACAGTTTCCAACAGTTCTTACAGAGTATTTTCTCCTCCACTTGTTCTTGGCTCACCATAAAATGCCTTAGGGTCGCTAATAGCATCACTGTCCACAGGAAGTCTTCATTTTCTCTTCTAGTTTTTTTTTATCTCTCCCAGTCTTCACAGCAATTTAGACTACCACCTTCATCTTTCAAAACTGAGTTATTTCAACTGGATATTGTATCCTGTTTCATTCAGATTTCTTCATGTCAGTTTATAGAAATTAACCATTTTAATGTAAGCCATTAGAGTAAATGTACTTCACTTGTTTCCATAGCTCCCCTTATTATACTGTATCTATCTAGAGAAACACAAAATGAGGCTGCATTTAAAAATATTACGAGCAAAACCCTAACTTTTGAAGAATACTATAGTCCATCTATTTGAATTTAAGTGACTCAATTGTGATTCACTATCCTAATTACGAAGCTAATTAATGTTTGAGTTATTTCCCATGGTTACAATAATGGACATTATTTTCTACATTTTATTATTGCCTTCAGTAATGTTTCTTTCAATGCTAGCTTATTCTGGGAAAACTTCAATAAAAAGTGTAGAAAGCTGTAATTGATTTATTTTCACTTGAGACCTTTCTTATCATAACTGAAAGTTGGGAGACCAATATTTTGAAGGGGGAAATGGATCTATAATTTCAGACATGGAAGTGATTTGCTAAACATATAATCTGACTTACCAGCTTATTTACAAAGGAGAAGTGTAGTTTAGTAAAGTTACATTCAAAGACACAGTGTTTTGCAGTAATAAATTAGAATCCATAACCCTCTGTTGATATTTTTTACAGTGTCTTTGTCTTAAACTTTTTTCTATGGTTATTCTCAGTGGCTGCAAATGAAACCATTATGGCAGTTTACCTGTATTTCAATGATCTAGAGAATAACTAATTTTGTTTGTGAACCAAAGATAGAAACTTGAAAAATGGCAGCAATATTTGACTCTCGATACACCAGGACAGGGACTTATTGGCCAACATTTATCCCCATAGAAACGAAAATGAGTCTCACTGTTCTCAACAAATATTTCTAATAGTTTCTCTTTAACATAGTCACTCAAGGTATATTCCTTGGTGTGTACATCTCTGTGAATTATATTTGCTAGTCCATGCAAGATAAGAACAGAAATTGAAAGCAAGCATATAGAAAATTTATAACCATTGACCAGCTATTGTTTCAACTTCCAAGTGTATTGTCAGAGGATTCTTATTGTAGAACATAATATAGGATAATTCAGTAGTGAAAATTACCTGGTGAGGCATATGTGATGCTCATGTATTAGAGGATTATTGTTTTTTGGTCCACACAAAAAAAGAAATGCTTTAAAAAATGGTATTTCACTTAAAAAAAAAGTGGTACTGTGGTAGAGACATGAAAAGCAGGGTTCAGGAGCTTCTATTACCACTAACTGCTTAAATATTTAGTTGGTTTCAATTCCCCACAGTCTTGTCTTTTCAAGGTAGCACACAGTTCAGTTATCTCTGTAATTATAGAAATCATTGCCTAAAGGACAGAAAATGCCAGTAACTGTGGTCTTAGTTCACCTATGAGTCCAGCAGAAGTTACCTATTACTAATGGGTATGTTGGGTGGAAGTTAAAAATTATAACATAACCCAAGAGGTTTGTTTTCATTTTCTTCCTGGCTGGAGGAAAGAAAAAAAAATGGGGAATATTGTATTTATTAGCTAATTACTAAGGGAAAACATACACTTTCCCTGGAGGGTGGGATGTACTGAAGTATTTACAATTTCTTAGCAATGTAGGTTTTCTCAAGGGAGAAAAGAATAGGGAGAGGGTGGTAAAAGACTCCCCTCAGTGAACATAAAACACAATTTGAAATAATCCTGGAAAGCAGGGGACTTGAAATATACCAGCAATCCATCTCTAAAAATGTTAAGCTATAAAAAATTTTGTAAGATTTCAAATTAATATTTTTAAAAATTAGGAAAATAAATTTAAAAAATATCTTATTAACACCAAAGAAACATTCTACCATTACTGAAGCATACAGCAGGGAGGGTCAGGGAAAGTGATGGAAACTCTGTATTGAAACTGATGATGAGAGTTGGGGGGGGGGTCAAAAGGCAGAAAGCACTTTTAAGGATTTGTCTGAACCTTTGCATTTATTGTTTATATATACTCTAAGAATGAAATCTCAGACTGAAAAATTTATAGTGAGAATGTAAAAAAGACTCCAAGAAGATGCACTTAATTTTTTCTTAGGTTCTTTGGGAAAAATGTAAAATTATAAGAATGTGATTAGTATGCCTCTTACACTTGGAGGAATCATTAACAATAACTTTTCTCATTTCATACATATAACAGATAAATAAGAGACTTATTTTCATTGCACAGATGAGAAATTTGTTGCATGAACATGATTCCATACCAAATTTTGTTTTGTTTCGTTTCCTATAGCAATCTGTAAAAGGACATAGAATTTGTGTTCTATTTTTCTTATCCTCTTTCTTCCAAAAGGACATATGGCAGTAAATGGTGAATAACAGAAATTCCACTATTGAAAAATGTATAAACTAACATCAAATTTTTTTGCATTCTTAGATTTTTGTCAAGGTTTCCTACTTGCAGTTACAGAGCATTCCTCAGAAAGATATTCTAAATATGTTCAGTCAATCTAAAGATACTCTGTCAATCAGAGAACTGTGACAAACCAAATTACATTTCATGTTTCATATTTTAGGTTGTTGCTATTGTTTTGATGTCTTTATTTGACAACCTGGAATATGGTAACCTGAATAAGTACAGGCATATTTCAAGATTATTTGAAAACTGAGGAAATGTTAGTTTGGACATAGAGGGGATTTTATCAGAAATATATAGAGTGAAAAGCTGTAATTTTTTTTTAACCTGGATAATAATATGTTATAAATTTTTTTGTGTAAAGGTTAATTGGGAAACCATAAAGCTGTATAATGGAAGGTAAACAGATTTCATTGCAAAGGTATTTACAAAACTCCTTTGGCTTACTTTGGTTTCATTTATTTCACTTTCTGATGCATCTTGAAATAAGCATTGGATGTGTTCAAAAAGTAAACTAGGAGTACAATTTGAAATCGAAAAATCTAAATGGTGTTTTTAAAATTCTAGAATTTTTGATTTAGTTTAACAATCTCATGACTTCTGATACTTTGGATAGTCATCGATTAACTTCACTTTTTTAAAATTTTGCTACTTAGTCTCAATCATTTCCCTTGCCAACTAAATGCATTGATTTAATTCTTTCTCCTGAAACTGTATCGATTTGATAAACTGCTTTACTATCAGCATTACTGTCATAACTATCCACAGCTATAAAACCTAATAACTATTTTATGATGGATATATCAATATATATCAATATAAGATTAATATATCACTATCATACCAATATTATATGATTATACTTCAAGAGACATTTGCAACAAGTAGAAAATATATAATGGGGAGTTTCATGTATAAAATTAATATCTTTCTCTAATTCGACAGAGACAGTTGATTCCAATACTTGCTCTCATCTTTCCCATGTGGTAACACTAGGTCAAGCACATACTTGCAATCTCAAGGAATGTTTCTGAATTCTCCCTTTAGAGACTTGCTTACAAATGTTATCCATATGTGCTATATAGAGAGTCAGGAGGAAAACTGTGGCATCAAGAGAACAGGAACCAGAGAAAGCATAGTATTTAAATAGGGACTGAAAGTTAAAAGAAGAGTAAACAGAAATCTTGTCTATTGAGGGTAGCAGAAGACAAGAGTTAGGAAAATGGGGAAGAGTTGCTAGACAATTTCCATCTTCCATTTGGATATCCCAACTTATTCTTTCTTCAACATTTATTGATAGACCATCCTGCACTAAACATTGCTATACAGAGGTTTGTTTGAGGTTTATATTCAACAGAGCAGTTTTCATGTATCTATGTCCATCCGAACATAATCCATCACTATCATTGCCCAATCATATTTTCTCTTGATTAGATCAACTATAACTCTGCATTCTTTAATTTTCTGATATCCTCTTGATTTTAATATCCCTATCTATAATAATTTTATTAAGTGACTAATACAATCATGCTTAGAAACAGCACTTAGGTATTTAGATGCATATATCTTTTTATAAAGTCAAGATCACACTCCTTAATATTACAGTTGAGAGACTTAATCCAATCCTACATGTTTTGTTATACTTCTACAGTCTAATTTCTAGATTTTTCCTTATCTTGCTCTTATGCATTGGCCATTGGTAACTTGGCTTCTGTGCCTTATATACACACACACACACATATATCCCATTCTCTTATTATTTTCATAACTATGATATTGTTTGTCTCTTTGCCTGAAACTATTTTCTACCATTGGGATTTCAAATCATAGAATATTCTCTCTTCAGTGAGTCTTTACCACTTTCCTTATACTGAATTAATGTCTTTATTTTATGGACTCCCTAGTAACTTTGCTTATCACCACTCTAGCAGAACACACTGTGCTGCAATTATAATACCTAACTATAATACCTAACTATAATGCCTAACTCATATTTCCTTTTATATTGTGTATGTCTAACTTAGTGACTGGTCTATATTAGACACATAATATATAAATAAAAATAGTATTCCTTAACAATAGCTTTAACTTTTGTGCCTACCTAAATTAGAATTTAAGAAACAGGAACACATATTATTCCTCACAGTTCTTATAAAGTATATATTTGAGGTTAAGATTCAGATCCTATTTTATATATACTTTATATATGCGTATATAAACCAGGTGAAACATCACCAGGTAGAGGTAATCTCTCCAGATCAGACGTTATCAGTCTCTAGAGCTTAAAAAGTGAGACGATAAGTATAAAGAAGTATCTGTTTTGAGGTGACCAGTCAGCCTATGGGTTTTCATTAGCTTCTCCCCGAGAATGTTTTTAAGTTCCCCTCATAATGACATTGCCAGAAAAACAACTGGACCCTTGCTGGATTTCCCTGATGAAGAAAAATACACTGATCATCCCAAGGAAGCAGAAGCAAGAACGGAATGTAATAATTTTCTTTCAGCTCATCTCTTCCCTCAGTCTTTACCAGCTCCAAGTGCCAAATATTACCCACCTGCCATGGTCCACCCAACACAAACATCAAAAGCAAGACAGAATTCAAGTGCCCAGACTGTTAAATCCTGGAATCCATAACTTCTGTTCATTTCTCTAATTTCTAAAGCTTTTTTTTTTTTTTCCAATGGGGGAGGACAATAATCCACTCTAGATTATCAGTTGTTCATCTCTGTTAAACAAAATATTAATAGAGATGATATATAGGTGGAAGAATCAAAAAAAGTTCATATTTTATTTCAAAGCAAATTGGTATTCAGACAAATAAGTATTTTCATATGGTGAGATGAAAGATTCTTTGGGGATTATGGGATGCAGCATTTCATTTAATCTACATCTGAACTTTGGGCCAAAGAAATAACATTAGTTATAAGGTAATAGAGATACTTGATTATAGGACTTGAACCTGGTTTGAGGTCATTTTCCCGGGCCAATAGCATTTTCTACTGTACCATATTGCATCCATCAAAATAAGACACACTTTTAGGAAAACTAATTTAACTCAGATGAATAGGTTAAGTGATTAAGCAAAATAAGGCTATATGATATTCTTAGACAACCAGACCCTCTGTGACCAATATCAGGTAACTTTTTGCTACTTGGGAATATGTTTTCATGAAATCTTTAGGTTGATAGGAATCTCTTAATTTAAACCTTTTCCCATGTATAAGAATTATTTTGTCCAACTTACTTTTTAATGAAGTATGAACAGTATAGAATTAGAGCCATTCAAAAATTGAGATTAAAAACCCTCTTGTTGGGGCCTCCCTGGTGGCACAGTGGGCTGAGCAACACACTGTGAAGCAAACCATAGCCACTGCAGCATGAGTTCAATCCCTGCTGCAGGCCAGGGAGGGGACCCACATGACGAGGCAGACCTCTCCTGCTGTGCCCGCTGCTCCCCTCAGCAGTGTACTTCTGTTGATCTGCCTGTTCTGTTTCCAGCTCTGTCTGTCGTGAATCCTCTCACCACCCCCATCTCTGGCCTGTACCCCAGTGCTTGTATGCATAAATAAAAAAAAACCCTCTTGTTCTCATGAATTTAACAATTTAAAGTGACAGTATCATAAGATCGTAAATTGAATAAGCATATGCTATTTGATGCAATTATCATTTACTTGATTTGATAAAGCATTCATATGGGTTCCATTATAGGATGAAGCACAATTAGAAGTCCTAAATCAAGTTATTCCTGTCCATACTATTGTTTGTTAGTTTGATTTGGGGGGAAGGGACTAAGGGTAATAGAAAATTATCAACTAATTCTTTTTTTAGATGTACAGACCTCCAATTTTTGATTCATTGGCAATGATTATGTTTTATACAAATTATGTGGGAAATGATTCTTTGATAGGTGATTGCAATCAGGATGATAATATATAATTTTGATTAATCAAGGAAGTTTGATTAATTTCAGTGTTGATCATAGCATAATTCCACACTAGATTGAAATGCTGTTTACTGTCATTTGGAATGAGTAATTTCCCACAGTGAATGGAGCATTTGTTGAAGTTCCTCAAACTTTGAGCTTAAGTTTTCTAATATTTCTAGTTACTGGCTCATATAAATAATGCTTTGTTGCTTTCAAAAGTCTAACTCACCAAATTCAACATAATATGTACAAACATACTAAGAAAAGCATCCCCAAAAATATACTATTCATGACCATTCTGTTTCTTTCCTTCCATTAAAAACTTCTATTTCTGAAGTCCCACTCACTTCTTATTTATCAGGTTTTGACCACTATGATTAATAGTTATTATTACCATATAATATTATATAATAAACAAAATAACTGCAATAATATCTAGTAACTATTAACAGTTATATATTAATCTCTTATCTTACATTTTATCTGAAATTACATTACAGTTTGTATTTTATTGTTGTTCATTTGTGACTTTTATCACTTGAGGCTTACTAGCTAAATGTTGTTAACTAGAACCATTCTTCAAAGAAATAGAAAAAAACATTACTAAAATTCATTTGGAACCACAAATGACCCTGGAGAGCCAAAGCAATTCTGGAAAAAAAAAAAAAAAAGAAGAATGACAGTATCATACTCCCAGACTTCAAACCACACAGTAGAAATATAATAATTAAAACAATATACTTAATAAAGCAAAAACAGACACACAAATGGAATATAATTAAGAGCCTAAAAATAAACCAACAACTATATAGATGGTTAAAATACTATGAGGGAACCAATAATATATGCTGGAGCAAAGAAAACCATTTCAATAACTGGCACTGGAAAAATGAACAGCATAAAGAAAGAAACTAGACCACTAGATCATACCATTCACACAAATCAACTCAATATGGGTAAAAGTCTTGGGTTTAAGACCTTTTTAAAGACAAATTCTTATTTGTCTTTAAAAATTTTCAGTAGACATGGAAGTGAAAGAATTGGAGAAAGTGTGTGCTGTATTCTTTTCCATGATATTATTAATTTTCTATGATGCATCTGCTCTTCCATTCAGGATACATGAAATATCCCTGTATGATCAAAACCTCTTATTGTTTTGCTGAAACAATTATAATTTCTATTTGTACCTATAAACACTTAAACTAAACAATAGTAACTGGATTTTGCTTTCAGTTTATTGTTCAACTTATAAAATAAACAATATATATTTTCATTTTATTATTTTAATAGTCTACACTACCAGCTCTATTTTCTTACCTTTACTTTTGTTCATATATCAAATCAATTATTTGGCTAATAGTGTAATCAATGTCTTCCTATGAGCCTATGATAGTAGTCTTCTTTATCTTATTAGGACTAAAATGAGTACAGTTATACAGATTAATGTATGAAACTACTGAATAACATGTAGCACATACAGTTCCAACTTTGGGAAATAAATCACAAAATAAGATATATAGGCAAAGTCCAGAGATAGGAGTCATGTTCACTTATATATGTTATTTAAATGATTTATACTTCAAATATATATGAAAATAGATTCCAAGAAACACATGTAATAAATTAAGATCAAGTAAAGGTGTTACTCTGCATAAAATTTATTGTTGAATTAATTAATTTTAAACAAAAGAAAAAAATTTGATGTGCAGGACAACACTACTAAAAGACCAAGGGGTAGCGTAGAATATAGATGTAAGAAAGACTTGTATCCCATTTCAGTATGATGTATTTAACTAGCTCACACTAAAAAAAAAATCTGAAGATTTGAAAGCTGCTTAGAGAGTTGATCTTAAATAGTCTCATCACAAGAGAAAATAATTGTAGATCTGTATGGTGATACATAGCTAGGATCTGATAATCTGATGGCTAGCTTTCTCATGATAATTTTGCTATGTATAAATATTAAGTTATTAGGTTGTACATCTGAAACCAAAAAATTATGTCATTTATCACTCAACTGAAACACAAGGAACAAAGAATATTATGCAAAGAATATGGGAACCTATTCCACTGATAACCAAATCCATTGATGTCTGAGAGATAATAGTATTAGCATCTATTCTCAGAAGTTGTTGTATCAAATTTTCAGCACAATATGAACCAGGGACTACAAAAAGAAAATCCATGACCATTTTTAAATGATATTAGGGTATTAAATAGAAACTTTAAGAGCAGAATGAGATTAGGGATAAAATGTCCTTAGGTTTACTGTTTTGACTATTCTCTTTCATCCTCTTACCTATTTCTTCATCCTCATAAAGCATTTTCAGGTGCTACCTTCCCACCAATCCTGGACTCTTTATCTTCCTTATTTTCCTACATTTAAACAGTTGATTTCTGAGGCCCTTACACCTCTCTCTTGTGAAAAATTACACCTTCATTTGCTTCAATCACTACCTCTTAAGAATGGTAGCCACATTTAAATTTCTGTCTCTGAGAAAGGCAATGGTTTCTAATTGTGTTTGATTTATTGTCAAGATTCAACTCCTTACACAATAATGAACTGACTAATTGTTCCCTCTCATAAGATAATTTCCTTTTCCCCATCTTTGCTAATGGCAATTCTATTCTCCTTCTTCCAAATAATGATCTCCTGACTCAATTGCTATGCCATTCTTTCTCCTTCATTAGCTACTCATAGTCAATTTCATTAAGTCATATTTTAAATAGCTTCTCAAATTTATCTCTTCTTCTCCATTTGCACTATTTTATAAACTGTCTTCATATCTTAATGGTCTTCTTCTCTTCTGTACCCAAAAATTTCTTGAAATTTCAATCCATGCCCCAGGCCTCTTAAAAGTTTTGCTAACCTGCTTCCTAATCTTGCTTCACTTTATGTAATTTTCATTTACCTTCTTAGTAACTTTTTATCCATGTGTATGATACTGTATTGTCCATACATTGTTTGTCAAAGAAGTAAAATTTCTTTCATAAGTATTTTTCCTTATTTTTTGTCTTTCTCTTCAAAGTGACTGATACTTTTTTATGAAAATTATAGTAGTTCTTCACTTAAAAAACAACAGGCAAAGATATGCTTAATGACAGTGATCTCAGTGCAAAACTATTCAAACCCATTTAATCAATCAAGCATTAATGAACTTAAATTCATGCACTTAATGATTCATTTATTCTTGAAATGCACTTATCCTGAGGGTCTATACTATAGGCGTGATGCCTATACTGTGGGTAAGAACAAAGAAGACACAGTCCCTGATGACATGATATTAAATATCAGGTAAGGAAAATGGTGATAAAGATAAACTTCATTCATTAACTTACTATAGAATTAAAATTAACATTTCTCAAGTAAGTTAATGTGTACAATAAAAACTATTTACTTGGACATTTGTTTGTTTCATCCAAGCATTCATCAATCATTTCTTTCCTCAAGGATATTTCCGTAGGGTGAAAAAAAATGCCAGTATTAATTGGTATTTTTAAAAATCCATATATATACATTTATGTATGTGTGTGTGTACTCTAGTCTCACTTTATTTTTTTAATTAAGGAAACATTGGTTTATAAGACTACGTATGATTTAGAGTATTAGGTTCACACTCCTTCAAATGTATGTCACCATACATAACCTATCAACATAATCCTCATTTGGTTCCCTATTTTCCTCTGCCCATCTGGTAGCTTCCATTCTGAATGCTTATTTCTACAGTTTAATTTGGTCTAGTGTTTACTGTTTCTTTTTTTGTTACTCTATATTCTGCAAAAGTGAATTTATGGATTATTTGTCTTTGTCCTCTTAACTTATCCCCCAACATAACATAATACCTTCCATTGTCATTCTGTTGCACCAAATTGCATGGTGCCATCTTTAAAAAAATATTTTGTGTCTTCACCACAGTTGATATGATAGTTAATAACAGACTCATAAAAATGAATAGGAAAATACTGAATTTGATTATTTATCATTAAAGTATTAAATATAATAAAGAACCAACACTAAATCATAGACATTTAATGTACAAATGTAGACATAGTTTCTGGCAATAATTTATATAAGAGCTATATTATAATCTGTTAATATTGCTGTTTGTAAGCATTACTTTCTATTTAGATAATTTATCAATAATCCAGGAATTACAGTTATTATATGTATTTCTATAAATATGTAGGAAGAAATTTTTATCTATTTTTTCCAATTTTGTTTCTTGTAATAAACATAATTATCAACTGAATTAGTTTTTTTACAATAGAGAATCTTGGAAATAAATTATAGACATGTAAATTATGGAAAACAATATTTATTCTCTGTAAGTAATAACACATTGACATTTTGCTTTATATCCCAAAATCTTTCTCAGATTTTTGCACTTATCTGTATTTTGACTTTTACTAAGGGAACTAGTGGAAAGTGAGGTATGCATTATGTTTTGACATCAATAATTATGCAAATCCAAGAATCTCTAAATAAATGAACTTGTTTCCATTTTTCCATTTTCACAAACCATTTATTTCCATCATTTATCTTTTTAGACTCAATCTCTTTTAAAAACAGTTTTATTTTATAGTTTCTAGTATGACCATCATGTTACTTTCTGAACATTTAGCTTAAAATATCACTAAAAATCTTCTTTAATTTATATTCATGATGTTTGGTTCAAAATTAAATGAAGACTAATACCAAGCAAAACAAATGGCATCTTTTTATCTTTATCATATTCTATTATGTTCTCATCAAAAATGTTGTTAAAGACAATAAAATACATCCTAAAGAACGATAAATGAAGATTTATAAATGAAGATTTATAAAGAAAATAGCCAATCATAACAAAGAAGTCACTTAGAAAGATATTCTTCAAATACAAAAGTGATTATTTTTCAACATCTACATTTATACTTGTCAAGATAAAAGTGACTCAACTGGTAATCTTGCGTATTTTATACTGAATTTAACTAGTCATCCCATCTCCCAAGTTCCTCTTTTCCTCTTCTTTAATTAATCGGTGAATGTTGATTAATCAGAATGCAAGATCATGTTCATAAAGCTACTATATCTCAAGTTCAGGGTTTCGTTTCGTCAATGAATCCTGAAGATGTCACATTTCAGTTTGTTTGTTGAACCTATTATGTTCACCGATAGAGAGCATAACACTAGAAATATCTCTATATCTAAGAATGGATCTTTTGAAGAAATACCATAAAGACCTTCCCTTTGAACAAAGTTTTATAGAACTCACATACTTTGAACCCAGTAAGATTCACAGAGTTTGTTTTTTAAAATATCATAGGAACTTACTATAGACTGGTTTTATTTTTGGCTTGTTCCAAAGCAAGGCCAAAGCAAGAACTAGAGTTAAGTAAATTTCTACCTTTTCCTTAAAAATGAGAATCCAGAGAAATGAAAGTGTTTGATTGAATGTCATTTAATTATATCTTCAAGGAGATGAAGTTCTATATTAGAAATAAATACCATTATCTAAAAGACACATTATTTTCAGTTAAGAAACTTGGTTTTGGATCTGAGAAAAGCAAAATAAGATAATATTACTATTAAAAAAGAAAAATAAGTGTAAAATCTCCACAAAATGGATGTATCTTTTTCTCACATGTTCTATTTTAGTTTGGAGCTGATATTTCCTTGAACAGATGCTTGTCAAACAAGGAAAACTATTTAAATGGGTAGTTTACAATTTAAAAAACAAATTTAATTGCATCCTCAGTGCAGTATTTTTATGAATGCTGTATGTATCATCTTAAAGGATAAAATATAATTGAACACAGAAGAAATAGTCTTTATGACTAAATTATAATTAGAAAAATTGGCATACAATTATGGTAAAAGAAAATTAAACATTGAGAACTGTTTCTCACCCTCCACACCATGAAATTCATAATTTTAGATGAAAATACAATGTCCTTTACTTCAGAGAGTTTTCCGACACTTAATTTGCAGACAATTTCTGTACAGAATTTTAAAGAATATGTAACTATAACTGAAAGTTTAAGAAAATACTTCTCTATTCACATAGTCAATAGGATGATTTTCAGCATTACAGTAAATAATCCTCTGGAAGAACTATATTTGCTATCTCTACCTATTTCCAGTTCTATCTGTTATGGGCGATAGTGTTCTACTGCTGCTGGACACATTACCATTAATTTATAGTGCCTTAAAACAACACAAAATTATTACCTTACATTTGTGGAGTTCAGAAATATGAATTGGGTTTGCAAGGCTAAAATCAATGCAGGCTGTGTCCCTTCCGGAAATTTCTAGTGCAGGTTTGGATCTGCCCAAATAGGCCTGATGTCTCTATCTAATGAAACTAAGTTTTAAACAATCACAGCATATTCTCTATTAATCTGATGCCTATCTTCCCTTTGAATTTATCACGAGTGTGAAATTCTAATTTTTCATCTATGGTCAATACATATGCTGACATTAATCATTTTTTAACAACAAGTAAATGCCTTAAACCTAAGGATATTTGAACACTTGTGTTCCTCTAAAACTGATCTTGAATTTAATATGATACACTTTTTCTAATATTATGCTTATTTTTTTTGTACAATTAACTTTATTCTACCTATGAGACACACCTGTATAAAGTGTATAGATTTTTGTGAACAAAAAATTGAATTTCACCATTTCCTGGTGGTCTGATCTTAGGTAAATTATGATATTTTGAGACCCACAGGCTCCTCTATCATGTATTAGTGATAAATAATATGTTTCTAAATGTGCCCTTCTTTATAAACTACGTAGTCATTTCTTGGTATTGATATGACCCAGATGGGACATTCATTTGATTCATACACTATCTTTAAATACATTGATACAGCAATGATTGATACATTGCTAAAGCAATGTATTTATCAATACATTGATAAAGCAATGGATAATTAAACACAGTAGAAATGTTATTTTAATAGTGTTTGGAAATAGAAAAGCTAAGATATATGGAGTAAAGATTGCAAATAATTTAAAATAACATTAAAGAAATGGATAACTGCTACCAGTTAAGAAAGAAAATCTAATATTGATTGAACACTTACAATATATTAGGCAAGTTCTAAGTGCTTGACTCATACTGTCATTTAAATATTCATACCTGTATGAATTAGATACTATAAATATTGCCATTTTATAGATGAAGGCATTTAGACAACAATAAGTGAAGTATTGAATGTACAAATTCAAGTTACTAAGTGACCATGCTGAGTTTTTAATACATGGAGTCTGACTTCAACGATTGCAAGACTCATCTACAGTGTGCAAACAGTAGCAACCACCAGAATCTGGAATAGGCAAGAAGAATTTTTTCCCAGAGTCTTTTCAGGAACATAACCCAGTTGACACCATGAGTTTGGACTGCTAGGGTTCAGAATGGGGAAATTGTATGTTCCATTGTTTTATGTTTCCCAAGTGACTTTCATCAGACCCAGGAAACCAATTCTATATATTGCTTCGTTTTATCCGTCTGTGACTTTTTGAACATTACTTAATTGCTAATACTAGTAAATTGTTAATTGCAGTAATGATATATGGTTTATAAATATTAAATATAGTCGATTTTTGGCTAAGTGACTTTACAAGTAAATGATATTTAAAGGTAACACTGTCAACTAAGAAAGAAGCTATTATATTCATTTAAGATATGGTCAAATTTGGACTCAGAGGAGGAAATTCCAGAAAGTGTCAGAGCAAGGACTCATTTATTGTTCTCTGTTACTGCGAAATATTTAAATATAGTGTCACACTTAATCTTTACCAAAATTTTGGCACATTTAGACAGTTTATGAATACTTTTCAAATAAATGATTGCATGTAGCATTGCAGCATATTTTATATTATAATATTTCTAATTTTTTTTTGGCTGCAATGTATAGAAGTACATTTTAAAATGGGCAGAAAATTTGATTTTATGTCATCATATCTGTAACCCCCAAACTAAAATTCTTTACTCATGAAATCAACTGCTTCCAAAAGTACAAAAATCAATACAAATATTTTTAGGGGACTCTAAAACTCAAACTACCAATTGCCAAACACAAAGAGCTTTTCTCTAAGAATGCTCAAATGGATTATAAAGCAATACATTTCTTTTATGTTTTCATGGTCCATTAAATCTTATTTAATGTGGTGTTATTTTGAATCAGTAATTTCTCAGTATACTGAAGTCCTGGCATTTGCTCTGGTTCTCATTGTCATTGAGGGCTATAGGTCATTTGCTCTTCTCTTGTCTTACTACTTTAATAAACAGTATCATTTACTTAATTTAAAAACCTTGACTAAGAGTATCTGCATTTTACTAACGCAAAGAAAGATAATCCAATCTGATGGGGGTCACCTACCTATGAAGTGAGGCAAAAGCCTGTCCTAGGGGAACTTTTCTGAAAAATCAGAGGGTCCATAGCTGGCCCTCGTTGGAATCCTTTTTGTTTTGGCTGATTTTATAATTAAAGTTTTGTAAGTTACTAAAAACATGCTTGCTGGTATATTATCCATGGGGGTGGTTGTATAATTGGCTGTTTTACTACACAAAGTAATTGGTTGCTACACATTTTCATGATGTACTATTAATTCACTAATGTTATAATACAAATTCTTGAAAATCAATACTGTAAAACCAGGTAAAAATAGATATAATAGGAATGTGGTTATTCTACAAATTCTAAAATTAGATATTAGGAAGATTTTTAGAGTCAAACATTTCACTATGAGGCTACAAGCCTCAGGAACCTAAGATGACCTTCATGACTGGACCATTGTGAAAGGCTTTGCATCTCTGCCTTTGTTAAAGGTAGGTTCTGCATTCCTCAGGTGATAATAGTTGCAGGGCCCCTCCTCCCTTCCCCTTTTTGCTTTTGTGTTAATTAAGTTTAATCCAATACAAAAGATTCCTTAGCAACATACATTATTGATCAAATCTAAAATCAATGAACCAATGATTCCTATTGAAAGCCAAATGCAAGGGTATAGCTACTATTCATGTTTAATTTGGGTACCTTCCTCTTCCTGCAGGTCTGCAGTTTCTTAGAATGCTGACACCAGTTTGACCTTAAACTAATAATTCATTTTATACTCAGAGTGAAAATAGAATAATTAGTTGTGATTGCATAAAACTAGTATACCTGCCTTAATATAGATTAACCAATCATAATAATTCTAATACTAGAGGGAAAATGCTGTCTTGATTTTGTAATTGCCTATGTCATCTATCCTGGCTGAAGGTCACAAGACCCCAAGCTGTTCTCCAAGAAAAAAAAATGCAGTGATTGTTAACTTCCTGATCAATGCATGTGTTGATGTCATTCCACCCCTTTCTCCTAATGTATAAATAAAGACCTGCTGAGACTTTTGGTAGGACACATACTATACCCTGATTTGAGTTTTGTATCCCTTGAACCCCCCTCCTTCACCAGACTTCCGTTTCATCCTTTGGGGACCTGGCCTTTGGCCAGAGCTGGATTGTTGCATCAGCCTGTGAAATCTGACTGCATGTATAGGCAATCCTGTTCTAAAGCAGCACATGAGTTGATCTAACATCATCTTCCTGAATATCATCACTCTAAGAATGTCAGTGTCTCATATTGCAATTTGGCAAATAAAGGAAACATTTGACATGAATTGAATTACATCCCACCTTCTTGATATTGAACTTCTGACCCCAAGAATTTTGAGAGAATAAACCCTTGTTATCTTCAGCAGTGCTTTGTTCTGGTGCACTGGGACACTAAAACCACATTAAGATTTTTGCTAATATTGAGAGATCATCAGGAGCAAGCAGAACCAGGTGTCTTTCATGCAGTTGCCAAGCTGGCATTTCTGGCCCACTTGACAATCTCCAAGGAAGGTCTTATGGTTACATAAATATTCAGAAGCAAGGGATACTTGGTTTTGTTGCAGTTTGGGTTCCAAATTTGAGTTTTACCATTATTTGTCAGAAAGCAACCAATCAGACTTTACCAACATACCTAATTTTAAACTTTCTTAATTCTTTAACCGCTAAGTCGTTGCCCAAGGTCGCAGATTTTGGGAACACTGATTTGAAAGCCTTACTTCTAATTCCCTTACCTACCAGGTAACCTTGCAATACATTCTTTTCTCAAAAGACTATTGACATAGCTACTGGCTTACAATGCTATCAGGCTATACAATGCTATCCACATTTGCTAGCATAAGAAGAAAGAGCTCAACAATACCAACATTGGGGCCTCCCTAGTGGCACTAGGGATTAATCACCCCACTATGAAGCATCCACACCCATGAGTATGAGTTTGATCCTGAGCCCAGAAGGTGACCCACATGGTACAGCAGTCCTCTCTTGTCTCTCCCACTGCTCCCCTCAGTGTATTTCAGTCAATATGCCTATTCTGCTGCCCACTCTGTCTCTGATGGATACTCTCATACCTCCACATCTGGAATG
This sequence comes from Galemys pyrenaicus, assembly GCA_019455555.1. Lineage (NCBI taxonomy): Eukaryota > Metazoa > Chordata > Mammalia > Eulipotyphla > Talpidae > Galemys > Galemys pyrenaicus. Next base: position 421,113 of record JAGFMF010011862.1, read on the forward strand.
TAACCCAGTTCTTATATGCATAAATAAATGAATATTTAAAAATAAATAAAAAAAACAAATTCTTAGAAACATCAATGGATAATCAATTTTTGGATTGATAAGCCAGGGATTTTTTTTCTTGCTGTGCAATGACACTAAGATGTGTGCATTGGTGGTTTGTATATTGATATTTGAGCACCTGGTGTACTGTTCATTTTTTCTGCATAACAAATTATCCCAAAATTTTACAGGGTATCCATGTGGAGTCTGAGCCTTGAACATCCATTTCCACACATACTTGGTGCTCCTGTGTTCCTTGTATTTCTCTCTCCTATCAAATAGTGACTCATGGTCTAAGATATCTCAAAACTGCATGAACTTCTCACAGTATGATGGTTTCAGGTTAGTTGTGGCTGGCTTCCAAAAAGAAAATTTCAAAAGATGCAGGTGGAAGCTACAAATCTTTTCACAATGTAGCTTCATACCCCAAAGCTTACAACTCCATATTTTATTGGTTAAGCAAAGTCGGACTACTCATATGCAAAGGGAGAGAATTATACCACTTGATGGGAATATGGCAAGATAACAATGCAGAAGTGTGTTTTAATAAAATACAAGAGATAATACCTTATTTGTAACTGTTCCCACATGAGTGTCTGGCTTTAGTATTAAGTTCAAACCAAAACTTTTTTTAGTCAGTCACTCTAGCATATAACATCTTTGTAAAATGTCAAATGGTCATTTCTTTTTTTTTTTTTTAAGATTTATTTATTTATGCATACAAGCACTGGGGTACAGGCCAGAGGTGCAGGGGGGTGAGAGGATTCACCACAGAGAGCGGGGAG
>JAGFMF010011862.1:421986-450258 GCA_019455555.1 Galemys pyrenaicus
CCCTGGCCGGCAGCAGGGATCGAACTCGTGCTGCAGTGGCTGCGGTTTGCTTCGTAGTGCGTTGCTTAACCCACTGCGCCACCAGGGGAGGCCCCAAATGGTCATTTCTATAAAGCTGAGCAGTACAAGTCAGTCCTTAGTTGCATAAAAATGGTACACAGATCTCAGAAAAGATGTAGGACTTTAGCAAAGGCACAAGGACCTCAACAAAATCAAAGGCTGAGACCCTCATTCATGAGGGGATTACACAGACTGTAGGCGCCTTAATTAAAATGTGATGTGTTATGTAGTCTCAATATACACAGGTGTAGCAGGCTCTATTTAGATTAACTGTGTACTTCACTTTACAGAAAGGACATGCTTTGTTTTTGTGTGTTTTTAACATAGTCACAAGTTGAATCTGCTTGACTTTGGACTTAGAAGATAAGGCTTTGCTAAGTGGAGAGAGATAAAAGGGTTTTGGCCATCACAACATTATCTTTGCAGAAACAGTGCTTTAAGACTAAAGCATGCAAATAAGACTGAAGTATAATGCTAAAGCAATTCTCTCCCCTGGATTAAGAGAACCCAACTTTAAGAATGTTATGTAAGCTTATTTCTTTCCAACACATCTTTTCTGGGTGAAGTAACCTCTATTTATGCAATACATTTGATCCCTTTAAAGCCCATTTTCTAATCATTGTGCATGAGAAGATGAGTAACTTTTATTTTTGTTTGGAAGAAGAAAATAAGCATATCAGCCAATAACCCATTTTTATTCTTTTTTGGAACAAGTCTGCCTACAAGAATCAAGATCTGTTCTGTTCCTCCAAGCTGTGGTTTATATTAGAAATTTATTCCTTGGAGAAACACTTCTGCAGTGAGTAAGTGATTGCACCATTATTACTTCCTTCTATATTACTAGGTCTAGTTAGCTTTAGACCCTAAGTTATATTCTTGTATTTAAGTTGGTTTAAACCTAAAGAAGGAAATGGGCAGATCCTTGCACCTTCTATTATTTTTAACTATATGTAGTTTGTAATCAATATGAAATACAGTATAACCAATGTTTTTCAGAGTACATTGAATATTAAAAATATCATGTAAGTCTTCTGTTCACAAAAACATCTGAGTTTTAGAAGAAATTCTGCATCCTACTAGTTATGTAATATTGAATAATTCCAAGGTTTAGTTTCACATTAAAATGCAATGATAATAACTCGACCACATCTAGGAGTTGTTAAAAAGAAATAATCATTGTAAAATTGTATTCTGACATTTAAAAAAACTACACAATCATATATCGTCACTGAGATATGATTTTACAGTATTGTTCTTGGCCAGAGAGAACTGAAATGGAAAGGAGTCACTAAGTGCATTAATTATGCATGAACAGGGACATGAACTAGGAATGGCAAAGCTAGGTATGTTGGAAATGAGGTAGGGGTCTTAAAGAGTAGTTATATTGAACTTCAGTTCTTTGTTCCCATGTATCTCTTTCCCACTAGATTAGGGGAATACATATTTTATGTATCTTTATTTTCACAGGCCCCTGCACAGAATAGAAAATAAACTTAGTTTGATTGAATTGACTGACTGAAGGTAAATTATCACACTAATGAATGCTTGCCAGATCCTCTTTACTTGCAGATTAAACCAGGTAGAGAAGCAATAGTGAAAGGTACCACAGATAATGCCAAGCTTCAAAAAGACAGATAGGAAGGGAAGAGTTTATCTTGTGCTCTTATGCTATCTAATTATAATCTTGACTTTACAATTTATTTTGAAGTCATGTTTATAGAATTGAGAGTAAGATAGATGATGGAGAGAGAGAGAGATTTCATGTTATTATATGAGTATTAGGGGCAGACTGTTGGAAAGAATTCTGTCGAGTCCACCAAGGAAATTTTGTTCTGAATTCCAGAATTTTAACTGAGGTGTCATTGTATCAAAATGTTAAATGACTGAGTGAAAGAGGTTTTTTTTAATTCTTCCCTGCCTCTAGGACTTGAAATTTAAACCCACACCTGGACAAGTTTCTTATGATTTAGTTTGTACCACTTTACTTTTACTTCAGCTCTAAAATCTAAATTACTCTTTACTCTGATTAATTTTTAATACGTTATTTACTTGAAAATTAAGTATGCTATAATATAGTTGACAAGAAGTAGGCCAAGGGAATGAGTGAATTTTAGATTTCCTGTTAACAATTCTGCATGATATATAGCATGGAAAAGTAATCAATTTTGATTGGACATATTGTCTCCAGGGAAGCTAGAAAAAATGAGCTTTTTCTGCTTTTTGTAGCAATATTACCGAAGCTACTGAAATTGGGGTCATAGAGGGTTGATAGCTATTCTTTGGGGGCTTCTTCCTCATTACATCTATAACTCTACATATCTTTTCTAAATGTGTATTTGTCACAATGCTTCAAAGGACTTAAACATGTCTTTAAAAGAATATGAAAGAATTTTGTGGGGATTTTTGCTTTTCCTCTTACAAGTCAGAAGCAGGGACATATGAAAGTGGAATATTTACTGTAGCATAATTTGCTTGAGAATTATCATTACGGGAGTAAAATATTTCATAAACATGAAAATCATAATATCTAACATTAAAAAAAAAAAACCAGACATCAGAAAAACAAGCTTATGGATACATTTGTTTCAGATGTCTCTTGTGCTAATGGATATCCATTTAGGTAGAATCTCAACATTTAACCTTGAACCTGTATGTGCTCACCATCAACTTCAGTCAATATACAAAAAGGAGCCACTCTCCTTGTTTTTGTAGCATCACATATTTTCAGGTCTTCTTTATATCATGAGACTTTGATCCAAAACTCTGTCTGGCGTAGTTAAAAGACTTTGGCTTAGTTTGAGACTGTAGTGTGTGAAAAGTTTTGGATTCAATTGTTTTGACTGCAAAATACTGAACTTGTTCATTCTCATATTTTAAAATTAGGCAGTCATATAATATATTTTGTAAATATTTGATACCAATATTTTTGTGCTTGAGGTTAAAAAATATGTTCAGAGATGAATTTCTGCACACCTCCACATACCTTGAGGGTATATTTTAAGAGAGCTTCAGTTATATAATTTAAAAACTGAATTTAGAGTGCATTGCATTTTTTACTTGTCATATGCAGAAACTAAGATCAGAGAGTAGATGATTTGCACATCACTTAGCTCCAAAGAGGCAAAGTAGAACTTGATACCATGCATTCATTCATGGGTCTTGATTTACTTTACAAATTTCCTCATGGCAGTAGTGATATATTTTATTACATTTATTACTGAGCCTAATAGTATGAATGCAATAGTTACAATTTATATACTGTTTTTTATTGCACTTAGAACATTCTATCAAGATATCTGTCCAGCTGTGGCCTGCTTCTTAGGTGATAAGGATAAGCCTCAATGACAAAAAAAATATAAGAAAATATCAAATGCTCTCAAAAGTATACAGATAAGGGGAAAAGACAAAGAATAATTATTAACAATAAATGAAATTAAAGCTAATTGGAACCATTGCTCCAAAATATATCTTAGTAAAGGGTAATAATGGAGATTAGATAATTTTACTGATAAAATGGGTGGGAGAACATGAAATACATAATTATATTAAGTACTGAAAATGTCAAAGAGTTTTCAAAAATTCATCAGCAATTAAAATGTCAAAAATATACTTTAAAATGAGGAAAGTATATTACCCAATTATGATGAATATGGAATGGATAAAATAATATACCACCATTAGAAAATTTGAAAGGAATGTCTGAAATGTTACTAACATTATAGTCTAGTATGCAGAGGGCCTGAAGTAATTAAATGAAATTTTTTATATCTCTAGTTGACATTGGATAAAGAAACTAGGGTTATGTCTATAGTTAGTTCAGTCCAAGATTAATTTTTCTAAGGTATGTTATAGATTTTATTTTTTTAAATAATATCTACTACTTATCCTTAATTCAACCATGAAAGTTACAGCAAACTAGATCCAACATTATGTAGGATGTTAAAAATCCACAGTAATGTTATGTTTAGTAACATTTGTGATGTTACTGAAGTGTGAGATGATATCACTTTCATTATTAGCACTTCAATATTTTAATTATAATTCTAAAGTGTGTTTGGATTATAGTGCCCTATGGCAACAAATTATGGCTGAGAACATTTTTTTCAGTATTCACAATAAGTTATTAGGTGTTCTGTGGCTTGGGGACTGCTAATCTTTACGAATATTCATGCATAGACTTTGGTGGAATAGAGAAAACTATAAGTTAATAGCATTGTTTCCTCTGCTTGATGTGATTTAATGGTAATCAATGTCACTTACCAACTCATTAAAAAGACTTCTTCACAGCTCATCAAAAACTAAAACCTGGGGGAGTTGAACCTTTCCAGTCAATTAAAAGACAAAAGCACCCAACATTTTTTTCCAAATACAATTAAACATGAGCACAAAAAAATAACAGCTAAGGGAAAATATTTCTTTTAAACTTCTGCTTTAATATAACAACAAATTTTATAAAGAGTAAATATCTAAAAAAGAAAAAAATAAAAATATATGCATATATACATGTGTGTGACTCCATATATGGGTATATATGACTGTATATATGACTACATGCATATATGTGTACATATGTATACACATGCACACTCACATATATATGAATGTCAGAGGGTGGGGTTCATTCAGGAAGTTATTCAAGGACTCAGAGTTTGTTCCTTTTTCCAACAATACTACTTTCTTATTTATGATTATATGTTACATCCTTCCTATGGTTTGTCTGGTAATTTTGACAAAACTAATGCCCCCTCTCAAAGAGAAGACAGACACATTCCCACATGTGCATATATGTTCAAACTGAATTATGTGAGTTAGAAGAAATTTCTTTAAAGTTTATTCAAATTCATGATAAACAACTGTGATTTGAGAGATAAGATCACTAGATACAAATGCATAGGTCCTGATCATTTCTTAAAATATTGTAAATGTTAACAATGTGGCTGAAGTAAAAGTTTCTAATGGTTAGAGACTTTAATTGATACTCAAAACAAGGATTTGAACTTGGGAAACAGTTTGACAGATTTTACTTTGTGATAATTGTTCCAATAATAAATGAAAAATTGAGTTTATACAGATAGGAACAGTGAGTCACTGATGTCAAAAAATGTAATTATTGTAGAAGGGAATGGAGACATTCTATTTTTGGTCTATAGGATTAGATCTTTTGAATACCTAAAATATCCTGACCTAGAGAAACGCTCATGCTATCTATGCTTAATCACTTCCCTGATTTCTAAAGAATACACTGTGGAGATGCAAAGTCTAGGAATCCATCATTTATATGGTCTCACTATGGCTCTGTGGTCATTAGTTGGGATTGAAAGGCTGATTTATCCACAAGTAGCAGGTTCCTACATGGCTGTTTAGCAGCACAATAAGTGAATTCTGAGTTAAAGTCTATGCAAATGGATTTTCTCCCTTTCCTGCTAGACTAGAGTTCCCAAAACATGTGCAATATATTCATAATATTGAAGCATGCTTGTGATTCTATTGTATGTAACTATAATACTTGTGGTCTTAAAAAGTAGCAATTAGATTTTGCACTTTCTAGTTAAACAAATAAGAAAACATCATTTATAGTAAATAGAAACATGCTTACCAAATCTTCTGCTTCCATCTTCTCAAATATAACCTCATCTTCCTGGCAATTGAAGTGCCTTCCACTGCATATATGGCTTTCTGAAAAGGGAGTTAGGGGATAGGACAAAGAGAGAAAGAAAAGTAAGTGTTTCTATCTGATGAATGACTACATCATACATGGTACCTTAATTGAGGAATTAAGATTTTCACCACCACAAAGTGTTATATAAGAACAATAAACAATAATGAATCCTTTTGTTTCAGAGCATCAAAACCATTATCAGAGAAATGTTGTCAACTAAAGCATGTTTGTTATGTAATATTCAAGGTTATTTTTTCCTATCTTCATCAGAGTCAAACATAACGCAAGTCTTAGAACTTGGTCAGAATGAAACCACCACTTTAACACTTCAATTTAATTCTGCCATAACTGTGATATTACCAGCTGATAATATTCTTATTAGTTGTAAATACAATAATTTTTGTAAGTGGTTGGCCATGGAAAGAGTGAACTGGAAAGAAATCACAAGAAGAAATGGAAAAAATAGCACATTCTGTGTGAAAGGCATGAGAAAAGATGATTTCATGGACCCAATCTTAGTGAAATAATGATTGGCTTAAGAGAATATCTGGATGTACTTTAAGATTTTTTTAATTTTGTTATTGTTTCAGTTTACTGGGTGTATGAAGTGACTATTAATCAAGTTAATTATTAATTTTGTCCACTATGTACAAAATTTACATGGAAAAAATTTTTGTTGCTAAAGACCATTAAAGAAAGGATAAAACAATAAAAAAATCCAAAATTGCAATGAATAAATTTGGAGATATATTTTAATAAATTGAATAGTGTGAAAAATTGGTAATATTGCAACTGTGCCTTTTACTTTAATGTGTTGTGGAAGAAGTCTATTTCCACAGTAAAAAACTTGAAATAAATGAAATTATTTTAATTATAAGACATTTGATTGCTTAAACTTGTCTATTTTTAATTGTAATTTTATTTACTTGGAATGCAGCATTAACACTTACCTTTTTATGACAATCTTTTAAGCAATTTTTTTATGCAAAGATAACAAAGGCTTTGACATTAAGATGTGTTCAACATAACCTTATTAGTGAGCGTAAAGGAAAATTTTGTTCAATTAAAATTCAGCTCCACGGTTCATGTAATATCTATTCATTTTAAAGTTAATATAATCATTTATTGATCATATCTTAGACTTGGTCATAAATATTGGTAATATAATAAGAAATCAAAATTAAAATGTTTCAATGGTTCTCGTAGTTTTTCAAAGTTTTAAAGACAGATATTTCAACAGATAACCATCATTAAATATGATGCATTGTATAGTAGTCTGTGATATAACATACCACAGCCATATCAAATGCGGGAAGTTAATTTTGTTTGGTATTTGTAATAGATTTTTACTGTCTCCCAGAATCCATATTCACCTGAAACTTTAGAAATTTGAATTCGGAACTAGTTTGAAAATGTAAATAGCTAAGTTAAAATAAAGTATTCCTGGACTAAGATGGATCCTAAATCCAATATAACTGGTATCCTTGTTATGAAGAGAAAAATTTGGGTATAGACACACAGAGGGAGTGGATAACCTTTCAAGAGGGAAGTAGAGACTGGTGTTACTGCTATCTTTAAATCACGAAATGCCTGGGATCACTGCAAACTGGAAGAGATAAGAAAGGATTCTTCCCTAGAATTCTTGGAGGGAACACATCTTGCCTATACTATGATTTCATTCAAGAAATCATGAATGAATGCAAGAGAATTAATTTCTATTGTGATAAATATCCTAGTCTGGGGTACAGGATGAAATTTTCCACCTCTCTAGGTTTTTCTGGGTAGGACAAGTAATCAAAACAACATTGGATGGATTAGCGAATAAAAGAAATCAATTGAAAAACACATCCATGGAGAATTTACATGATTGTAAATGCTAAAGAATCATGGAATAAACTCAGGATATGTGTTCTGTATTTAGGAATTGTAGGCATCAAGGAGAGAGAAGAAAAGACACAGACAAGAAAAGGGTGAACTCATCATCATTCTGAGATAAAAGATGGAATTCTTAGAAGGGTACATTAACTGATAACCTTATTCCAGGTTTATACATCACCAAATTACAGTTTTCTAGGTCATATAAAGAGGAGAAATGATCGCTTCTTTGATTAGAAAAAGAGGAAAGCTTAGAGAGTAGGGATTACTCCCTTAGTAAGGGAAAGGCTAAGGATTCAAGTAAGAACAAAAGCTTATCTCCAGGACCCTCGATGCTCCCCCACTCCAGACAACAGACTCATAGGACCTACCTCAATGTCCAGTGCCCTGTTCTCATATCAGTGTCCTGTTCTCATATCAAAGGTGACAAGAAACCTCCCCAGAGCACACTCAGGAAAGCCTCCTTGATATTTTTTGGGAGACAATCACATACTACTTTATGATAATTTTTATGGTAGCTCTCAGAAACCAATGTAGATTTGGTTCCAGAAGTTAGATTGCTATCATATATACCTAAATGTGTGAAGGTAGTTTTGGAATGGATAATGAGTAAAAGTTTGGAGGAATTTCAACACATGATTGAAAAATCCTAGATTGCCTTAAGGAGACATTATATAAAATTAAGAAGGTCAAGATAATTCTGGCGAGGGATCAGAAGGAAGCAATGAGTAAATTAGGGAAATCTATTATCTTAAATAATTATATATATTATCATCAACAGAATGTTGATAGAAATGTGAACATTAAAGTTGCTTCTAGTGAGATCTTGGAAGGAAGAAATGTGTTCTTTAACATAAGATGGCAAGTGTTTCTTATAATAAAGTGACAGAATGACTTGGTTGAATTGGACTGTAGTGTTGTGTGGAAACTAAGAATTGTATTGGATATTTAGCAAAGGAGTTTTCCACTTAAATCTGGGAGATGAAAATGATTTTCTCCTTGAGTTTAGAGAAAAATGCAAAGGGAAAGAGCTAAACTGATGAAGGTACTGTTAAACAAAAATGAACCATCACTTGATGATTTAGAAAATCTATTCTGATACTCTATTCAGACAATGTACTTTGGAAACATGTCTAAGAACGTGGCTTAATAAGCTTTAGCTGAAGAGATTTTGAGAAGCCAGAAGTAAAGATGGATTATAGAGGAAGGATCTGCCAAGGGCCTTCTTCAGTAATGGTGTGGAGTCTCTTGACATATATAGAAGACTGACGAAGGGTTTCTGAATATTTTATCAACAGAAACACCTTGTTCTGAACCTGACAGAGTTAGGAAATAATGAATGGAGGCTGTAGGTGTACTGGGATTTTATAGTCGGGAAATAGGTTGAGAGAAACACTCAAGTACAAACATCCTACCTTTCAGGAAAAAAAAAAGAAAAATAACTTTGAGGGGAAAGGCAGGCACTGGGTAGGCATGATGAGAGGGATGGGGTTTAAGATTTATGTAGACCTAAATAATAAGCTGCCTATGTTGCCTAGTACCCAGAATGCAGAGCTCAATGAACCGAGAGTCTGATTCAACCATAGCTTTGAAAAGTAATGAAATTGGCCCTGCTGGATTCCAAGTTTGCTTTAGACCCACAATTCCTATAGTCTATTGTCTCCTTTTCAGAATGTGAATGACTATCTTCTGGCTGGCCCATCATTGTGCTCAGAATCATATAATTTATGTTTTAGTTCATAGGTTCCATAGATAGTAAGAAATTTTGTTTGAAGATATATCATACCCAGAATCTCACCAGTAGATGACCCAGATTATTTAAATATTGAAATGGGGAATTTTTTGGATTGATATTTATAAGAAATTTTGGATTTAGAGTTAAGGCTCAAATATATTATCTTGGGATACTGGGATGATATGAATCTGTTTCATATGTGGACTAGGAATGACTTTTTGGTGATAAAAACATGGATTCTACTAAACTGAATAGAAGTCCCTCATAAATTATGTGTACCAAAATTTCAGAATGTGACCTTATTTGGAAATAGGATCTTTGAAGATTTAGTTAAGTGAAAATGAGCCCAAATTAGATTAAGGAAGTTCCTAATTCATTATGACTGGTATAAGAGGGAAATTTGGATTCAGAGACACAGAATCAAACAGGAGTATGACAAACATGTAAAAAGAGAGGCAGAGACTAGAGCTATGCTGCCCCCCAAAAAGGAATTATTGAGACCTCCAGAAACTGGAAAAGATGAAGAAAGAGTCTTCTTTAAAGCCTACAAAGGGATCACAGCTCTGCCAGCACCTTGGTTTCTGAACTACCACTTCCAGAACTGTAAAAGGATACATATCTTTTGAAAATGTTGATTAATTTACTTTCTTACATCATTGTTTATTTTTGGACATTATTTGATTTCTCCTCTCAGGGTAGTTCTCCCACTACAATAGCACCTCTGCCCATCTCCACAGTCCCTAGTGCTCTTCCCTCCCTCTATCTTGACCCCTCTCTTCCTCAACTGCTGTATGTCGCAGATGTATGCTTAGGTTGCAAGTTTACTCTTTTTCCTTAACTCTTAGTTTGGCTTCTCTATTATCCAAATATAAGTGAAACCATCTAATATCCTTCTGACTTATTTTGTTTAGCATAATCTCTTCCAGTTCTATCCACGTTGCCAAGAATGGCATGATTTTATCTTTTTTGATTGCTAAGTAGTTTTCCATTAGGTAAAACTTCCAAATTTATGGCAATGTGTTATAATCGTTCTAACAAATAGTCTGGAGAATAGATCATATGTGGCTTCATGAAAGAGGAAATACTTGAATAGGTTTTTGGAGGATAAATTTGAGTTTGGTGGAAAAAAGAATAAAAATGGGTGTCCAAATACAAAAAAATATAGAGAAGTTTTTAATTTATGAAGCAAGAGGTAGCTTCATAATTCTACAAGGGTAACATAGAAATAACATATCAACTATTAAACTTACAAGATTCAGCACCATTGAGACAAATTTGCATAAAACCCTTAGCAATATGGACTTTATGACACACACAACTAGTTATTTATGATAGACACTATTACTGTTGACTCTGATTTTTAAAAGTGTTTTCTCTTTTATTGAGGTATGATTGATATGTAATAAACTGTACTTATTAATACTGTACAATTTTATTTCTAAATATAATTAGTCATCAATCAAGATAATGTAAATTTCCATCATCCCTAAAAGTTTCCTCATGCTTAACTGCAATCCAGTTTTACTCAGTCCCCTTCTCCAAATGCAAAAAAGTAATATTTTCTTATTGCTTTCCTTTAATTATCTCCACTCTCCATCTGAACTATACTAATAGTTTTTGGGGGAAGGAGTGAAGTGATAAGTGAATATTTTTTTTATAATTGATGTATTGCTTTTTTTGATACCCACCCAAGAGCCTATGACTAAATTCTTTGTTTGGCCCTTTCCAGGTTGTCATTGAGATTTCATCCTGAACATTCTAGATTGATATTGTTACATAAAAGGAATTGGAAAATTATTCTGAAGTACTTTGGTCTCATAGTTTATCCATAATTATGCCTTTTGTAATAACACAATCGCCATCATGTATCCACAATGCTTCTATTGGTGGCATGCATTTGAAAAGAATCACTGATACTAACCTGTTGACAATCTCTCTCTCTACCACTTCTTAGGTGTGTAACTGTGGGTAAATTGCAAAATCCTCTGTACCTCATTGTCTTCATTTGTAAATTATAGATTATAATGGTATATCCATCTTACGGTAAATTTGGATTTTAAATAAATAATATAAAGTCCCTTAAAGTATGAGGTGATGAGATGCTATTGCAGAAAATATAATGAATCATTTTAACTACTGAAGAGTTGTATAGGAGTTAATCAAAAATTTGTAAGCAAAATACATGTTACATAGTATTTCCAATGAGAGGAAAATATTTTTCATTTCAAGTGAACTCCAAAAAGTTCTCAAATTGTGTTTCTATGCCTAGTTATTGAAACCTTATTGGTATAAAAATTTGAAGAAAGGGTTGATCTATATGATTTTCTATTACAAAGACAACTCATATTGAATAATAACACAGCTTTTGGTAGTTTTTCATTACTTGTTTATATGATTTTAGTTCAGCCATAAGGGACCAAGCACCAATTCTAAAATATTTCCTGGAATGCCATAACAATCAAAATACCTGGTGTTCTCCATCTATCTTTTTGATTCAATTTATGTGGGCACGCCAAACAAAATAATGAAAGAAAAATATCAATCATATTTCTTGATTGAAGGAGTTACAGCATTGTATTATTTGACTTATGGGCCCTTTTAAAGGTTACTCTACACTATGTATTAAAGAATGAATACACATACTACGATGAATAGTGGTTAATTAAAAATAAAATTGATAAATTTGAATTTTTATTTTTTGATGGTTCTCATCATTAAATAATTAGGTGGAAAATGCTTAGTGATGGAGGTTGATGAAGGCATTAAAAGAGAGAATGAACTATTTGGGATAACATATTTCAGCTGGAAATATCTCTTATTGTTTCTGTACAGGTAATTTTTACTTACGAATAGCTCTATAAAATGTATTTTGCCAATTTTAATTATGTGACCATTAAGAAAAATGGTTTCCTTTCACAAGCAGCTAAAAGAATTTCTAGCACTTTAATGTGTTTGGAGGACCCAAAATGAGTTATTATTTTACTTTTAATTCAAACGGCTTATATTTGGTCCTCTAGGAGACATCCTGGAAAACATTTGGTTTTGAAAAAACAATAAGAATAACAATAGTATGGGTTTATGTTATCCACTAATTGTTTTCTTTTACTCCATGCCTACTGGCTGAAAGTGTCTCCTGGTGAGTTTTCCAAATGTTTGCAGGTGCCGAATGTGTCAAATTTGCACCTGCAGATTTACGTGAATGTGCCTCCAGTAAGCTTCACACTGAACAGTATATGGTGAATGCAATAAAACAGATGGACCTAGGGACAGCTGGAGTCTGAGAAGAAAAATGAAAATAACAACAGAAGCAACAACAACAAAAATTTAGCAAATATATCAATATCATTCTAATCTTTCATTGGATTAGGGAGTGCAGTAGGTATTTTCCGTATAAAATCACCAGAAATTGAATTATAACTAGGGGAGAAATTGTACAGGCTCCTTAAATCAATAACTCAAGTAAACTAACATGGAATAACGATGTCTAATCCCAGGTACCCTTACGATAAACTAGGCATAAGTCTCCCAGGATCAGCTCTCAACTCAGCCATCAGTATTGCCTTCTCTAAATTCATTATCTGTTGTGTCTTTTCATCAAGTTTTATAGATTCTTCCTCCAATTTGACTCTAATTACAGAAGTTTTCTAGTCACATGGCCAATAATTACTCTCCTTGTTATTTCAAACCTGAATTATTTCAGACATTTCCTGCCACTCTTGCAGCAAGATAGCATAATAGAGACCATGCATGGTTTTTAAAATGCAGTTCTGGGGCCTCCCTGGTGGTGCAGTGGGTTAAGCAACACACTATGAAGCAAACCTTAGCCACTACAGCATGAGCTCGATCCCTGCTGCCGGCCAGGGAGGGGACCCACATGGTGTGGCAGACCTCTCCTGCTGTGCCCGCTGTTCCCCTCAGCAGTGCACTTCCCCTGATCCTGCCTGTTCTGTTCCCAGCTTTGTCTATGGTGAATCCTCCTCTCACCCCCCACACCTCTGGCCTGTACCCCAGTGCTTGTATGCATAAATAAATAAATCTTAAAAAAAATAAAATAAAATGTAGTTCTGTTTATAACAATTACTTAAATGTTTAATTACCTCAATTTTTAGCTCCCTGATATAAAAATAAGGCTAATCACTCCTTCCTATTAGAACTGTGGGATACAACCAATAGAGTTCAGGTTGTTCATCAAGTAATATTCTAAACTGTGGGTCAATGAAAGCAGTAATACAGAAGAACCCAGAATGGAGACTGGCAATCTATGACAATTCCTTCTTATTTCTGACTTAAGGTCAAGCTGATTTCATACACACACACACACACACACACACACAATACTGTAAGTACTTTGATAGTTAAATAAAATGTGTGCATTAAATATTGATTAGGGCTATAAACCTATGTATTATTTACTGCCATTGTCTCCAAGGTCCATTCTTCACTTTTCCACATATTTCTATCTGTACCTATGATACAAGTGAAATTGTAAAGATCAGTTAGGAGGATAATGAATTTGAACTAAAATGGATATGCAGAAGAGTGGTCAATGTTTAGATAGTTTGAACACTGAACTAAGAACTCATGTAATTTGAGATGATATTCAATGGGAAGGGGAATATGATAAAATGGGACTATTCATGGATTTTTATTTTAAGGGCATAGATTTTAATTTAAGGGCATGCACAAGTAAAAACTGGAAAGAAATGAAAGATAAGGAATTTTCCACCCCATATGCATTATAGTAACTAACTTTCACTTCATTTTTTATATATTTGAAATTTCTGGATTTTAATTAAGATGTAAGTCTTTTATATCAATATAAGAATTCATTGTTTTGTTCTGTCTGAAAAAAACAGAGTTAAAAATATAAAATATAAAATCAATGCTACTTAAAAGAAGACTCTGAATAACAGACAAGTTAGACTTTAGAATATTACTAGAAAATAAGATAAAGATTTCATATTGATGAAAGGGTCAACTCATCAAGAATACATAAGAATCTTAATGCAAATAAGTCCAGTAATAGTGCTTCAATCTAGATAAGGCAAACTGATATAAATAGAAAGGAGAAACAGAAAATCCACAATTACAGTATGGGATCTCATTACTCTGTAACTGAAAGAACAAATAGATTAAAAATCAATAATCCTTTTGGTAGATCCCAAGGAGTGATTCAAAAAGTACCTGTACTCCTACATTTATTGTAGCATTATTTTTAATAGGTAAAACTTAGAAAAAACCCAAATGCCCCCAAATAGATTACTGGATAAAAAAAAATGTGATATATACACAATGGAATACTATTCAGCAATCAAAAATATAAACTAATGTCATTGGCAGCAACATGGATGGAACTAGAAGGAATTGTGCTCGGTGAAAATATTAGAACAAAAACAAAAAATAGTGGATGGTTTCACTTATAGGAGGAATATAGGGGAACCAAAAAAGGTATCAGGGAAAAATAGTAACAAAAAACACAACACAACAAAACAAAAATAAACACAGACAAATATAAACCAGACATTCTGTAGGGGAGGGAGAGAGAGAGGGATCTAATGAGAGAAGAGCACAGGGGAATGGGATGATGGTGCACAGGTGAATTGGTGGTTGAAATTTTATGGGACTACACCTCAGAAAAGAAAGCAAATGTTGTTAAAAAATGAACAATTATGTAAAATGTATATAAGTCAAAAAAAATCAGTAACCTTACACTATACTTGAAATTAGGAAACAAGTTATCAGTTATGACAATATTAGTGTTTATAGAACATTTTATTTGAACATCACAAAATATGCCTTCTTCACTACTGCAGATGGAACAGTCACCAAAATAGACCATATCTGGGGCCACAAAAGTAAGCCTTAATAAATGCAATATAATTATTCACAAGGATTATATTTTCTGACCATAATGGATTGGAAGTATAATCAATAACAGAAAATTGCTGGAAAAATTGAAATATTTTGAAATTAAATATCACCTTTAATTAGGCATATTTTAGAGAAAAAAATCACAAAATAATTAGAAAATATTTTGAACTCAGTGAAAGTCTACCCTATTAAATTCTTGGTATTTCGTTGAAGAATGCTTGCAAGGAAATATATAACAGTTTCTTAAATAAAAAGAAAAAAAGAGTAAAATTTATAATATAAAACTTCTCCTTACAAAGTAGAAAAATGTTACTAAATTAAATTAAAAATAAAAGCAGAAAGAAAATAATAAAGAACAGATACCAATGAAAAAGAAAACAAAAAAAAATCAAGAAAATATATGGAATAAAAGTTGCATCATAAAATTCTAGCCAGAATGACTAAGAAAAAAAAATGAATAGCTAAATTAACAAGGTGGTAACACCATATATCTTAGTTTTCAATTCTCATATAGTGATTATTATGAACAAATTTATGCCAACGTACCTACAACTTAGAAGATTTGAAAAAAAAAATGCTTGCAATCATGAATTACCAAAATTGATTTGAGAAAAGAATAGATCCTCTAATAGACTAGTATTTATAAAACAAATTGTGTTTAAAATTCTTCCCACAGAGGAAACCATCTGGAGATACTTTTCTTGGTAAATTCTATTAAATAGTTAATGAATAAGTAACATCAATTCTATAAGCTCTATTTACATTTTTCAAGGTTTTTTTTTTTTTTTTTTATCAATTGAGGTAAAATTGGTCTATACCATTGCCTGTATTTTAAAAATACAGGAATTCCCCCTTCAGGTGTTGTTATCACATGACACCCATCACCAAAATACCAGTTGTCTAACTGCCATACTCTGTTGTGTTCCCTCCTTATTTTGTTCTCATCCCTCCCCTACTGCTCTCCTGGTAACCGCAGTTCTACAGTCAGCTTTTTTAGGGATAGATCTTAGTTTGGCTTATCTGACCATTTGTTTGGTCAAAATTGGTTTTAAAAAACAGGAGAAGATAGGATAACATTATCTAGATACAAAACCAGACAAAGATTTTATAGGTAAAGATATTGACAGACCAATATTCCCCATGTATGTACATGGAATAGTCCTTTAATAGTTCAGTGAACTTTATTGAATATATATATATT
This sequence comes from Galemys pyrenaicus, assembly GCA_019455555.1. Classification (NCBI taxonomy): domain Eukaryota; kingdom Metazoa; phylum Chordata; class Mammalia; order Eulipotyphla; family Talpidae; genus Galemys; species Galemys pyrenaicus. The sequence continues at coordinate 438,388 of JAGFMF010011862.1, forward strand.
TAAATGTATTATTTATTTTTGCACAGAAGAACTGGGGTACAGGCCAGAGGTGTTGAGGGTGACAAATTCACCAGGACAGACTGGGATGAAGAACAGGCAGAACTATTGAAATACACTGCTGAGGGGAGTAGCAGGTGAGAGGAAAGATCTGTTGCACTATGTGGGTTAGCTCCCTGGCCAGGATCAAGCTAAGTTAGTAACAGTGTTAGTGATGAGATTTAACACCTATGCTATATATAGCATCTTAACTAAAAGTAGTACTGTGGGAAATGTTAACATGATTTCTCAGCCAAACGATACTGTTCTCCATATTTAGCACTAAAATATCTTTATTTTTATAAATCACATGATCAAAGAAGACATAAAGATTTATGGAACTATCAACAGTTAATTTTAGATTTTATTATGAATGTCTGGATACTTTGCCCCTAATTTTGTGAGTAAGGCAAGAATGCCTGCTCCCATTATTTCAATTCAATTTTCATTGAAAGTCCTAGCTGATTTTTAATAAGGCAAACCAGAGAAATAAAAATGAACACAGGCCAGAAATTAAGACCTGAAGGTCTAATAATTTACAAGCTATGTTCACATATACAATATTAAGAAATCTACAAAATTCTTCTAGAATCAAGAAATGAATTTAGCAAGCTTATAGCACAGAAGGTCATAAATACTAATAAAAACTAATGAAACTGAAATGTGATCCCACTTGTGGGTACTTACCCCCCAAATATAAAAGAATTATTTTGAAGCGCTACACTGAAGCCCTAGGTTGCTTATAGCATTACAGCCAAGATCTAAAAACAACCAAGCTATTAACTGATTGATGGATAGATGTAGTATTGTTTCTGTATACAATGGAATACTACTCATCAGTTAAAAAGATGAAATATTGCCATTTATAACAACATGGAGGATGTAGAAAAGGATAGTGCTTAAGCAGTTATTATCCCCTTCTTAGTCATTGGTAATGGCTTATTTCTTGACTTTGGTGGTATCAACATGAATGAGTCTAGATGAATAATAATTCATACAACTGGGGACTTAAAATTGTGTATTTTTGTATGAATATTTTGATTTGAAAAGCAAAAAAATCCATTACATGAAAAACAGGAAAAATAAGAACTAAAAGATCTCTAAGTGAGTGGCTATACCTTGCTGTCACAGACTCATGTAATCTTTTCCATCTGCAAGTCAAAATAAGCATCGCTTAGAATAAAGATGAATTTAGGACTTTGTGACATATAGATGCTAGAGGTGTGCTTTTTTTTTAGATAAAAAGCTGCAGAGAAAAGAGCGAGAGATTAAAATTAAACACTATATTCTGATTTGAAGTCTACTTTAAAAATCTGAAGAGTTGTACATTCCTCTGTTGGAAATGACTTCTAAATACATAAAACAGCAGTAAAGGCAATCATTACAAAGATTGTTTTGCATTGTAAATCCATATTTCATGTGCATTAATAACAATTTAATTTATAAGGATTAATGATATTTTGATGAACACCAAGGCAGTTAATGATAAATCTAGTTATTACAGAGAGCTTCTGTTTGAGATAATGTTTTACAATCCTGGCATTAGCACAATCCATCTGGTCTTACATTTATACATATTTAGCTAGAAGTGAATAGAATGCTGTATGCTAAACACTAGTAGCAATACATTCAATGATATGTTTAACAAATGTATTATTGCTCACTTGTTAAAACAATGTCATAATAAGTAGGTTGACTATTCTTAGTCCTTCTTTACCTTAGGTAAATGTGAGTTTACTTCTATGAGTTTACGATGTGTAGCATCTAGCTCTATAACATGAATTCATTTTTCCAATTTGTATGGTCTAGACATAAAGTTACATAGTATTCTGAATTACAATAGTTACTCCTGACTTTATATAGCAATATAGTCAAATATATTTCTTATGATTGTTACATGTGTTGCTCAACCCATAACACAGCTAATACTTTTACATTTTCCCCTAATAATTTTAATGTTGTTATTTTAAGATGGCAAACATCTACACACATTCAGATATTTCTAATTTCTCATAAATAAAAGTATACATAAACTGGAGAAGAACTATGCAATTAAGAATGTTAAGCACTGTTAAGTTTCCTCAAAATATTAAACATCACACTGCAATAATACATTTGGGTATTATCCCATGGAACCCAATGCAGGTATGTGCCTCTAGTTCTGTCCTCTCTTCCTGCGTCCTGCTCTGATGCCTGTGAACTCTCAAAGTACACTAGGACCTATAAATGTTTCTACTGCAGTTTCTCTTGTGATGTTTTATTGATGGCTCAATATTGACAACCCAAGACTGTACATTTAAAAATGCTAATTTTGAGGTTACTACCTCAAGATACCAAATACTCCACTTAAGGAAAGTACAATAATTCACTCATCCTGCTACTACTAGGTGCCTACTATCTGCAATGTTTTGTACTAGGCACCAAAGACAGTCTCTTTAGGAACTTGTGTTCTAGTGGAGAAAGTTAGGCAACACATTTTAAGTATTCAGTAACGATGGCAAAGAAGAATATAAGAGGGTCAAAGAGCTACTAAGAACCTGAGAGAAGTGCTGTTTTATTTGGGGTGGTTCAGAAAGTACCTCTAACGTATTCACACTAGCATCTGTGTATTTATATTCCATTTTTTTTGGTTAAATGCCTTGCACATTCATGCAATTTCTCTTCTTATGGAAGTTCTCATACTAAATTACTAAACATTCTCATTTTGGTTGCATTTAAAGGATTTATCTCCAATATGGACTATTGAATTCCATTATTAAAATGGGTGAGTGGTCACCTAAAATCCTTGTTACATTTATTACACCTGTGCTTTCTCTTCATCTTGTGTAGCCCAGATGCATTACTAAAACTTACACATTCTGTCAACATATTTTTCTAATTCTTAAATTTGCATTGTTCTTTCCCAGTATGAATTCTCTGATTTGTTTGTTTGTTTTGTTTTCCACTGTCCCTGCCCCTGAATTCTCTGATGTTACCTAGGCTTTAAGACTTAAAGATCTATCCATTTTGCTGCATTTATAGGATTTCTCACTACTCTGCATTGTTTGATGATGATTAAGGTAAAATATCATGACTCGACTTTTCCTTATTCCTTTGCCTACAAGAGAGTGAGGTGAGCATCATAGCCGGAACCCACAATAAAATTACATTCCTAGCTTTGCAGTCTCACTGTGAATTCTCTGGTTGGTGTTTATTGAAGTGGAAGCTATGGTTAAGGCATTCTCAAATTCATTTTAATGGCATTTAAAAAAAAAAACCTAAGGCTGGTTGACTTGATAATTTTACCTTTCAGGGCTTCTTTTCTGGTCCCTAAAAGGATACCTACCTGCCACAGAATCCAGGAACATCAATTTGTAATATCACTTTCTTGTGTTATTTTAAGAGACAGTATGACACATATTATGGAAGTATTACATAAAAATACATTTTATGTATCTATAAAGTATATGAGATATAAAAAATGCTAATTTTAAAAAGCTATAATTAGAATTAATCATAATGTATTACTTTGTATAAACACAAAATAGTTTTCAAAAATAGCATGCTAAGTATCAATAGTTATAAAATTTCATGTACATAATGACTTAAACTATGTAAATATCCATTAATTATATGATAGAATAGAAACTCAAAAAATTGCCATATACAAACAGTGATAATTTTAGAAGAGATTGTTTGTTCTTGCTTTGATAAATTTATTTCCAAAGTAATTATGTACTTTATAAATATATAAAATAGTCCAGATATTAGAACAGTTACATTCTAACATAAAATATAATCTGCTATGGTCAAATAAGATGTATTTTAGCAAAGTCTAGGAAAATAAGGACAGATACTATTAAAAATAAAATATAATGACAGCAATTAATGTTATTTAACATGCATTACATTCTAGATAACGTTCAAAGAGATTTACATGTATTAATTATTTAAATTATGAGTACCCTGTGACAAATACTGTTCTTGTCTTCATCTAATATTTTAGGGAAATGAAGACGTTTATTAAGAAATCGCTGTGCTAGCAAATACTAGAATCGAGAGTCAAAAGTAGTCTGGCTTCAATGAGCTAAACACTAATACAACAAAATCAACAATGTGTGTTCTTAATATAGTCCAGTATTCCTAATAGTATTTCTTACAAATAAAAAAATGAAATGCTAACAGTGTTTTAACCTTCTGTGCTTTAGTAAGTTATAGAAATGAAGATTTATGCACACATACACAAATATAACTATAGCAGTTAATTTTCATGACTTTGTAAATGCCCTTTGTGAATAATTTACAATGAATGACTTATTTGCTCTGCAGAAAAGATATGCATTTGCTAATTAAACCTGACTTTATTTATATGACTTCTACTTTAAGGGTGAAATTTTGCCATATACCTTGTGATAATCAAGGCATTCAGAAACTAAAATGGTGACTTGAAAAATTAAGGACAAAGTAAAATAAAGCAAACAGATTCAAATATATTCAAGCATCTATTCTATACAATTTGAATCTAGACACACAAATTATAGTATTATTATTATTATTAGTCTACAATTATTATTAACTCTAAAGCTCCTTTCTTAATATACCAAATGTGTTTTGTAAAGATCTACATCATTAAATGACAAATTTGCCTCCATTTTATATATGGGTTCTTGCCAAAAAATGTTGAAACTGTGAAGTTTCCATTATTAAAGAAACTTCTAGTTCTAATTAAAATTATCAGTGCCAAATGAAAGAAATTTCCTTTAATAAGCAACCAATTACCACTTAACCTTGAATTTTATGCAAAACACAAACACGTGTTTCTTGATATAACTGCCTTTAAAATCCTCCAATGAATGAGTGGGGAGGATTGTGTATAAATTTCAATAGCAGCTAATTATCAACTATTAAGCATATTACACTCTTTGTGAAGAAGCAATGTTATATTGAAATCAGAAGCTTGAGTATATATCTTTCATTTGTGGATATCTATAATGAGTTAGAGAAGTATGTTGTGTGGCAATTGAAATCCTCATGGTCTTCTTCATTCTTTTGCACTGTTTTTCAATGACTTCAATGATCAAAATAGTTATTGCCCAATAAGGATCTAGTGAACTGAAAAAGTTCACTTCTTCAGAGACACATACTCAACAAATAATTCATTATTAATTGAAATATTCTGATATACTATCCAGTCTCAAAACATACCTATCTAGAACAATAGCTGATACTTTCACTTCAGGTTAACTATGAAATACTGTTAACTTTCTAAGCAAAGTTGCAATGCTATTTAAATAAATATGCCATTAATTTAGATCAACCTTTCATTAAATTCCCTCAAATTTCTAATCCTAGTACAGTCAAACCTTGCAAGAAAGTTTCTGTGAAATCTTATCTACAAATTTTTGAAGTATTAACCAGTATTAATGATGGACTATTCTACTTTCTTAAAGCTTTACCCAATTTTGATCAACTTTACTAAATGCTAAAGATAGAGACAACACAAATAAAATGTGCCTCTATGGAAAGAAATGATGAAACTCTGAAGCCATATTCTTCAGTTCATGAATTAAGTATTTAATTATTCAGGGCACTATATTACCATTTCAATAATAATGATGATGCTATTACATCTTTCCAGCACTAGATTCTAATCGTTCTTTGTGTGTATATCTATGTGTTTGTCTGAATGTGTGTCTTCTAGGTCATATTTAAAGAAGTTCTGTATCATATCATTCACTAACAAAGTTATTGTAGTGAAAAATGCACAATTAGATATAACAATAGTACACAGAAACAATACGGGTGACTTGGTTTATACTGGTCTGAGATGGTATGCATTTTTGTTAAGCATAGTATACCTTTTTTATGTATCTAATTGAACACATCATTCCAGGAAATTAAAACTAAATGTATTGTATACACTTAAAGTATGCAGTTATATTGGGCCAAATAGTCAAGAAAGAGCCTGTAATCATTTACATAATACAAATAAGTGTTGGGGGTAGAAAGGCAGATAATGTACATAACAACAGCATTAGCATGACTCCACTGTGAACTGGAATTCTAATTTATCATTTAATCCTGTGAATTTAGAGAAATAATTATAGCTATTGGTTTCTTATATTAAAAAATGGTATTTATTACTGGATTATATTTTATACCTGGGCTAAATGATATAATATATAAAAAGTATTGGCATGTCATAATGGTGTTGCCTTGTAATTTCCCCTATCAGATTCTCATCTATCTTTTTCACCTTAGAAAATGCTCATGCTGTCCAAATGATTTCCGTTTAACTCCTATCTTTCTAACACACATTACAACCAATGCAAGAAGAGAAAGTTGTTTGTTTCACTTTGTAGTTCTCTGTACCCACTTCATTTATCCTTGCCCAAGGCATACTTTTATTTGTTTTCCATCCTCTATAATTTATTCTCCATACACTCATAAAAATGACACCTTTAAAAGAGAAGTCTGATGAAGTTATGCCCTTACTTCCATCAACACCATCTTCTCAAGTTACTTAGGTTGAAAAATCAAAATTCTTAAAATAATTTATAATTTCTTGAATTTTTATAATTACACTGTCAATACTTACACATTTTCTCTGACCTCATGTGCTACTTTATCTAGTCACTCCTTTTTCAAGACAATATAGTCATAATCCAATGTCAAGCAAGCCTGCCTCAGAGCCTTTGTATTTGCTCTTCATCCACTTTAAGTGATTTTGCCAGCTATCTTTATGACTCACTTCTTTCAGAAACCAATTTAAATGTCACCCTATCTGTGAAGGTATTTGTGATCATATAACTTATAGAAGTCACATGTCATGTTTACTTTACCTAGTCTTAATTATCTCCATAATTCCACCTGACATGGTAAACATGTACCTGCTGGTTTATATTTTTTTTTGTCTTTTCTGCATGTAAGTCTCATGGAGACAAGGTATTCATGTTTTACTTTCTTGTGTTTCCAGGAGTCCAGCGAATCCAGGAGTCTAATGACCATCAGAAGGATGATAGCAGCACTATGAGTGTCTCTATAAGAATTCTACAAATATGAATATCAATAGATAATATAGCAGAATGTATATTTGTAATAATGTTATGTGTAAAAGGAAGAATGAGAGACAAAAAAAATAAGAAAAATAGCTATATTTTCAATATATATACGTACAGGGGAATCCAAAATTTAGAATAGCTGGTACTTCAGGTAAACACACACATAAACACACACACATGCATGCTCACACCCCATCTAATCAGTTTCTTCTTCTTAAACAGTATGCAGAGGATAGTGCACAGAGAAGACGCTCAGTAACAATTTGTTGAATGGTTAGTTGATGTAAAAGATGAATATTGACAGATGACTGGAGGGCTAACTCCATGAATGGATGGCTGTCTGTGTGGAACATGGAATTAAGGAATTAAACTAAAATTTTCTTGGGTTTAAAATAAGAAGAATGTGGAAGCTTGCCAACCACATTATTTCACATAAGAACATTAGCATTAGATATGTATAGGTGCATTAAGGATATTGTTTATCCTGCTGAAGGAAGTTTACTATAGGAGGTACTATGCACAGTAGGAAAGGTGAAAGCTTGGGAGCTAAGGTGTAGGCTCGGGACTTCATTTCAAAGATCTGCATCATTATATCTGATAAGCTTATGTACACTCTTATGCTCTAAAAGCCTCCTTGGAGTTTTCTGTAAACATAATTATTGCTATTCTGTTGTTAAAAAGTCTTGATATAATGTATTCAAGGAGCTGAGTTGTAACAGGTACTCATTAATGGTAACTAGTATTGTACTGAGGACAAACTTTGCTGGTGGAGATTAATATTTGGTACCTAATCTTGAACTCTATGGTGTTTTTTTTTTTTTTTAAACAACTGAATCAGAGGGATGTCAAGTTTAAAAAAAAGCTCATTTTATATAATTTCATACTTTCTGTACTGATGAAATAATGCACTACTTTAGGGAATATGATATGCTGCACATCAGCTAGTTGCAGGTTAAAACGTATTATAGAGTTTAAAAGAGAAGCTTTATCATCAGACTTGTGTTTCATTTCCTGCTCTACCACACACACCTGTTTGACACTGGGCAAGTTAATTAACTTTCTAAGGCTCAATGATCTCATCTCTAAAATCAGGATAAAAGCAGTTAAATCAGGGTTGTTGTGAGACCCAGAAATTACATATCATATGAAGTTTTTAACCTTATGTATAGGAACTCACACTCAAATATACTTCACAACAAATTAAAAGGCAAGTAATATTATTATCCCCATCTGTAGAGAAAAGAGGAGGCACTGAGGGAGGAAGTAAACTGTGCAAGGTCATAAATCTAAGGTCTGGATTGGCACAGAGGGCATTTGGTGCTAGAATATTCTTAACCACTTCCCTACATTGTCTCTCTTTGCTCTCCTTGCATTAATATTATATGGCACTGAAGCCATTAAAAAAAAGGATATGCAATATTTTTTATACTCCTAATCACCAACAAAAATCCCACATGTCCTACCTTAAGTGGAATGCTAAGAATTCTAAATGAATGCTAAGCTTCTCCAACAAAAGTTAGGAACTACGGATAATGCAGATTGTTTTACCTAGGGGAAAGAATTTCCATCTTAGAATCAAAGGAGTAATACGATTTACTGTAGTAGGCTGTAACTTTCATTTCACTGTTGGATTTGATCTAGTTTGTAATGTGACAGATATTCACATCAATATATAATATACAGAAAAATGGGAAGTGACAGTTTTTGAAGCAAACAAAGATGATATTATGCTATTTGTATCTTTGGCCATAGCCTGCTGTTATTAGCTCTGTGGCTTAGGGTGATTCTTTTCATCTCTTTGATCCTTAGTTTCCTCATGTGTAAAATCTGAAAATATCCATTTCAGAGTTGTGAGTACCACACAAAGTAATATATACTAAAACATTTTCCAAAATGTAAACACTGGCAGATTGTTAGCATGATTAGTGATAAATCATTCTCATTTCAGTACTGAATAACTGACATATTCAAACCACAAGCTCCTCTTTACACCTATATCTTTGGGAGATGAATTTTTACCTGTGTAGCCAAGGAACTTACAAGAAAGAATAGCCAAGTTCCCCCCTTAGGGATATTAATCTACTATTTGACACACTGCCATGCCTCTTTAAACATAATATATGGAATCTAATTTAGCTTTTTCTTAATGACTCATGATTATGAGAAATATGACTGACTGAGCTGCATATCATATAAAGATCCTGTCAGCAGTGATGAAAGTGAGTTAAGCTGCTGCTATGCACTGAATACCCTTTTTCTATCGTCCTCACTTCATGACGCCTTTCATCAAGTTGTCACCTGCTTCATCTCCTATCCTAGCATTTTTAGTACTAAATGTAGTTTTCTGTCAATTATTCTAAATTATTTTCTATAATATGCTATGGAAGAGAATATTTCAAAACAAGTGCATTAAGACTATTAAAAGACACATGAGTTTGGAGTGAGAGTGAACAGTCTTTTCTAGACATGCAGGTCAGAGAACTGCTGGCTAGGTCTTCATAGAAATTGGCTTTTGTTGGCTAGCTGGTTTTGTAGGTTATCTTCTCACTCCAGATAACTAGGGTGTAGAATGCATTTCCAAGATGTTGGAAGCCTCAAATGTCTTAGTAAAACATAAGGATCTATGATTACTATGGAAAGCAGTGTGGTGGTTCCTCAAACTGCTAAAAGTGGAACTCCCATATGACCCAGCAATCTCACTCCTAGGAATATACCCAAAAGGCACAAAAACACTGATCCAAAAGAATACCTTCATCCCTATGTTTATAGCAGAACTATTTATAACAGGTAAGACCTAAAAACAACCTAGATGCCCAAAAACAGATGATTGGATCAAGAAGATGTGGTACATATACACAATGGAATACTATTCAGCAATCAAAAAGATAAACTAGATTCATTCATAGAAACATGGAGCAAGCTAGAAGGGATTATGCTCAGTGAAATAAGTCAAAAGACAAAAGAAAAATACTGGATGCTCTCACTCCTAGGAGGAATATAAGGGGGCCAAATAAGTGACCAAGAAAAAGAATAGTAACAGTAATCATCATCATCAAAAACAAAACACAACAAAAAACAAAAAGGCAGGAATGAATTGGGGACACTTTCTGGGGAGGGAGAGGGAATGGGATGAGGGCGGAAAGAGCACAGGGGCTGAGGTGATGGTGCACTGATGAAATGGTGGTGGGAAATCCATGGGGACCACAGTCGATGTCAAAAATATATAAATAAAATATAAAAAATTAAAAAGTTTAGAAAATAGTTTGAAAACAGACCATAAACCTAAGATGAATCTTAGAAGTAGTTATTACTTGTAATTCACTCATTTGTCCTGACATTCTGATAGACTTACTCTGCTACACCCAAGATTGTTGCTGTAAAGAAGATACCATTTTAACTTTCATATCTTAGAAACAGAGAAAAAACAGTATAACTAATTTTAAATATGCAACTCCCTTTAAAAACAAATATATTTAGATATTGCAAATGCAATTTAACATGTTTATGTTTGGATATTTGAACTTAATACATGCAAACAACCATCTGAATTCCAAAATAAAGAAAGTAGAAAACACTTCATTTAAAAATATATTTGACAAGTTTAGATTACTGTAAAGAGAGCCCCTCTATTGGGCTTGCAAACAGTCTGTAGCATATGACTCATTATTCCTTCTTCCTAGAGAAGGAGGGCTTTGTTTAGCCATATTTATCATGTGTTCTTATTTCCAAATTACATTTTTAACCACAGAAATGATAAGGCACAAATAATGCCATGCTTCTTTCATTCCAAACAGAGAAAGTAATAGAAGAGTAGGTGAGTATGTACTGTCCATTTTTCAGACTGTTTTGCTATTTTTCTTTCTATAAGTTTTTCAAATTCCTCGGTTACATTGTGCATATAATATAATGGAATACTACAAATGTATACACATATACATTAAGTTACATGTGTTTGTATATATAGAATGAATATATGTATATTCTAGAAAAGACTTCACTCTCACTCCAAACTCATGAATTTTATAGTAATCTTAATGCACTTGTTTTGATATATTCTCTTCTAAAGAAGATTATAAAAACAGAATACTCAACAGAAAACTACATTTAGTACTAAAAATGCTAGGATAGGATATGAAGCAGGTGACAACTTGATGAAAGGTGTCATGAAGTGAGCACAATACAAAGGAGCTATTCAGTGCATAGCAGCATCTTAACTCATCACTTTCATCACACACACAAACACACATACATGCATATGTATGTCTACTGGCCATTTGTCAATAATATAGATATATTTCATTTATTAAATGTTGATCATTTGATAAATAGTAGAAGTTTTAATAATATTGTTGATGATGGTGGGTAAATGCGGGTGTGGCTAAAATTGTCCCTGCATGAGCAATATTAGTTGGAGAGATTCCAGCTTCCCTTTGAAAGCATGCTTTTTAGTCATATTTTGTTTGCTTTGTTAATAATTATTTGAACAAGTGTAAAGGTAAAGTAGTAAAAGAGATGAGGCATATTGAATTGTTTATTATTATTCTTTTATACCTCTTTTCTTTCAGAATACAAGAAAGGGGCATTTATCACATATCATAACCAATAGCCCTGATAGAAGAAGAAAATGGAGCATGAATCAATTATGGAGGAGGAGGTTGAACCAAGCAGTGGATTCTAAGAATATTCATGGGAACATGGATGGATCTGGAGGTGATGATGCTTAGCGAAGCAAGTCAGAAGGCAAAAGAAAAATACCAGATGGTTCCTCCCTTAGGAGGAACATAAGGGAACCAAA